>CM008332.1:16785941-16799343 GCA_002525835.2 Ipomoea batatas
ATGCTTTATTTTTCATTTCTTACCTTTAGATTTAGTGTGTTTTTGCAGGACCAAGGGGCGAAACTAAAAAGGACCGGAGAAGAACAAGAAAGAGAACAAATTTGGCAAAGAAACAGGGCTTGGACGCCAGGCTGGACGCGCGTCCAGCCCGCGTCCAGCGCCCCAAGTCTGAAAGTTCAGAGACCTCTATGATGGACGCTCGGGCGGACGCGCGCATTCGACCCGCGTCCATTAGAGGCCGAAACATGTTCAGAGAGCAAAAAATCGGACGCAAGGCGGACGACCGCGTCCACCTCGCGTCCGAACTTGCGCCGAAGAACACAGCCGGGCAGACGCGGGACCGACGCCCGCGTCCACCCCGCGTCCGCAACAGCGCCAAAGCAGAAGCGGATCGTCTTCTGCTGGACGCGGGACGGACGCGCGTCCGGCCCGCGTCCAGCGGTTCGGCCAAGGATAGATCAGACGCGAACGCGGATTAAAAACATATTTCCTCTTCTTTGTTCTTCACTTTTGCGGACGCCATTCACTCCTAACACCACAAGTAAGTTCCTTTCAAACTTCAACCAAGTTTAAGGCCAACAATCCAAGCTTTCTTCCACACAAAGTCAATTAACAAGCAAATCCAAGGTAATTTCTATCTTCTTCAACTCTATTTTCAAGCTTTCACCATTGTTGTAGACTTTGAATTGAGATTTCTTGCTTTTACCATTGCATTGCTAATTTGTTGTTAGAAATTGATTTTCTATGTTGAATAAAACATTCTAGTATGAATTAATTGCATTTTGAATGGCTAGAACATGAATGTGATTCTTGAAAAAAGCTTGAAAACCTACTTTAATGGTGGAAAAATTTGATTTTTGCAAATTGAACATAATTGATGAAATTGGTGATTGATACTTACAATTACATGCTAAATGATGAGTTGTATGGAACCCAATTGTGATTTTTGTCAATGCAAAATGTTCAATTGAAAATTGTGGATTACTAGTTTCATGAATTAGGGGATTTTTGAATTGTGATGTGAAATTGTTGATACATGATGGAATTAACATTGTATTTTGATGAATAATGGATATGGAATTATTTTGTTGATATATGATGAAAGAATTGACTACATTGTGTATATTTGAGATTGAAAGTGGCTTAAAGCTTGGAAATTGGGGAATTTTTGCATTTTGCTAGGAATGTTGGATGCATGATTAATTAGAAGCTATATGTTTAGTACATGCTACTTCTTTTAATTTCCCAAGTGTAAACACATGTAGTATTGCTATGCTTAAATGATGACATTCTCTTTTATCAAGCAAACTTTAAATTGTTTGAAAAAAATCTTAGCTTGTTGAATATTGTTTGAGTTGCTATGTTGTGTTTTGCCTCTATATTATCTTCAATCAAGCAATGAGCCTAGCGTTTTAATCTAGAATAATTTTGATTTTCTTGAAAATTTTAAACTTGATTGACTGAGCTTAGAATGCTTAAATTCTTCCTAAGTGCTTAAATGATCACATGAATGCCTAAAATTGATTACAATATGGCTTATGAGTTTAATTGTTTTGATAGATGCCTCCAAAGACAAGGTACAAGGAAATGGCCAAAAAGAGCCGGCATGATGTAGGGGGCTCGAGTAGCGGGGCAGCCGCAGCACAATGCGAACGCGTAGCGCCAGGGGACCGAGCAATGGGGCACTTGAGTTATCTCCAACGTGCTAGAGTGGAAGAGCTAGCAGAAAAGCAAGTCTCGGGTGGCTTATACTTTGACTTCCCATTGTTGGATTCGTATGGATGTCGGGAGGAGGTTGAGAGGATGACAGCGCAGCCATTTTGGGATCACCTCTTCAGCTAGAGGGATGACACCTATGTACCGGTGGTGTATGAGTTCATAGCTACCTTCTCAGCAACCGATGAAAGCTCTCATTCCATCCCTTCAATAAAATTCACGGTGTTTGGGCAAGAGCACCACCTTTCCGTAGATCAGTTGGGGACATATCTTGGGTTCTACACTCAAGATCACATGAATGAGGAAGACTACCGCAACTTGCCCAATGATTTAGATTCTGATGCTACAGTGGAGGCATACTGGCACAGGATCAGTGGTGGCAACGAGGGGAGGTTTATCAACGAAAAGCCCAATACTTCAAAGATCCTGATCCCCGCACTGAAAGCCCTCAAGCTTCTGCTCAACCTAACTTTCGGAGGACGCCACAAAAACCTCCACAAGGTGTACCGGAATGACTTGTTCCGCTTGTGGAGTTCGGAGATGAACCAACCCATTCAAATGGCTTGCATGGTAAAGCAGTGGCTCCGAACCCAAGCAAAGGATAAATGTACCTACGTGTGGATTGGCCCGATAGTCACCCGACTATGCGAGGCCTTGGGTTATCATAGGCAGCTGCACCGGGAGAAGAGAAAAACTAGCATGTCACCATTAGGCCTGGAGCAGCTCAATCGGAGCTACATTCAAAAGATTGATGACGTCCCGATGTAGGACCAGGAGCAGCAACAGCCGCCAGCGCAGGAGGAGGGGGGAGGACAGGAGGTACCTCCCGAGTACATGCAGTATCCTCAGGTGCATGACTGGGCATCCATGCGCGCACTCCAGATCCAGATGCATACCTATGCGATGGATACTTTCAACAGACGCATGGACTTCCAGGATGAGGCGTTGGCGAGGCACAATGAGGCGTTGGAAAGGCAGAATGAGGCCTTTGCTAGGCAGGAGGCGAGGCAAAACCAGCAGCTGGACGCCATAGAGCAGATTAGGCTGTGGAGGAGTAGAGATTCCCACCCCCCTCGCAGGGTGGGGACGGTTCTTACTGAGTTACTTGGGTTGTATTTGGGTTATGGTCGTGAAACTTTAGGTACCCCGTGCGTGGGGTGCCGAGCTTATCTTTATCTTTGGTTATTTTGTGTTGTTTAAATTTTTGTTTGTTGAATACTTGCATTTCCTTTCTTTTCAATATTGCACTTTTGCTTTCGCTTTCAATAAGTTTCGCATTAATGGAAGATAAATTCTCTAATATGGTTTGTAGTATTGCAATGTGTTTGTTGATGGTGTAGGGGAAGTGATAAATGGCCCAAAGCTAAGAGGTTATGCCTTTCCCACCATGATTAAAGGCAATGCACTCAAAGTGAGCTAAGGGGAGTCTCTTTATCTCCCTTACCTATTTTCATTTCCTATATGCTTTCCTTTTAAAGTGTGGAAACCGGGAGATGGTGACATTGCATTGCATATTTTGAATCCTTCATAAAAGCTTCTTGTATGATCCTATAGCCCATAGCACACTTTTAAAGTGTGGAAAGGGGCATTGCTTTGGTTTAGACCTTATGACTTTCCCACCTTGTGCTTAGTGTGAACATCGAGGACGATGTTCGTTTTAAAGTGTGGAAAGGAAAGCACCGTTGTGCTTGAAAACTTTGATCTATTGAGTGATGCTTAGCGTAGAATGTTGGATAGGTTTGAAATGAATGCATTGTTTAATCTATCTTGGAAAATGCATGTTTTGAAGGAGCATTTGACTCTACGTAGAGCTCTACGTGAAGTCGGTTGCCCCGACACGAGGTCTTGGGAGATGAGAAAATTTAAGAGAGCCATTCCGCCAAGATTCGGGCACCCATTGCACCGTCTTCGAAAAAGCATGGAGATCCATGTGAAGTCGGGTAGCCCGATGAGGTTAACTTGGGGAATGAGAAGAGGAGAGATATATCCCGTTAGAACTGGGCACCCATTGCACAGTTCTCGAAAAAGCATGGAGCTCCATGTGAGATCGGGTAGCCCGATGGTTGGTCTTGAGGGGTAGTAGATAACCTTGAAGCCTTTTTGTTTATAACGCTAGAATCTAGGGGGCTTGAGGTTACATGGGTGGTCGAATAGGGTTGGTTTGTGCACATCGGTCCCACTAGTTGGCTCGGCTAGTGGCCCGCTCTAAATGATTGGTGAACCTATTGTTGGATTACATGCTTGAAATCGTATGAAAAAGAAAGTTAATCTAATTGCTTTGTTGTAGCCAAAGGGCTTTGTTTCTTGGGATATTCGTTATTGAGAATCAAAAGTTTGTTTGGAAACACATTTTCATGATAGCTTGAAGAATGTATTGATTTCAAATGTATGCATCATTCTTTTGTCTTAGCCTGCTTGCATATCAAAGTTTGTGGCATCCCTTGCACTTATGTGTTGCTTGTTCAAGGATAGCTTGCTTGAGGGCAAGCAAGGATTAAAGTGTGGAAAGTTTGACAAGTGCAAAAGATGCCATCTTTATAAGGTCATTATCGGATCGTCTACTGCACAATTCGTTGCTTTTGTGATTGATTTGTCCCTTTATTGCGTTAGAATGATTGACATTGCTATTAGACCCCGTTCCACGCTTGGCTAATTGTTTTGTAGGTAAAAGATGTGTAAAAAGGGCAGGAAATGACAACATTTCAGATAAGTGAAGAACGAACCAAAGTTGGAGCAAAATTAGGCCAGGACTGCAGTGGACGTGCGGTGGACGCGCGTCCACCCATGCGTCCACCCCTGCGTCCGAAATATCACTTGCAGAAGTTTGACAGCAGAACAGAGGTCTGCTGTGGATGCGCAGCGGACGCGGGGTGGACGCCCGCGTCCAACTTTCAGCCCTCTGAAGTTTGAGTCTGTGCAGCAAAAGGCACGCTGGACGCGCAGTGGACGCGCGTCCAGCCGTGTGTCCATCGTGGAAATTTCAGCAGTTGGGCGAGATTTAAAAGGGGAATGGAGCCATTTTGCAGCGGATCCTTCACACTTCAGTTTTAGATCAGTTTAGAATATTTCTCTCTCTAGGATTAGCTTAGAGAGATCTCCCCCAATTCACTCCACATTCCAATTCACTCCACATTGCAATTCCTAGTTTAGATTAGAATTAGAGAAGAATTCCATTGTTGCAAGATTGTGATCTACATTCAAGTTCAAGATTAAAGTTCAATTTCAAGTTCAAGTTCAAATTCAAGGTTTAATTTCAAGCTAAGTCTTCCTTTCAATTTCTTGTCATTACTTTTACCTTTTGCTATTTCAATTCCAAGTATGATTAGATAGATCTTTGTGGATTTGGATTGAGCAATGTTGTATGGATGTTCTTGAGCTTTGAATTGATCAATTAGGTTTTGCAATTGCTTTGATTATGAGTTTGATTGTGTGAGTGGTGATCCACTTTGACTCTTGTGTAGGGGTGATCAACCTATATGAGAGGTGTTTGGAGAATGAGTCTCATCTACGAGAGTAGAGTTACTCCTTAGCCTAGCCTAGCACATTTCCCTCTCACCTTTGAGAAAAGGGAGAGGGAAGGCAAGAGGCACATAACGTGTTTGTCAAAATGCCCCTTCTAGCCTAATGATCACAAGGATGACATTACGGTCTAAGAAGTGAGTCCATTGACCACGAGAGTGGCGGTGGTGTTGGTGACCTTGTCTCATTTTTATTATCTAAGTTTTGCGAGCCTAATATCTTAGGAAATCAAGGATACCTATATGAGTTGCAAGATCCAAATCCTCCTTTCCAATTGCTTGTTTCCAACGTTTTGTTCCTTATTTTCATTATGTTTCATGTGCATTTTCTTACTATGTTTGGGTTAGCTTTCAAACACTAAACCCTCTTGTGCTTAATCCCCTTACCGCTTGAATTCCCTCCTTGCCATCCTTTGAGAACAATACTCGGAAACTTCTTCCCGTTTTACCACCTATTACTTTCCATCCACCGCGAAAACTACACTCATCACGTAGTCGCGCTGGAGGCGGCAGCGACTTGTGAAATAATTATACGACCGGCCGAGGGGGAAGACAATGGAGAGAGGTGGATGTCGTAGCTGTGGGGTAGTAGTTGGGAATAGCGTAGGAGCAGTAGAGAAGAAGGTAGAGGGCGTAGTGGCGGAGAGGAAGACGACGGGCTGGGAGTGATTTTTTTTTTGATCCTATAACTTTAGTTTCTCCGTCAATTTAGGTACACAACTTTCATTATTGACATTTTTTTTTTCACTTTTAGTCCTTTCGGCCATCTTAGCGACAACTTTTAATCAGAATCAACAAAATGTTGTGCCGAAGTGAAAGAATTTCATATGCAAATAGTTCATTTTAAAAAGTCGTGTAACAAACTGTGAGAACTTCGCACGCAGATTGTCCTTAATTTAAAAAAATAATAATAAATAATTTGTGTCATTTTAATTAAAAAATGCTACCGCCCCTACTTTGCACGTCCAATGTTTAAACTTCAGACGCAGATTGTTAGATTTTTATGGTCATTTTAGTACTAGTGAATGACCTAATTGAGAGATAAAGACAACTTAGGAGAAGGAAAATGAAATTTTCGTATCTTAAAGTTCTGTCCAAACACATAGGATTATATAGGGAACCAATTAAATTTTAGCGTTAATAGGCACAATAAATTTGAATTGATAATTGAATTATAACGTTTGAAGCAGTTATACTTTTTGAAAATAATATTACAAAATTAATTAAGTACAATTAATTCTTACCAACCTTAATAACCTCTTTCAAAAAATTTGAGTGATCGGAAAGTCCATACATCAAAAAGGTAAATTAACTTTTCGAACCTTCTGAAATTAATCCTAATAGTCACCAGATCTATGTGCACACTAAAGAGGTTTATGTTTCCATAGATGTTGTATTCTATGAGCATTTGTTCCCTGTCATGTATAATGCTGCTAAAATTGACACACCACAAGATATTCAGCTTGTTTTACCTGCTGGATATGTGACTAGGTTTGAAGATGTGTCCTCTCAAATGGCAGTGTCTAATGAGCAAGCTGATCACCCCGCAAATTATATCGTGGAGCCCTTGATTGTGGACCGCGCATCAAAACGACGTCGTTTTGATTAATGAAAATAGACAGATGAAATGATCTTCGTTCCGCGCCGTTCACTTTCAGTTCATATACACTGCAGTTACATTTCAAAACAACTGCAGTTACATTTCAACACAACTGCAGTTACATTTCGATATAACTAAAGTTTCATTCGATAATATAAAAACACAAATGTGAAACTTTTATTCAGTATTAGTTCATATACACTGCAGTTACATTTCAACACAACTACAGTTACATTTCGATATAACTACACTTCATTCGATAATATAAAAACAAATGCAAGGCAGTATCTTTTGAGATGAACTGTAGTATCAGTGACCACGGTCCATGGTATAACGACTGCTGATCACCCTGGCACAATATTGCAGTCAACCCTTAACAACCATTGTGTAGGCCAGTTAGACAGTACAGAGGACTGCACCTACAATCTTAAGAGATTATGAATGCCAAAGCATGTTACTACGTACTAGAAGAACTTTACCCTAAGTATAGTCTATCTACAGAGTTTTCCTATGATAGGTTATCACCAAACTATCGATCTTACTTTTGTTGTAAATCTCATGGCATCCAAAGAGCCTAAGTCTTACAATGAGCGCCATTCAACATGATTGTTGGAAAAAAAAGCTATGCCAGCTGAGATTGAAGCTTTGTATGCTGCAAATCAAACTTGAAATGGGAACTCATTGATCGAATTACCTCCTTTAAAATAATCAATTGGTTGTAAGTGGGTATACAAGATAAAATACAATACAGGTAGTTCAATTGAAAGGTACCAAGCCGAATTATTAGTGGCTAAGGCGCAGGCTCAAACCCCTAAGTTAGATTACTTGGATACCTTCAAACAATACCTTTTTACATTGACATTAAGAAGTTTATATGGCCTTACCAACTAACTTTGTTCCACAAAAACGTACGTGGACAAGTTTGTAGACTAGTTAAATCCCTATACAGTTTAAAGCAAGCTAGCTAGCAGTGGAATGCAAAACTGGCATAAGAACTCTTGAATATGGGATTATTTAAACAAGCTATTCATGATACTTCCTTATTCACTAGGGGAACAAGGAACCAATTCATTGCTCTCTTGTATATGTTGATGGCTACGATGAACTTACGATTCAATTGAATAACAGAATCACAACAGCGTTACAATACCTATATGAGAGTTAGCTCAAAACTCTCCTAAGCTATAGGTAATAGTTATTGACTAGGAATACATAGTAAACTGCTAAACAAATAAAATTATATAAAACTATATAATATAAAACATAACATGACTAATACGCCCCCTCAAGCGCAAGGTTGGGGAGAAACAACATTGAGCTTGCCGCGTAGAGAAGTGAAACGCTGTGCAGATAACGGCTTGGTGAAGATATCCGCAAGCTGATCTTGAGTAGACACAAAGTTAACAATAAATTCCCCTGCAGAAACCGTATCACGAACAAAATGATAATCCACCTCCACATGTTTAGTTCGGGCATGAAAAATCAGATTTGCAGCCATGTAGGTAGCGCCTAAGTTGTCACACCATAGAGTAGCAGGCTGAACTGAATGTAAATGCAACTCACGAAGCAGAGAAACAACCCAAGTGAACTCAGCAGCTAGATCAGCCAAACCCTTGTATTCGGCCTCCGTAGATGAGCGAGCAACTGTGCGTTGCTTGCGAGAGACCCACGAAATCAAATTAGAGCCATAGAATACTGCATAGCCACTAGTGGACTTCCTGTCAATCGGACAGCCAGCCCAGTCCGAGTCAGAATAACCATGTAATGAGTAGTGAGACAATGGTGCTATACACAGACCCATTTCAAGTGTGCCTTTAACATAGCGTAAAACCCTCTTGAGTAAGCCCCAGTGTTCTGTTGTGGGCGAGTGCATAAATTGACAAAGACGGTTTACAGAAAAGGACAAGTCCGGTCGAGTGACTGTCAGATACTGAAGCGCTCCTACAATGCGGCGATACTGTGTAGGGTTATCAAAGAGATCAGATGAAGAAGAGGCAGACTGAGAGACGGCTGCCGGTGTGGCTAGAGGCTTGCAGTCAGTCATGCCTGCCCGAACAAGAATATCCTGCATATACCGCTTCTGTGATAGCAAAAATCCCCCATTATACTGCAGAGTCTCTATTCCAAGGAAGAAACCGGGTGTGCCTAAATCCCGGATCTTGAAAGCATTGCTGAGTTGACGAAGCAGCGAGTTAACTAAAAGTGCATCGTTACCCATCATGATGATATCATCAACATATAAGAGTAGATATACTCGTGAATCACCGGAAGCGTAGTGAAATAAGGAGACGTCGGTCTTATAGGAAGCAAAACCTGCAGATAACAAGTAATCATGTAGCTGTTTGAACCAGGCACGGGGTGCTTGCTTCAGACCATATAATGAACGCTGTAGCTGACAAACATTGCCAGGGTGTAGTGGATCTTCATACCCCGGGGGTTGTTTCATATACACAGTCTCAGATAAATGTCCGTTTAGGAAAGCATTATGAACATCTAACTGGCGAAGAACCCATGAATGTGAAACAGCAAGCGAAAATAAGAGTCTAACTGTTGTTGGTTTGACCACGGGACTGAAAGTGTCAAAAAAGTCCTCCCCAGCCACCTGATTAAAGCCTTTTGCGACTAGTCGGGCCTTATAACGTTCAACAGTACCATCTACTTTACGTTTTGTGCGATATACCCACTTGCAACCAATTATGTTCATTACGGGTGTTGCCGGTATTAATTTCCTGGTGCTGTTATGCAGTAATGCATTAAATTCTTGATCCATTGCATCTCTCCAGTGAGAATGTTTGACTGCTTGTGTATAACAAGTTGGATCAGTCGTGGTATGTAGGGCGTAGAATTGCTCACCAGTTCCCTTTGTCTTTTTGCGTGTTCGCATAGCGTGAACGGGAGCAGCAACCTTTTTAGATGCACCAGGTGTAACAGGTGGTTGAGTGTTAGTAGGAGATGACGAACAGGAGTCAGTTTGAGTCCTGGAAGAATCAGTTTGGGGAGTAAGTGAATCCGAAGCTGCAGCCACCGACTGCGGTTGAGTAGGAGTGGTGGTGCATATGGGAGCAGTTCCCCAAGTTGTATTCTCAGATGATGTAGATGGAAGCTCCTGCAAGGATTCTTGAAAAGGAAAAACATTTTCATCAAAACGAACATGGCGACAGGTATAGACTTTACCAGTGTTAAGGTCCATGCACCGATATCCCCTATAAGTAACTGGGTAACCTAAAAAGACACAGGGTGCGGAGCGGTACTCGATTTTATGACGATTGTAGGGACGGAGATACGGGTAACAACGACAGCCAAACACATGGAAGAATGTGTAAGGCGGGTGAGTGTTGTATATTTGGAAATGAGGGGTTCGGAATTGTATGGCCGATGAGGGTAAACAATTAATTAAAAATGTAGCTGATTCAAAGGCATAGTCCCAGTATTTAAGGGGTGTGGAACTTTGAGCAAGAAGAGACAGCCCTGTTTCTACAATCTGACGATTGCGACGTTCTACCCTACCGTTTTGTTCGTGTGTATAGGCACATGACTGACGGTGTGATATTCCCAATGATTCAAAAACAATATGAAGATGACGGTATTCCTCACCCAGATCGGACTGTATGGCTTTGATAGAACGTGAAAACCGACGTTCTACCATCGCCCGAAATAAATTAAAAGTTTTATAAATATCAGACTTTACACGGAGTGGGTAAAACCAGGTATACCTGGTATAGTCATCTACAAATAAAATAAAATAGCGACAGCATGAATGAGAAATAACGGGTGAAGGACCCCATATGTCTGTAAAGATTAGATCTAATACATGAGTAGTATTATTCGGAACTCTATCTAGTGGAAAACGTGACGCTTTCCCCATTTGACAAGCTGAGCAGACATCTAGGGTGCTGATTTTATGAGATGTAACCGGGCAGTTTTTCAGAATACGCCGCAACACTTGATTGTGCGGGTGACCCAAACGCTGGTGCCAAACTTTGGATGACGCACGGGCGGAAAGATAGGCTTTATGGCTATGAGGAAGCACCAGTTGATACAGACCACCCGACGTAGAGCCTTTAAGGAGCACCGCCTTGGTGGTGCAATCCTTCACAAAAAATGAATCCTTATGAAATTCAAAGTAAACATCATTTTCATTAGCAAACTTATAAACTGAAAATAAAGAAAGGGACAGGTTCGGTACATGTAGAATATTAGACATTTTTAGGGGATGCATTTTAGATGGAATAACGGTGCGACCCACACTAGTGATGTCCAAACCTGTACCGTTGCCCACTTTGAGAACGTCATTGCCAGTGTAAGGTTCTGCATGATCCATCAACCCAATCTCTGGAGTGGCGTGCGACGTGGCCCCTGTGTCCGGGAACCACGATTCCGAAGGCGAAGAAGCGGCAGCCTCGCCTGAGTACGTAGCATGAACCTGCTGCTGAGGTTTCTCGTGATAACGACGAAAACAATTTACGGCGATGTGCCCATAGTTTCGACAAATTTGACAGCGAGGTGAATTGCGCCCGCCACCACGTCCACCGTTGCCTGATCCTTGGCCACGCCACTGTCGGCCTCCGCGTCCACCGGAATGCCGCCCGCTGTTCTGCGAACTGCTTCGGCCACGCCCAGCAAAAAATGCCGCGGGCGCAGTCTGCTGTAGCGACGAGTCCACGCCGCCAAGGTCTTCTGCATGCAAGAACTCTTGAGCTTGGAGATGGTCGGCTAGTTGCGGGAGGGTCATCGGCGTCGCCGCCGCCGTGAGGGTGCTCGCCATTGCGCGAAACTCCGGCCGTAATCCCCTTAGGACATACAGGATCTGCTCGTCGGCGGTAAGCGGTCTGCCGGCCAGCGATAATGCTTCAACGAGCATTTGTGCCTGGACGAGGTATTCCGATGGCGTAGAATTGCCTTGACGGAGAGTTTGGAACTGTCCGAGTAGGCTGAGGCACCGGGTCCGAGACTGTGACGCAAAGGCCGCCGTGATCGAATCCCAAACCTCCCGTGACGTCTCCCTGCCGACGGCGAGGTACATGACTTCGCTAGTCAGAGAGGAGACGATTAGTGAAAGGATCGCCTGATCCTGTTGCACCCAGATTGGGTACGCCGGATTGTGAACCGGCGGTGGAGGGGTCGTAGTCGACGACGACACAGAGGAGACGATCGTGGGTGACGGGCTCGGTATTGATCCATCAAGGTAGCCGATTAATCCTTGGCTACGGAGGAAGGGAAGGATCTGTGTTCGCCAGTAAATATAATTTCTGGCCGTAAGCTTAATCGAGACATGGTGGTTTGCCGTTGAGATGGTGGGTGGTGGTGATGACGACGCTGTAACGAGAGCGGGAGTGATTGCTCCGTCAGTGGGTTGCGTCGACATCGGAAAAGAAACAGGAATAGCTAGGGTGGTTTGTTTAACGGAAGGACCTAACCTAGGCTGATACCAGATGAACTTACGATTCAATTGAATAACATAATCACAGCAGCGTTACAATACCTATATGAGAGTTAGCTCAAAACTCTCCTAAGCTATAGGTAATAGTTATTGACTAGGAATACATAGTAAACTGCTAAACAAATATAATTATATAAAACTATATAATATAAAACATAACATGAATAATAGCTAGTCCTGATGAGACACAAATACAACAGATTAAAGATCATTTACACGCATCCTTCAAGATTAAGGACTTTGATTCGATCCCGTTAAATTTTTCTTGGGGACAGAGGTTTCCATAAGCTTTAAGGGAATTTGCATCAATCAATATAATGGTTCCATCTATTAAACTCAGCAAGAAACATTGCACTACGTTGAAGGATGTTATTACCCAGTATAGAAGATTAATTGGCAAGTTGTTATATCTAACTATTACAAAGCCATACATTAGTTTTCCACTCAACAGTTATCAAAATATCTTGACAATCCTAACATACCTACATTTATAAATTGGTCATACGGTTTTGAGGTTCATCAAGGCAGCTCTCGGTTAGAGGCTATTTTTCCCAGCTAAGTCTTCTCTCCAACTCAAATTAAAGGATTCATTAATTCTGACTAAGCACAGCTAGGCTGCGTTGCCGGTCCGGACACTAGGAGATCTGTCACAGGTTTTTGCATATTCTTAGACATAATAACCTTGATCTCCTAGAAATCTAAAGGCAATCAATTGTCTCAAAGTCATCCTTTGAAGCTGAGTACAGAGCTCTTGCAACAGGGGCTGGTAATATACTTGCTCAAAGTCTTAGAGGCTGATGTGAACACTACAGCTGTGCTGTGTTATTTTCTGATAACAAGTCTGCGATGGCAATAACAGAAAACCCGATGTTTCATGAGAACTAAACATATAGAAATTGATTGTTATTTTGTGAGGGAGAAATTGCAAAACAAAAGTGTTGAGGCTTCTACATGTCATTGCTGACAATCAACTTTCAGATATGTTTAATTACTAAGCCTTATTCTCCTCAATCCTTCTATGGTTTTATCTTCAAGTTGGGTCTACATTGCTTGCCGTGGTGTCAGAAGAAATCGAACTCGAGCCAGCTCGGGTGCTTGAATTTTTGAAGGTGACGAGTATATTTTGAT
>CM008332.1:16808304-16822180 GCA_002525835.2 Ipomoea batatas
GCTAAACTGCACAAGTACCACCAGACAGACCACAAACTAGCAGAAAGAGAAGTGGTCACAGCCAAAACACAAGGAAAGCATACTACCCTAAGCTGCAAAATGAATCCTCCAAGCAAAGTTCATCAAAATATAGCTTTCACAATTTTTGTCAGAAAATAGCACCCACCCACACTAAGTCAGGACATCGTCCCTGATAGACAAACAAAACCCCACGAATTAAAAACAAACTAACTAGAAAGCAGAGAACCAAATTGAAAACAGGAAATAGGATAACAGAATTGAAGTCTTAAGCATCATACAAATCAAAACGAACTAAAAATAGAAATAACAGAAAATAAAAGAGTAAAGTGTCAGAAATGTCACGAAGCACATCAGCCCATGGAGGAGGGATCAGAAGGTGGAAACGAAGGGACCCCCGGGGGTGGGTAATGCCCACGCATCCACTCGTAGTAGGCCTGGGCCTCAGTGCGGCTCACAGCATTCTCGGCCGCCATCTCATCCAGCCGGTCATCAATGCGGTCTAATCTCATATTCATGGCCGCCAGCTGGGCCAAAACCTGCTGCTGGAAATCATCAGAATAGGAACTCCCGCTTGCCTCAACACGGGCAGGACCTGCAGCATCAGGATTGGCCTCATAGGCCTCCTCCTCTCTCCTAGCATCAGCCACATCAGCCATATCAGCAGTGCGCGGCCTCTTTGGCGCGATCTTCTCCCCCATTCTCCCCACAGCTGCCGCTGTGAGAGGTTGCATACCCGGATCCCTGGGCGCAGTCAAGACAACCTGCTGTGTAGCTCGGAGGATCCGCGTGAAATACGGCCCAAGATACAAAGCCGTACCACGCATGTAATACTGATTCTTCATCAAATTCCACACCACCACTCCCATGTGTAGCCGAACACGCTTGACCATGCCATATAGACAGAATAAGTCAGCGTGATTTACGGAGCTCGTAGCATCAAAGCGGCCTGTGATGGAGTGGCCCAGCTGATATTGCATAAACTTGTACTCCAATTTAAGGAATTCAGATGAGCGACTGTGGGAGCTCTTGAACACTGTGGTGCCATCTGTGAGTTCCTCCCAGAACTCTTGAACATTAGGGACATTGGCATATCGGTCAAACTTCTCCTCCTCCGTGAGCTGCTGTACCGGGCCGAAACCCATCAAGTCACTCAAGTTATCCGGGCTGAACCGGAACATCGTATGGCCGATGTGAAACTGAACACAGACACTACTAGTGAGACCATCAAATTTTGTAAGCTTCATCGTAGTCATTGCCTCAACTAGCAAGTCCTTGTGTGTGTCCTCATCGAACTCCATTAACAAGTACCTCCATTCTGGGAGGTCTACCAAGTCAGCAACCTCATTCCGAATACCAAAGTGGGCCGCAACGTCCAAAGAGAGGATGTACGGCTTGAATATCTGTCGCTCGGAAAAGAACTTAAACCGCTCAAAGAGCTTTGGATCATGCAGTGGGGTGTCAGGCACCGGTGGAGCTGTGGGTTGCTTCTGTGCAACTGTTTTCTTCCTATTACGGGGACGCATCTGCAAACAACTCACACCAAAGATATCCATGGGGTGAGGGTTAGCCAATTTGAAAGCACAAAGGGGTTCAGGATTGTGGAGTATATGACTATCTAAAAGAAACTTTTTTTTTTTTGGAATAAATAAACCTAACCTAGAGTTCGGCTCAAACATCGCAAATTGCTCAAGAATCATCGCCAAACTAGCAACAACTACTCCACAATCCTAAAACTATCAAGAAGATCATCCACAATCAACATTCAATGCATATACAAATGGGTATTCAAAGTTTCACCCAAATTCATAATGTGAACACCATTAAAGCACTAAGCAAGCTTCCCTATCATGTAATGAACAACACTAAACCTAAACATGCTTAAACTAACAACAATTAACCAACAAACCAAAGATTATAGGAATCATATGAACACTACCAACAAAATTCGAAAATAGCATTGAAAGTACAAAAATTGAAGTTCAAACCTTGTTTAGAGGAAGAAGAAGATGATTAGGAGCAACAGTTGGCAAGCAAACACAAGCAAAGAGGTCCAATTTGGTGTATGGAAGTTGGGGGTGGAAAGAAATTGGGAGAACGGGGTTAGGGTTTCAGATTGGGGAAAAAGGGGAGGGGGTCCGCATCACGGCCGGGGTCACGGCCGGGATCGGGGCCGTGACCCTGGGCCATATTTTATTTTATTTTTTTTTCTGAAAAACCTTCGGCAACGCATCACGGCCTAGGTCACGGCCGGGATACGGCCCGTGACCCAGAGCCCTAAATAGCTCGTTCAGCACTGGAATTTTCCTTGGACCATCACGGGCAGGGTCACGGCCGGGATGCGGCCCGTGACCCAGAGCCCTTATTTCACCTGTACGCACTGGAATTTCCGACGCCATCACGGCCTGGGTCACGGCCGGGATGTGGCCTGTGACCCAGAGCCCTCTTTCACCCTGTTCAACACTGGAATTTCTCGGAAGCCATCACGGCCTGGGTCACGGCCGGGATGTGGCCCGTGCCCCGTGACCCAGAGCTCTCTATAGTGCTCTCAGCACTGGAAATCTGGAATAACCCTCACGGCCTGGGTCACGGCCGGGATGCGGCCTGGGTCCCAGGGCTCTGTTTCGCGCTGTGATTCCGGAAATCGACGCCTCGGCATCACGGCCAGGGTCACAGCCGTGACATTGGCCGTGATCCAGGCTCCGCTTTGCGCAAATTTGTCCATTTTCGCGCCCAAGCTCGGTTTCACCTGCAGGTTAGTGTTGCAGCATTTTTGACCAGTTCTAAAACCTAACCTCTGCAATTTCAACCATTCACCACTCTTTCAAAAGCAAAACAAAACACACTCCTCACCAAAATAACCCAAGAAACACCCCATAAACAAGAAAAATCCTACTCTACTCCAAACTAAAAAAAAAATAAGAAAAATGCAGAAAGTAAAATGCAGAAAGTAAAGGATAACATGGGGTGCCTCCCATGAAGCGCTGAGTTTACTGTCGTCAGCTCGACTCAGCCATGTGATCATCAAGTGTAGATGGGAATAAAGAGATCCCAAACTACTTTAACCATCGCTTCTTTGGATTCTGGAACATTGAAATATTTCAACCTCTGGCCATTAACCACGAATGGATCACCAGTAGTGCCAACAATAGTGACTGCACCCGATGGAGATTGCTCAACCACCGTAAACGGTCCTGACCATCTAGACTTGAGCTTCCCAGGGAAAAGTTTCAATCGGGAATTGTATAGCAATACTTGATCACCCGGTTCAAAACTCCTCCTTAGGATTCTCTTATCATGAAAGTACTTTGTTCTCTCCTTGTAAATCTTGGCATTCTCATAGGCATCCATCCGGAATTCCTCCAACTCATTCAATGACAACAATCTCTTCTCTCTAGACATATTCTCATCCAAATTCAACTTCGAAACTGCCCAATAAGCCTTATGTTCGTACTCAACTGGTAAATGGCATGACTTCCCAAACACAATTTTGAAAGGAGACACACCAATAGGAGTCTTGAATGCAGTCCGGAGAGCCCATACAGTATCATCTAACTTCAGTGACCAATCCTTCCGATTAGGTCTCACCACTTTCTCCAGAATGAACTTGATTTCTCTGTTTGCCAGCTCAACATGTCCACAGGTCTGTGAATGATATGGTGTGGACAACCTGTGGTAAATCCCATACTTAACCAAAAGCTTCTCCAACAACTTATTGCAAAAATGAGCCCCATTATCTGTGATAAAAGACCTAGGCACACCAAACCGGGAGAAAATATTATTCTTCACAAACTTGACCACAGTCTTTGCATCATTCCTAGGAGTTGCTATTGCTTCCACCCACTTAGACACATAATCCACTACAACCAGGATGTACTCATTACCAAAAGAGGGAGGAAATGGACCCATGAAGTCCATTCCCCAGACATCAAATATCTCAACCTCTAAAATTCCTCTCTGGGGCATCTCATGTCTCCTACTAACAGTGCCAATCCGCTGGCATCTATCACACCTACTCACAAAGTCCTTAGCAGTAGCAAACAAGGTAGGCCAAAACAATCCTGACTGCAAAACTTTCAAAGCAGTACGATCAGCACTCATGTGCCCCCCGTAAGGTGAAGCATGACAATGATAAAGAACACTGTCAAACTCCTCCTCAGGAACACACCTCCTCACAATACCATCTAGACCCCTCCTGAAGAGCAGTGACTCATCCCAAAAATAATCTCTCACATCATGAACAAATCTCTTTTTCTTATTGTAATCAAAATCTTTAGGGATGTAACCACCTACCAGGAAATTAACTATGTCTGCAAACCATGGTACGGAGGTATTCACAGCCAACAATGTCTCACCTCTGAAAGTGTCATCAATGGGCAACTCATCTTTCTCTCGGCCTTCAAGCCTGGACAAATGATCAGCAACCACATTCTTAGTGCCCTTCTTGTCTCTTATCTCCAAATCAAACTCTTGTAGCAGGAGAATCCATCTAATCAGTCGTGGCTTAGCATCTTTTTTCTGGAACAGATATCTCAAAGCTGCATGGTCAGTGTGGACAATTACCTTGCTCGCTCCCCATCAAATAAGGCCGGAACTTATCAACTGCAAACACTATGGCCAAAAGTTCCTTCTCAGTTGTTGCATAGTTCACCTGTGCATCATCAAGTGTATGACTGGCATAATGAATTACAGGGTAACTTTTATCTTTCTTCTGGCACAACACAGCCCCTACTGCAAAATCACTAGCATCACACATCAATTCAAAAGGCAAAGACCAATCAGGGGGCTGAATTATGGGAGCATGGCAAAGAGCACTTTTTAATTTTTCAAAAGCCACAAGACAAGAATCATCAAAATCAAAGGGGACATCTTTCGCAAGCAAGTGTGTCAGGGGCTTAGCAACCCCGGAGAAATCTTTAATGAACCTTCTGTAGAACCCAGCATGACCCAAAAAACTCCTCACCCCCTTAACAGAATTAGGAGGTGGTAACTTAGCAATTACCTCAATTTTTGCTGGGTCTACCTCAATTCCCCTAGCAGACACCCTGTGGCCCAGAACAATGCCTTCTGAAGCCATAAAGTGACACTTCTCCCAGTTGGGCACAAGATTCACCTCCTCACATCTGCATAGCACCCTCTCGAGATTAGAGAGACATTCACTGAATGACTTCCCATAGACAGAAAAATCATCCATGAACACCTCCATAATCTCCTCCACAAACTCTGAAAAAATGGACATCATGCATCTCTGGAATGTAGCTGGTGCGTTACACAAGCCAAATGGCATACGCTTGAAAGCATAAGTGCCATATTGACATGTGAACGTAGTCATCTCTTGATCATCTGGGTGGACTGAAATCTGAAAGTAACCTGAAAAACCATCTAGAAAGCAGAAATATTCGTTGCAGGACATTCTCTCCAGCAACTGGTCAATGAAAGGGAGGGGGCAGTGATCTTTCCTAGTAGACTTGTTCAACCTTCTATAATCAATGCACATGCGATGTCCAGTGACAAGTCTAGTAGGGATCAACTCATTATTCTCATTCTCAACAATAGTAATACCGCCCTTTTTCGGAACAACATGAATAAGACTAACCCACTTGCTATCCGAAATAGGGTAGATAATACCATTATCCAACATCTTAAAAATTTCTTTCTTAACAACATCTTTCAGATTGGGGTTTAGCCTCCTAAGGGGCTCCACACTAGCCTTGGCATCATCCTCTAGATAAATTCTATGCAAACAATACTTAGGATTAATGCCAACTAAATCCCCAATCGAATACCCAATGGCCTTCCTGTGCTTTCTGAGCACAGTCAACAGTTCCTCAACTTGTTCCTCTTTCAGAGAGGAACTGATGATCACAGGATAAGTAGAGTTAGGGCCAAGAAATACATACCTCAAATTGGAAGGCAAATGTTTCAATTCTACCTTCGGGGCTTGCTCCTCTTCGAATGGAGTAAGAGAAATCACTATTTCTAGTGAATCCCCCAACTCCTCAGCAATTGGTTCAGAGGAGTCCTCATCCTCCTCTTCCTCCACCTCTGCACTGCACTGCTCCAGCACTTCAATCACATGACACTCATCGATGTAAGAGGGTTGGTGTTTGGCCATCTTAAAGATATCGAATTCAATTTTGTGGCCAGCCACCTCCATCACCAGCTTTCCCTTCTTAACATCTATGAGAGCCCCAACAGTAGCTAGAAAAGGCCTACCAAGGATAATGGGAACCTTGGCATCCTCTTCCATATCTAGAATCACAAAGTCTCCCGGTATGAAGTACTGATCAACCATCACCGGGATGTCTTCAAGAACTCCCACTGGCCGCTTAATGGATCTGTCAGCCATCTGGAGAGTCATAGTAGTAGGCTTTGGAATGCCCAGGTTAAGCTTCTTGCATAAGGAGTATGGCATCAGGCTAACACTGGCACCCAGATCACACAAAGCACTGCCCACTACAAATCCCCCAATAATGCAAGGGATGGTGAAACTACCTGGATCCTTCAGTTTGGGAGGCAACTTTTGTTGGAGAGCTACACATGCCAATGCCCCCTCACTGAGATCCACCACAACACTCTTTTCAAACTTCTTTTTATTACTCAGAATATCCTTCAAGAACTTCTTATATGAAGGAATCTGAGTCACCACATCAACAAAGGGCATGGAAATTTCTAGCTTATCCAGCATCTGCTTAAACTTATTCTCTCTCTCAGTTTCCTTGGATCTCCACAATCTTTGTGGGAATGGCAAGAGATTGCAAGGAACGACTGAGTCACCAATCTGCATAGTCCTGGTGGATTGTTTCTCACTTGATTTCCCTGATTGTTCCAAGAGGAAACAACCTGATTCCTTCCTTGTTGCTAATAGTTCCCATAACCTTGCCCCTGGCCCTGTGGTCTAGAATAACCAATGAGGTCAACTTGCTCCACATTAGGCTGAGGAACTTGGTTACCGAAATCGAACAACTGACATGTCTGAGCTGTATGGTTTCCACGACCAATTTCACAACAGGCTACAAGAGGTACCTGTGGCACAGAATAGGGGTTAGAACCATAAGAATTCTGGGGAATCAGTGGAGGCTGTGCAACTGCCTGGACACTCTGAGTGGGGGCCTGCACTATCTGTTTTAGCATGTGTTGGATGGTATCCAGTTGTGCCTGCATTGCCATCTTTTCATTAACTTCGAACATCCCAGCTATTTTCTCTCTCTTGGGTATATCATCCCCCTCAGTGTACCAGTAAGTGTTGTTAGAGGTGATCCTGTCAATCATCTGCTCACCAGCTGCCGGTCCCATATCAATAAAAACACCCCAAAGGATGAGGTATCTAGAATAATCTTTGACCGGTTAGACAATCCCTCATAGAATGAGGACATAAAATCTCCTGGGGTCATCAAATTCTTCGGGCACTGCCTCATCAAATCTTTAAATCTCGTCCAAGCCTCAGGGAGCTCTTCATTGCCAAACTGCTGAAAATTCTGAATTTGTTTCTTTAACTTGGCAGCCTTGGAAGGAGGACAATATTCCTGCATGAAAGCCTTGTAGAGTTGTTCCCATGTAATGAAATAGTTGGCTGGAAAGGAATTCAACCAATGCTGTGCTTGATCTCTCAAGGAAAAAGGAAACAGTCTCAGCTTGATGGCCTCACTAGGAACACCATTCATCTTGATGGTCTGGCAGATACGGTCAAAATGAATTATGTGGGTTTTCGAGTCCTCAACCCGAGATCCTCCAAACTGATTATTCTGGACCATCTGTATGAGCTGAGTCTTCAATTCAAAATTGTTTGCCTCAATCCCTGGATACACAATGCAATCCTCTTCAGTAAACTCAGGGGCTAAATGTGCAGCCATTGGCTCTGCCTGTGGAAACTCTTGGGCAAATTGCTGAAATAGGTTGGGATTCATCTGATGGAGAAGATTTCGCATCCCAACCCCATAGCCTGGCTGCTGGTACACAGGCTGCTGCTGCATGAATTGAGCACCCAATCCTCCCCCAACATTGATATTTGGGTTTGGATCGGCCCTGTAGTTCTGTGCCTGATCCTGAACATTTGGAATTTGGGGATCGACACGAACTCCAAAGTTGTCCCCAACTGCCTCTCTCTGCCTCGGGTGCTGTGTGTTAATACCAGTATGGGCTGGTTGCCCGGTATTGCTACTGGCTCCAGTCTCCATGTCAACTTCGAAGTCCTGAAACTCTCGAAGCCAATCAAGTAACCGCTTCTTCTCCCTCCTTAACTTCCTCTCAAGATTTGGATCGTAGGGACGAAGATTCGTGCTCCCTCTCGATCTAGTGTGCATAAAAGGAGGGAAACCTAATGTCAAAAACAATCACAAACACTCTTGGAAAAGATTGGTTATGGGTTAGTGCAAATAAGAATTTTTTTTTCTTTTTCTGAATCAACAATAAAATAAAACTTGATCTCCTAAAATTCACTAACTCTAATGCTAGTAAGAAATTAATCACACAATCAAAACCAAATAAGTCAATCCCCGGCAACGGCGCCAAAATGTGATGGGCACAAATGATGAGTGTAAAAAGGGTGTAATGTCGTTCCGCTGAGGATTGGGGTTATGGCACGAAACTGTGTGAATTACCAGGCACTAGAGTATATGAATTTATAGAATTCAAGTAACAAAGACTGAATGATGTGGAATAAAAGGAAGCAATTGATTAAGGTGAAAACTATATTATAAAGGTATGGGCCAGATTAGGGGGATTGTAATCTTGATGTTCCAACCAACTCAGGATTAGGGAAGGAATAATTAACCAAGGGATATATGGGCAATGCACAAAAGAATTCTACTCAGTTACTTTCGTAATCAATAAGAGAATTAGGCTAAAATTGCCCCACTGTCGTGATGTATCAATCATAACCTTAAACACCTAAGCATTGTAAGCCCCCAGAATTACCTCTACTTTCATAGCAGGAAAATTAGGTTGAAATTGGTAAGGCTCGAGGTCTCCATCCAACTTTCGTTGTAATGAATCCCTCTCATAGACTAGCAATTAATTCTGGCCACAAACCAATAACTAGTGCAAAGAAATCCCCAAATCAACATAAACCCTAGGTAAAAGATTCAATCCCTTTATGCAAATTAATCATAAATCGAACATCAAGATTAACAATGGACCCCTAATCCAAACCCATAAACGAATTACTCCCTCATGATGGGAGTAAACACAGCAAAGCAAGAATTAAAGATGGAAGACATGGCTGCAATATTAAAGAATAAAAAGGTAAACCTTACTAACAATTCTTCAAAGTAAATCTGATCCGAACAATGATGCCAAGCTTCAAACTGAATTCAATGATGTAAATCCGCTGTATTCTATGCTATGGAAAACTCTAAAGAAGGTAAAAACTGCAATAAGCTAAAACTAGGGTTCCGGGCCGCAAAAACATCAGAAAACGTCCTTTAAATACTGGACAGCAGCCGGGTCACGGCCACCATCATGGCTGGGATCGTGGCCGTGATGCGGGGTGACCGGCTGCCTGTCCATCTTGGACATCACGGCCGTGAGGCAGGCCGTGAGGCTGGCTGTGATGTGGCCTCTTGGTCTTCTTCTGACTCCTTTTGTGTTTAGTTGCTCCTTTCCGTCCCGGGGTGGATTCCTTATGTCTCAAAACTGGTCCAAGATGACTGAAAATCTTTCCTTTGCTCCTCATTTGTGAATAAACTAGACATGATCAAATATAACACACAAACGAGCCTTAAATGTATCAAGATAAAGAAATTAAGCAACAAAACTCTTGATTCGTGGGGCAAATAAAGGTATAAAATCATGTGTATCAAAGCCCGTGAACTAGAACCAAAGGAGAATAGAATGACTCACATGCCTAAAGTAAACAAAATGACACACATAATTTAAACACATGCAAAAATTTAAACAACCCCAATGACACACTGTCCTAAACCAATGCAAGACGCACATAGGCCAAAAGCAAAGATATGAAGGAAAAATAATACACGGTCAAGAAGGCTATGGTCTGTACAATCAATACCACTATGAGCTAGTGCCCTGTATTACACTAAGTAATCGTATGCATGTGGTTCGGGTCAGGTATTTACCCAATTACCCTATCATAACTAATTCTATTTTATGACATATTCAGTTTCCTTTTATATACACTGTTGTTTTGTTACAGCTTCATTTGACAATATACACTCAATATGTGTGATCTGTTATTGAATTTCATTTCATACGCATTGTAATTTTATTACAACACACTAAAGTATAACTCTAATTTAATTACGGTTTTATTGCACAATATACACTTAAATATGTGTGATGGATATCCCCGACCGGGGTACTCAACTTGAAGAGCCATGATATTTGGAGCTCGCCGACTGACTAGTTTTACCCAACTTGTGGTCCGGGTCGAAGGACCCCGAGTGACCCGTTGGTGGTGATAATCGGGAAGCGGTGCCCGACTGGGTGCAGCCTGAAAGGCAGCAAATGTGCAGAATTTGGAGTTTATGGCGGATCTGTGGGAATTTTTTCCTATTCCAGATTTGGCAAGTATTTATGGCAGTTCTTGTAACTCAATTAAATAACTTTCCTAATGTCATATTTGGTAAGGCACATTCTTGTTTCTTTATCCATGCCCATTATTCTTGTATAAATTCTCCCTAGGGTCACATTATTAAGGGTTCTGATTTAGTGCAAGCATAATTATTCTCTCTAATTATTCTTGTGTTATTTCTCATTAGTTTTTCTAAGTTTTGCGCCTTTTGCGGTAGTGTTGGCCAGCCGAACGATTATAGCGCAGCCGTAAACCCAACAATGTGAAATATGTTATTCAATTTCATTTTATATGCATTATAATTCCATTACAACAACACTAAAGTATCATTTTGATTTAATTATAGTTTCATTTGACAATATGCACTCAATATGTGAGACTTTTTATTCAGTTTCACTTTATACACATTGCAGTTTCATTACAACACAACTAAAATATGATTTTAATTCAATTACAGTTTCATTTGATAATATACACTCATGGTGAATCTTAATCCAAAATATAATGATTGTTGTTTTCACAAGACACTAAGATCGATGATTTGTATCGAATACAATCATGTATGATATATTTAATATGGGGAGTATAATTTTATTGCACTATTTTACCCAACACTCCAGTCATTAATTAATGATTCGATAACTACATCATTGACATATAATTTAGCTACATCAACATATTTAACCGTTTAACAATATATATATATATATATATATATATATATATATATATATATATATATATATATGTGCCCTGAAAACGAGTAGATGAAGTAAATTCGAGATATGCTTCAATTAGCATACATTTCCCTAAATGATTATACATAATTACTTGTAGAACAAAGCTTATGAAATTAATCTTGATTAGTTGACTAGTTAAGCTGTGCAAAGGATTTTTAAATTATAGTTATGAGTATGTAAATGGTGGTTTCAGTTGGATTACCTAGAGATTAGTATGGTAATTGTAGATTACCTACATCGTATTCCCTGGTAGAGCCGGATTTTGTTTTTTCAGATTTTGCTGTGAGGATTTTAGCTGAAACTTTCTTGATCTTTTTTTTTTTGATTTTTTGCAGCTTCTTGATTCTGGTGCTTCGGCCACGGACTGTGGGGCTGGGCTTTACTGCGGGAATTTCCCGGTAATGGGAAAGAATCAACCTTTTTGCATAAGAGGACAAGCCACTGTACCCACTTCCATTGTGAGTTCTTTTCCTTCACTGTTGCAGTGTTTTCTTTGATTTTTTATTTTTATTTTTTTGGGTTTTTTCTGGAAATGACAGTAATGGGATTTGCTCATTTGCTGCAATTTGCATGGCAATGGTGATTGGGGCAGATCAGTGGGTTACCCTTCAACAAGTACTCATGGCTGGTGACCCATAATGCCTTTTCTATAGTTGATGCTCCATTGCTGACAGGATCTCAGAGAATTACTTTCTATAATCAAGAAGACACTGTTACTAACCAGTTAAGGGTAAGTGATATTGTGATTTTGGCATTTTGCTTAAACTTATCCTGCTGTTTTTGCATAGTCCCACAAGATCATATAAGTATGATGTTTAATTGGAGTTGATTTGGGTGTTACTGATTTGATGGGTGATTCCAGAATGGAGTGAGGGGATTCATGCTGGATATGTATGATTTCGAGAATTCCGCGAGCAATGTTACAACTTCACAGCTTTTGTAATATGCTCTCGATCTCTTTCTTGTGTTATGATTTAGCGTCGGGTTGTTCTTGATCAATTTGTGTAATTTAACTGATGGGTTTTCTCAGGAGCCAGCGGTTAACACGCTTAAAGAAATAGAAGCTTTTTTGTCTGTTGGATATTTATATAGTAATGGAGGTTAGTGGTTCAGATGTCTGTCATGCAAGCTTAAATAATATTTGGAGTTGTGGAGTTATAAGTATTATTTAGTTTGGTGAAGATGATTTTGGATAATCGAGAGATACCTCGAGAGGTTAGTTTATTCGAGAGATCAGTTCGCGGAACATCGATGTCTCGAGAGATAGGAATGTTCGAGAGATACGTCGAGAGATCAGTTCGATCGACAGATATCTCGATGGTCTTTCTGCAAACTTAGCTTCCAACTCTCGAGAGATGCGAATCTGTGAAGCGTTCTATGACTCGAATGCTGATCTGATATATGTAAGGGTAAGTAACGTACACATGTTTTAGTATCTCTTGTTTTGCAACAAGTATATTGCATTGGGGATATTAAGACTAGAATGTGATTTTAACACGTTTATCATGCATGGGTACATAACTTACGTAAACCTGTTTATCCTATCCAAAATCAGTTGGAATTTCAAATATATGGTTGAAGGTGGTTTACCAACAGCCATAAAACTTCCAGCAACTACTCCCAACGGTTAGAATTTTCTCTATAAATTCTAGGGAGTGTCATCTGAAATATAGAAGCAAGTTTTGCATTCTACCAAGTTATTTCACAGTTCAAAACTCTCCTAAAGTTTCTTTTCGAGCAACAAAGAACTTTGTGCCAAGCACCTTGTGCTCAATTGGCATGTAGTGGCCACCCTCAGATAGGAGGTCATGAGTTCGAGCCTCAGTGGAGGAGATATCGAAATTGACTCTTTGTGCTTCAACAGGTTGAGAACTTTGTTTTCATCTATCACGCCTGAAGATTTCATTTCCTCTCCTGTGTTCTCCTCTTACCCGAACTCCACTGCCAACCCTTCTGAGATAGTCACGATTATAATACCCTTCTGAGATAGATCTCACGATTATAATTGAGGTTTATAATTGAGGATTATGTACATAGCCCTAAAGGTTTGACAAGAGGTTTGACAAGAGTGTTTGGGGATGCTGGATTGGACCCTAAAGGTTTGACAAGAGTGTTTGGGGATGCTGGATTGGACAAGTATTGGTTTCCCTAAAGGTTTGACAAGAGTGTTTGGGGATGCTGGATTGGACAAGTATTGGTTTCCAGTGTCTAAGATGCCAAAAAAGGGCGAAGAAGATTGGCCGACTGTAAATGATATGGTTGAGAAAAATTATCGCTTGCATTGGTGGTTGAGAAATTATCGCTTGCATTGGTGGTTTTCACTTCTGATTCTTCCAAGGAGACGGCTGAAGGAATTGCTTACCAGTGGAGATACATGGTGGAAAATGATCGAATGTCTCATTTCCGTGATTCTATGTGCTTAATCATATAGCCATGCTCCTCAGCTGGAGATCCCGGGGTGGTGCCTGGCTCATGCTCCAATAGAAAGGAATCAAAGCCTCTTAATTCCAGAACTGCCTCGCTCTTTCTAATCAATTACTTCCCTACAATTCCTGCTCAAAATGAAGTTTGCAAAGAACATTCTACT
>CM008332.1:16823755-16837993 GCA_002525835.2 Ipomoea batatas
ATCTAAAACTAAAAATGAAATTAACTCATAATATAAATAAAGAAATAAAAATCAAATCAATTTTTCTTCTTATAAGAAAATTACAATTAAGTTACCAAATTGAATACGCTTAGCATTGAACAATGATAACATGTGACTAACGACAAAATTTGTGTTATATGAATGTGGATATTTATAGCCGAAATATATTTGACCAAATTTGTAACATGTTTATAATTTGTGTTATATGAATGTGGGTATTATAGCCTAAATATTTGACCAAATTTGTAGCATGTTTATAATTTTCAAGAGTTAATTTCATTTTTTGTCCTAAATTTATAGGTGACAACACTTTTAGTTCTTTTTTATTAGAACATCCACATTTGGTCTGAGTATATATTATTGTAGCATGATCAATTTTTTTTTGTCTTTCGTCAACAAAATGGTTAAAATATCGTTAAATAACAAAATATTTTTTGTCATTTTTATACAAAGTGAGTTGACCCCAATATATTTTTATGTTTATTTTTTTTGAAAAAAAAAAATCATAATTGATGAAGACCGAAATGCTTTTGTATTTTTTTTTGAAAGGAAAACTTAGACTTTATTAAATTAAATGTTCAATACAATTCGGAATAGAATAAATCCAAACTAAATGATCAGATTGCGAAGGAGCAGCTCTAGCAACCACATGAGCCAACTTATTCACTGATCTAGGAATAAACATAAAGGACACTTCTTCAAAGTGTCTACGATAATCTCTGCATTCATGAATCACACTTCATGCATAGGAGTAGTCCATAGTAGCTCCATTAATAAGCTTGCAAACTGATTGGCAATCCGTAAAGAGGTAGACCTTGAGAAAACCTCTTACATTTGCCCACGATAGAGCCTCAGCCATAGCTTTCGCCAAATGAGCATTACCCAAGCTTCTAATCGAACCATTGTTAGCACCAAGGATCGGAATTGACCATCTTTACTTGTGATTACAACACCGTCTGGGAATACAGCAGCATCTACAAACAATTTCACTCCGTCATCAGGAATTGACATCAAATTATGCGTATAAGTCATACTGCTATTACCTTGGTGCGCCATATCAGCAGTCTCCGAACAGATTCATATATTCTTAATATCAGTAGAGTTCCAAGGCTTATTACCCCACACGACATCATTCCTGCCTTTCCAAATACTCCAGCATAATGCAACGCATCGCAATTGAGTTAACCTACTCCCTTTAGATAAAATTTGGGATAGCCATGCAGTAAACTCCATCTCATAACCAGGCATGGGGCAGTTCACAAAACCAGACCATAATCCACATCCACTCCCCGGCAAGAAAGTGCCGGAACAACAAGGTTAAAACACCTCCATAGAAAGTTGATAATATTAGGAGGAATTTTCAGACCCCAAATACCACTCCATGCAACCGGAGAAACCAGACTTTGATCATGAGACACTGCTAACAACCGGCCGTACCCAGCTTTCACAGTATACATGCCTCTAACATCATCCCTCCAACACCACTTGTCTTCAAACTGCACAGCATGGCAGGAGGAATTCTTAAAATAAGATCAACATCACGCTGAATAAAAATTTCATTGAGCATCTCACGATTCCAATCATTTGTCACTGACCTTTAAGTTCTCATCATTATTCAAACAGGCTAGGGAGATTGTATACAAGGGTTAACGTACTCTATCAGGCAGCCATGGCTGATTCCAAACAAACGTATTTCTACCATTGCCAATCCTTTTGAAACATCCACGTCGAAGAACTTCCTGCCTGGCAAGAATCCACCTCCAACTATAGCTCGGATTGGACCCAATGCATGCATCCAGAAACTCTCCCTTCGAAAATACCTCACCTGCGCTGCCAACCAGTGGGGATTAGTTAACAGCCTCCACCCCTGTATTTAACCGCATTAAAACTGTTTTATTGATAAAAGACCAAAAATAGTTATGACACATTAATACTAAAACCAAATGTGGATGCTCTGATAAAAAAAGACTAAACGTGGACTGACACTTATAAATCTAAGACCAAAAAGGGAATTAACTCTAATTTGTAATGTACCTATATGGGAAGAAGCTATTTGTTCCGCAATTTTCATTCATAAGGGCATCATCAATACTTGAGGTTTTTTCCTAGACTATGTTTGGCAAACCTAGCTGAAATGGTAGCTGAAAACTGAAAAGCGGTTAAACTAGCTGTTATGCTTAAAACTGTTTGGTAAAATTAGCTTTTTGATAAGGTAATAAATATAAAAAGACTAAAAATGACATCTTCATACAATTTAAATTGTTTTAAATTTAAATATGTTTGTTTATATATTAAAATATAAAATAGTGAAATCAATATATTTTAATAAAATATAAAGTAAGAACGTATATTTGAAAACATATAAAGTAAAATAAAATATTTATAATTCATAAGATTAGTTCATACAAAAATCAATGTTCAAACACAAATGTCAAATTGAAATTACAACCAAACATATTGAAGAGAAAAAGTCAAAAATGTTTAGCCAAAAAGGTTTTAATTGAGTAAGCTACTAGCTTATTTTAGGAACATTACAAAACAGAAATTATAGCTTATTAGTAGCTTAAAATAAGCTATAAGCTCCTAAATAAGCTCTGTCAAACAGAGCCTATGACTCTGTTTGGCAGAGCTTATAGCTTATTTTAAGCTACTGATAAGCTATAAGCTCTGTTTGGTAATGTTCCTAAAATAAGCTAGTAGCTTAAAATAATAGCTTATTTTTGAACGCTACCTAAGGTAGCGTTTCAAAATAAGCTAGTAGCTTCCTAACTTTTTTTTCATCTTTAACCTTATTATTTTAAAGAAATGACATCTTTTACCCTTTCCAATTAAAACCTTTTTGGCTAAACCTTTTTGACTTTTTCTCTTCAATATGTTTGGTTGTAATTTCAATTTGACATTTGTGTTTGAACATTGATTTTTGTATGAACTAACCTTATGAATTATAAACATTTTGTTTTACTTTATATGTTTTCAAATATATGTTCTTACTTTATATTTTATTAAAATATATTGATTTCACTATTTTATATTTTAATATATAAACAAACCTATTTAAAATGTATTAAAATGTCATTTTTAGTCTTTTTACATTTATCAGCTTATCAAAAAGCTAATTTTACCAAACACTTTTAAGCATAATAGCTAGCTTAACAGCTCTTCAGATTTCAACTTCGAGCTTATAGCTTTTCAGTTTTCAGCTACTTTTAAGCTTTCAGCTACCTTTTCAGCTAGGTTTGCCAAACATAGCCATAGTCTGATCATTACAATGAATAGCTAGGGAACCTTTCATTGCTCTCAAAGGCTAAATATAGGTCACCGACTCACAGTTTAGTTTGGTTTTTTTTTTTCCTTTCTTTCTTTTTGGGAGGGTGCAGGGCCGGTCCTGAGCACGGGCGGGCTGGGCGACCGCCCAAGGCCCATGCTAGAAGGGGCCCATCAATATATATGTATATGTATACATATATATTATAGTGTTATAATTATATTAGAAAATAATCCAATGGGGTAGTTCAAGTGGTAAGTGAATTTTCTTTGTGAGGTAAGATTTTGGGAGAATGTGGGTTTGATTCCCACAAATGACAATTTCTCTTAGGCTGGCTCCCACAAAATTGTGGCTAATAGAATCACTTTTTTTAAAAACGTTTCTCAGAGGAGATATAAATAAATTTTTCAAACAAACATAATAATCTAATGAAAATTTGAAACAATCTAAAGAAAATAAATGTATTTCATGTTATTTGAGATTATTATTTTTTAGTATTATTAAATTTTAATTTTAATTTTTTATATAGGGCCCATTTTTTTTTAATTTCGCCCAGGGCCTCCAAAATGTTTGGACCGGCCCTGGGAGGGTGGGGGGTGGTGGTCCCGAAATGAGTGGTTGAGTTGTTAGAACATTATTCTCGTATCAGAAAGTCATGAGTTTAATTTTTGTCAATAATTTTTTGATCAAGCCCATCACACATGATCTTTCTAATAAGGTTTACCTCTCTGACTCTCCAATGTGATTGACGAGCTATTACATAAAAATAAAATTTATCAAATATATTCAAATAGTGTTTGCGAATTTCTCCTTAAAGTTACAATTTATCTCATTGAACATAAATTTAACCAAACAGGCCACAAAAAATGACGTATAAATCATTGGAATTTACTCCTTGGAATATGCACGTAAGTTGCACTATATTCCCTACTTACCTTCATGCCAAGCCAATGGGCAATGGCAATGGCTAGCGACAAGTTTGTTGATATTAAAAATAAATAAAATAACATGCTTATAGCCACTAAATCAAATCAAATAAATAAAAAATCACAAGTTCGATTCTTGCCAGCACTCTTTCGGTTGAACAAATCACACAAGAGAGCATAATTGAGCTCATCGCACAATAGAAGTAGTAGAGTTTACACAATGTACACTCTCGAATATTAACTATAAGTTTTTCTCGTCACTTAAAAAAATAAAGACAAGCATGCATTAATTATTTTAAGTAAATGGCAACATATAAATAAATTTTAAAGATATATCAATCAATCAATATTTGTGTACATTTGTTCATGGAATTATACATTGAAAATACACCAATTTGGGAAATTTCTAAAGAATATGCCCAATAGTGTTCAAGAAATCAATGAGTTTTTTTTTTTTTTTGTTTTTTGTTTTTTTTGTTTTTTTTGTTTTTTTTGTTTTTTAAGGTAGATGGAGAGGAAATAAAAATTATTAAAAAAAGTGTTATATAAGTTAACAAAGTGAATGACTTTTTACACCTATAATCTTAATATCGAGAGATCGTGGTGAGTAATTATTTATTAAATAAAAAATACATTAATTTCTTTGTGAACATTCCAAATTGAAGAACATTAATCGTGCTAAATAAGCTCTCAAATTGCTTTTACAGGACTTGAATTGCCGTGCTCGAAGGTTTATGACTCTTACCGTTGAGACGTGACAAACGGTAGCCAGTAAGAATTGGAATGGAAAAATAGGAAATTACGACCTTGAATTTTGAATGAATGAATTCCACAAAACTTGCGAAATGGGTTTGACGACCATTTAGATTTTAGTGTATCTTTTTGAAGTCATAGTCAGAATTGGATCCTCGGCTACAAAGTGCACAGATCACGAACTGGATAACATCGAATCAAATTCTAGTAATTTGCGTATGTTTTCTTCTTCTTTATTTGTAAATAATTTTTTTTTTTTTTAGTACTACTGAGTACTGACTTTGTTACGATGCAGTATTTGTTCATAATTACTTTTTCAATCTAATAAAGCACAAAGAATCAATATCGCTTTCACCGAAGTTCGAACTCATCCCTTCCATATGGGAGTGTAACCGAGTATCACTAGACCACAAGGTCTTAGCAAATAATTTATCTAATACCATATAAATCAATTAACTGACCTATTTTTATTGATTTGTTAAAAAAAACAACAGCCAATAAAGACAATAGATAATCCCGTAGGGTAATGATGATGAGTCAAATTTAAAATCTTATAGTTACTAAATTAATTGTTCGATCAACGGTAGCAATTGTTCTTTACTTAATTACATAATTGCCACCGCGCGATTTTTTTTTAAGAATACACTACCGTTCTTACAAGAACAGTAGCTAAATATCAGGGTTTTATGTATTTTTTGTACTATTGAATTTAGCTAGGGTAATTTTTTCTTTTTTAATACTATATACTATTAAAGGGGTACCACATCCCATAAATATTGGGACATGTACTTGAGTTTGATTAATGAATGAGCATCATTAATTGATTGACTTTATTGTATGTTAATTAGGTAGGGAGTAATTCTACATATACTCCCAATCCACACTCCCATTTTCTACTCCATATGAGTTGGCATGCTTTGATTGCTTAATTTTATAGGGGGCCATGATGTTTATCTATTCCTTTTTTTTTTCCATCCTCCAATCAAATTTGAATACAAATGGGAGTATGATTTTGGGAGTGCATCTAGTATTTTTGTTAGGTAAAATCAAATCAATTAATATAAATATTCAACAAATAGGTGCAGGTAAACGACATGATCATAGTTCGATTTTGATTTATGGTTTCATGTTTGAAGGAACTTGCGTTTCGGTCTGAACCTCTAATTTTTAATTTTATTTTTAAAATTGTTATTTATTCTTATTTTTGAGATTATACGATGAGAATGTAGATTATCTGGAAACGTAAACTTACAGAGAATAGTTCAGGAAAGATAATAAATAACACTAAGCTAATGACTCTGCAAAGAGTCCTACTATAACACAAATATTATATCCTAACACTCCCCCGCAAGCTCAAGTCGGATGAGGAACGACATTGAGCTTGTCACGAAGTGAAGTAAAACGCATACTAGACAGAGGTTTCGTGAAGATATCAGCCAGCTGGTCCTTAGTGGATATAAAATGCAGCTGTAGCTCCTTCTTGGAGACCTTGTCACGAACGAAGTAATAATCGATCTCCATGTGTTTCGTTCGGGCATGAAACACCGGGTTTGCACATAGATATGTTGCCCCCAAGTTGTCACACCATAACTTGGGAACAGAGGCCGTAGGGAGACCAATCTCGCGCAACAGGGGCACCAGCCAAGTGACCTCCGCAGACACATCCGCCAGCGCCTTGTACTCCACCGTTCGCTGCTTCCGACAAGACCACGAGATCAAGTTATCACCCAGGGAAATAGCAAAACCACTCGTAGACTTGCGATCTTCTGGACTACCAGCCCAATCTGAATCAGAGAAAGCATGTAAAGCAGCAGAAACCGACCGAGAGACCCGAAGACCAAAATGCAGCGTCCCCTTGATATATCGCAACACACGCTTCAACATACTCCAATGAGCCGTAGTAGGAGCATACATATGCTGACAAAGCTTGTCCACCGCAAAGGAGAGGTCCGGATGAGTCACTGTAAGATACTGAAGAGGACCAGCCAAGCTACGATATTGAGTCGGATCCGCATAAGGAATCGCAGAGTCATCAGTATCCCGAACGAGAGAAACAGGAGTAGAAAGATACTTACAATCAACCATCCCCGAACGCTTGAGAATATCAGTCATATAGCGTTGCTGAGACAGGAGCATACCACCAGTAACCGGAACCGTCTCAATACCAATAAAGAAAGACGGAGATCCCATATCACGAATCTTGAACTCCTTAGCCATCCGAGAGACAAGATCAAAGACACGCACAGAATCAGATCCCATAACCAGGATATCGTCAACACAGACCAACAGGTACAGCTGCACACTCCTAGAAGAATAGACAAATAATGACACATCCGTCTTAGAAGGAACAAAACCCACGAACACTAGAAAATCATGAATACGAGTAAACCAGGCACGAGGCGCTTGCTTAAGCCCATATAACGACCTCTGTAGTAAGCACACATGATCTGGAGCAGACTTGTCCTCATAGCCCGGCGGCTGTCGCATATAAACCGTCTCCGCCAGTGCGTCGTTCAAAACGCATTATGAACATCCAGCTGCCTGATCGTCCAGTCACGAGAGACAACCAAAGAGAGAAGGAGACGGACTGTAGTGGGCTTCACAACCGGGCTAAACGTTTCAAAGAAATCCTGCCCGGCCACCTGATTAAAACCCTTGGTAACAAGACGAGCCTTATACCGCTCAATCGACCCATCGGCCTTTCTCTTAGCCCGAAACACCCATTCGCACCCCACAACGTTCATACCAGGAGCAAACGGGACCAGACGCCAAGTGTGATTGTGAAGCAAGGCATTAAACTCAAGATCCATCGCCTCTCGCCACTCGGGAAACTGAACCGCCTGTGAGTAACACGTGGGCTCAGGTACACCAACGGTAGAGACTAACGCAATATGCTGAGTCGGACCCATACTGCGCAAAGCCATAGAATGCGACCGGAGACCACGCGAGGGTGCACGCGTCCGAGTACGACCACACTGAGGCTGCCCTGCAGTCACAGCAGCCTGACTCTCTCCGGAAGACTCATTGAAAACCTTAGAAGGCACAACAGCCGAACTGGGAGTAGATGAAACAATAGGAGCAACACCCCAAGGCACAGGAGTCGGCCTGGGAACCTGCAAGGAACCAGAAGTAGCAAAAGGAAAGACTGTCTCATCGAATCGCACATGGCGACAGATAAAGACCTTGTTAGTGCTGAGATCTAAACAACGATAGCCACAGAAAGAGTCAGGATAACCCAGAAACACACAAGGAGTAGAATGAAACTGTAATTTATTACGATTGTATGACCGTAATAAGGGAAAATACAAGCCCCCAAAAATACGCAGAAAAGAGTAGAGCGATGTAAACGAAAATGCGGAAACTCTTCATGCAACACACGAGTGGGCATACGATTAATCAAATAGATTGCCGCCTCAAACGCAAAATTCCAAAAACGCGTAGGGACAGACGCCTGAGCCAACAAAGCTAACCCCGTTTCAACAACATGTCTATGACGACGCTCAACACGACCATTCTGCTCATGAGTATATGCACAGGATTGCCTGTGACGAATACCAAGAGCAGAAAAAGTCAAGTGGAGTTTCTTATACTCACCCCCAAGATCCGATTGAATTGACTTAATTTTACGAGAAAAGGAACGTTCAACTAGTGACCGAAACTTATCGAAAATAGAATAGATATCTGTTTTAGCACGCATAGGATATAGCCAGGTGTAACGAGAATAATCATCAACGAAAAGCACAAAGTAACGAAAACCAGTTGAAGAAAGTGAAGGTGCAGGGCCCCAAATATCTTTATAAATTAAGTCTAATACATCAGAACTAGAGTGACTAACACGAGGAAGAGGAAAACGAGACGACTTGCCCAATTGACAAGCAGAACAAATATCTAAAAGATCACTAGACTTATGCGAATTAACAGAACATAAAGACAAAATCTGACGCAAGACACGCGAGTGAGGATGACCAAGCCGCTTATGCTAGACACTGGGAGATACACGGGCAGTCGGAAAAGCAGAAGGACCACGACCCGTAACCGGCCAAGTATACAGACCACCCGAAGTACCCCCTCTAAAAATCGTTTCCTTGGTGGACAGATCCTTCACAAGAAAGAACGTAGGGTGAAACTCAAAAAACACTCTATTATCACGAGCTAAGCGTTGAACAGATAATAAGGAAGACGACAACCTAGGAACATGTAATACATTAGATAATTCAAGTGACCTAGACGCAATGGCTAACGAAGCAGAACCAACACTAACAATAGGCATACCTGAACCATTGCCGACTCGCAGGACATTCAGACCATCATAGCTAGCGGCAGAGGACAAAGTAGAAGCATCCGGTGTCACATGATCAGTCGCACCAGTATCCGGGAACCACTGGTGAGACTCAACCGCACCGGCATCAGCACCAGGATACACCATATGAGCCTGCAGACCCGAACCAGAAGAGTATCTCCGGTAACACGTGACAGCCGTGTGCCTTGGCGTGTCACAGATCTGACAGTGAACCAGAGACGAGTGACCGCGCCCGCGACCACGACCACGACTCCATCTGCCGCGACCCGAACCAGAATCGCCGCTGCCACGCGACTGGTTCTGCTGCTGCTGCTACTAGCCACCCGAACCAGCACTACCATGCGACGAAGGATGCTGCTGCCAGCCTCCCGAACCAGGACTGCCACGATGATGCTGCTGCGAACCACCACCACGACAAGTCCGCCTCGCCGCCATTGCCGCCGGTGCAAGTTCAGTACCATCATCGGCAAGAATAAAATCTTGCGAAACCAAAAAATCAAAAAACTCCGAGAGAGAAATCGGCTCGCTTCTCGTAAGCGGTGCCACCAACGGCCTATACTCCAGACGCAATCCACGAAAAACATACAAATTCTGATCATTAGCCGAGACCGGACTGCCAGCGAGTGCCAAGTCTTCGACGAGCACACGAGCCTGTCCAAAGTAGTCAGCGATCGAAGAGTCTCCCTGACGCAACGCCTGAAGTTGTCCAAGTAGTCGCAACGTCCGAGCCCGAGTGGAGGAGCCCAACGTTTGCTCAACTACAAACCATAACTGCCAAGAAGACGTGCGTCCAATGGCGAGATGCAGAGATTCTTCGGACAGTGACGAAATCAGAAGAGAAAGCACCGCCTGATCCTGACGATGCCACGCCGCACAAACAACAGCAGTCTCCGCTGCTGCCGCCGCTGCAGTGGCTGCCGAGGCACTAGCTGCGGTCGAAGGAGCCGCCGGCGCTGGGGGGCAGGGATGCGAACCATCGACAAACCCTAGCAAGCCCTGTCCGAGTAAGAACGGCGTCAATTGTGTCCTCCAGAACAGATAATTATGGTTCGTTAGCTTAATGGAAACATAGTGATGTGCGGAAGACAGTGAACCGGTAGGCGCAAGAGGAGAATAATCAAGGTCAGAAACAGTCCGTTCAGAAGAGGCCTGAACAGAGCCGTCATTGATAGCCTGACATGTCATGGAAGGAGAGTCCTGGAGACTACTGATACCAGATGAGAATGTAGATTATCTGGAAACGTAAACTTGCAGAGAATAGTTCAGGAAAGATAATAAATAACACTAAGCTAATGACTCTGCAAGAGTCCTACTATAGCACAAATATTATATCCTAACATATACAAGTTTAATTTCTTAAGAGTTGTTTAGATTTTTAAAACAACTTTAAAATTAAACATTTAAGATTTGAAGTTAAACAAAAAATAATAATAGTTTTATACTTGCACTTCATTTAAAACTTTTATTTATTTATTTATTTTGTTTGAAATAATAACCAATTGTTTCAGTTCTTATATTTTAAAAATCGAACTCAATTATACCGCTCCAAATTTAATTATGATGTGTCTTTATTTAGATCGAATCGTAGTCATTCATAGGTGCAGGTGCACACTTGAAAATGGTTCCTTTTCAATGTTATTCACTTATTTTAAAATAAAAAATATTTTTTACCATTATTAAAGTTTCCCCTCTTCATGTAGCTTATAATTATTAGGTGCCTATGTCTCAAGGGTAATGGTACGATGGATTAGCAGCTGCACTAAAAACCCTCTTCTAGCAACATGTGGAGATTGAACACCACTACTAAGATGACCTCTATAAATTTGATTTAGAGTTGGGTTGGGATCATTCGGCTCCGTATGCACATAAGGATACAATATGACGTATGTATTAAAGTTAGATAGACTCAATTTATCAAAATTTTTGAGGGGCATTATTCTTCTGAAATAGGCAATCATATCAAACACAACAAATTTTAATGTGGATCAATGGATCATGCATAAAAATTGAAAAACACATTTACACAAATAGTGAAAATAGATTTACAAAAGAGTTTATTATCAAAATGGTCCCTCGACTATTGCAAAACTACCAATTTGGTCCTCAACAATTTTTCGTGACCAATTAAGTCCCCCGACTTTGAAAAATTTAACCAATTTGGTCCTCCATTTATTTTTCCGTTAAACATCCGTTAAATCGGGATCAAATTAGTAATTTTGCTATAGTCAAGGGACCAAATCGATATAAAAATAAATCAAATAATACACCCTTATCTATAGAATTAGTATTTTGTGCACGCGATGCGCGAAACATGCCCAATATTTTAACATTAATAAATACAAATAAATAAAATTTATAATTCCAATTATATATACACAAATAATATATGTATTTTATACACACACATATATGATTTACCATTCATAGAAATTTAATTAAAATATAATTAATCATTAAATTAATTATATAATGATTTTAATAAAACTAGTATTTTCACCCGTGCGGTGCACGGAATGGATTTGTTATAATATATTAAGAATATTTGGATTGATATATAATTATATAAATTATAGCATCAAATATTATATAGTGCAATTGTAGATATGTTTTGGATCGATTATGTTTTCTGATGTTATCCTTGTTTGAATTCCAGCAAATAATTGCTTAATTAATAGCTAATGTGTAGATGTACGCATGCGGTGCTGGAACTTTAGAGATTTTATATATCATTGTTTAGAATTTTTATAAATTGGGCAAATATGCTCGTTCTCTAGTAACTCAGTTATAGGAATCAATTGCTATGATTTAACTCATATGTATAGAAGATATATTTTTGTGTATATATATAGCAATTTTTCCATCTTGGAAAAAAAACTTAATATCACCGGTTGTACTTACACATTATTGAAACCTCTTTGTAGACAACATTGGTAGTAGCAACACAATCTTGTCCATCCTCATCTAGAACTAATTAACACTTTCAGGCTATCAGGTTGGGTGACTCGGGAGAAAGCCATGTAGACTGTGATTAAAAACTGATTTTTTCAGCAATAACCCAATGTGAGTTAGTGTTCGGCCATGACTTTTGTTGATAGTCATGGCATATGCAAGCATAAACGAGAATTATTTATGTTGGAACTTGAAGGGCAGTCTCGTATCAGAAAGAGTGAGAGACATTTGAGGGATAAGAACTTTGGTTCTTTCATGTGTCCCATTAACTATTCTTGCTTCAACAATGTGATCGGTCAATCTTGTGATGATGAGTCGCGTACTTTTAAAAAGACCAAGAGAATGGTCTATCTTCCGCAATAACATAACAGGTGCACTGACCTTTAATTAATGTCAATGAATGATTAAGAAAATCATACAATCTCAAACTATTTAAAAATTTAGGAGTGTGTACTTCTAATAAATTTTCACCGTCTGGTTCTGCCTTACACAAAGAGTTACAACTTAAATATGTTCGTCCTTTTGCAATATTCATGCCGCACATGTACTGATTAATTTGATCAATGACATCTAAAGTCGGCGAGCGGATCACTGACCTTCCAGCTACTCATCAAGCGTGTCATATATGAGCTTGAAATTTTAAAAAATTACTTTTAATGTAATCAAAGCATTGAGTCATAACAATATTGACACTGAAATTTAATTTTGTAATCTACATGTATATATTTTGTGATTTTTTTCAATGTAAAACATATTGATTTTACCAATCACTAAATTTCAAAATGTTTCAAATTCCCAGGTATATATAAGTAAAACTCACATCTAAAGCCTAATTTTTTTTGTCAATATTTCATACATATAAAACAAGTCTCTGACTATGGTGAGGAGTTAGTAACCTTGAGTGTAACATACAACATAAAGCATTGTGTGATAGTGGGTAGTAAGTATTAACTTTGAGGTAAGACCATTACACCATATAAGCATGTTTCGAGCTTGTTTCTATGCTCTCAAAATTCAAATCATCATAATGGCATCAGGTAATAAACAAAAATATATCAGAACGTAGGAATCATATATCTAAATTGTTAATCCAAACTTCACTCCAGATTACCAAATGGAGTGTATAGCTTTTTGGAATGATGGTCATCCAAACTGTTAAAATGCAATGTCCATAACTGTTGATTGGCAAACTACTCATACTTCATAATTCCTCTAAGTATCTATTTCTTATGATATTATGATTTATAACATATAATAATCGACAAATAAACTATAGTATGAGTCTTCCTATCATGCAACAAATATCACAAAAATTCAGTGTTCTAAAATAAGTGGATCTATTTCACAAAAATTCAGTGTTCTAACATAGGTAAGAATTTTATTAGGAATTGTATTACTATATTTTAATGTACAATTGTATTACGAATAGAAATTGTATTAACATATTTTACAATATTACGCAAACGTTAATAATATATGAGTGCTTTAGGCGGGAAGTTAAAGTTGATGATATTGTTTTTATTAATAGTATAGATAGATATGTACAATTGTATTACAAATAGGAATTATATTACCATATACGCAAATCTTAATAGTATATGAGTGTTTTGGGCGTGAAGTTAAAGTTGATGATATTGTTTTTTATTAATAGTATAGATAGATGATAATTAAAGAATAGGAAAAATATATGATATATAATTATATATAGGTGTATGGTAATAATGATAGAGTTAAAACATAACGGTGTTATAATGGTGTAAGGGTAGTTTTGTATAACAAGAATGTAATAGGGACAATTTTGTCTAATAACATTGAAGTGTACAACATTTAAAGTAAAATGTATATATTTTCACATACAAAAAGAGGGATATAACCTTGATTGAGACTTATTAGGTTCTTAAAAATACATAACATATCTATATCTATATATATATAAAAACAAAATCCTCCAAAACGAAATCATATTTCCCGCCCAAAATATTGTACATTAAAACAATTAAAACAATAAAATAATATTAAAAGTA
>CM008332.1:16850730-16871711 GCA_002525835.2 Ipomoea batatas
CAGAAAGCTGCTTCCCCTTGTAGTTATCCACTGTTGTAAGCTGGATGGGTGTTAAGTGTCTTAATGACCTCGACCCACGCTCCTGGGGAGCTTGTTGAACTGTAGCTTGCTGCCGTGTTCTCGACCGGTTTGATTCACCATGATCAAACTTTATTTTCTTTGCGATTTCCTTTGAGCGTCTCATCCTTGATGGTGATGTTTTTTATCTTCTTTGAAGTAAAAATAGAATATATTTTCAAACCTTGAGTATAGGATTCACCTTGCGTGGAGAAGAGAAGACAAAATGTGGTTTTGGGAGCAAAATGGCGTGGGAGATCCGAAGGGGGGGTTTTAAAATCGGGGGAAGGCTTTCACGCCAGTCACATTCGTGTGACCGTGCGTGGGAGCTCTCTGCCTCGCTCCCACGCACGGCTACACTCGTGTGAGCGTGCGTAGGAGCTCTCTGTCTCGTCCACACGCACGGCTACACACGTGTGAGCCCATGTGGCAGTCCTCTGCATTGTTTTCTTTCGGTTTTGATTTTCCCTTCATACCTATGTCCGAAGTAAGCCTTTCCAAAGCAAATTTTAGCCTCGACTCCTACAAATTAGTCCTCAAAACATGGTTCCATTTGCTTGTAGCAATTTTATTAGAACAAAAATATTAAAAATGAAAGCATAAAGAAAACGATGTAAAAACATTTATTAAAACCTTGGGTTGCCTCCCAAGTAGCGCCACGGTTTACGTCATTGGCTAGACGCATCATACCTTGGTCAAAATTCATCCATATTCCTTGGTAGTCGGTAGGAAGCGTTTTGGTACCCATGTGTTCTTCCATGTAAGCTTATCATTCCTCCACTTCGATTTCGGTTTCTTCTTCGTCTGAACATTTGCCCTTTCTTCTTCATCAGTTCCTTCTTTCATTTTTTTCTTTTTATCATTTGTGGATTGTTCATTGAATCTCAAGGTTATTTCACCTGAACTCACGTATATTCGTGCACGACAAGTAGCTAGAAATGGTCTTCCAAGAATTAAGAATTCATGGGGCTCGTTATCACCCATCTTGCAAACAACAAAGTCGACAGGCACAAGAAATTTTCCTATTCTTACTAGAACATCTTCCGCTAAGCCTTCAGGATATCGTGTGGTTCCGTCAGCTAAACGTAAAGTCAGCCTCGTCGGTTTCAAGCATGGTAAGTTCAATTTTTCAAAAAGATTTGAAGACATGACATTGATAGAAGCACCAAGGTCGACAAGAGCATTTTGAGGTTCCATGTTCTGTATAGAACAAGGAATGAACAAAGCTCCAGGATCACCCTTCTTTCTGGGGTTGCCCTCAGTTAAACAAGCTGAAGATTCTTGGCTTAAACAAGTAAAATTTTCACTACTGTCATCTTCAAATAACTCACGGCATTCTTTGTTATTGAAAAATTTTCTGATAAAAGCATTAATTGTACCTTCTCGAGCCGCGTCTTTTGATCTTTTGATTTTGTCATGTTGTAGCTCCTTTTCTTTTGGGCATTTTTCCGAAGTGGTTTTCTCCTTGTTTTCCTTCATTGAGATTGTGCACGAACCGCTTGCATTCTTTAGTTCAAGAGTGGGACTACAAGAGGTAGTCTCGTTTTTCTTGTTTTCTACCTTGAATTGGCATGTTCCACATATGGCATCCATCGGATCACATATTTCATGTTCTTCTTCCTTGGCATCAATAGCATTGACTCTCTCTTTCGGATTGTTCTCAGTGTTACTCGGGAGCTGTCCGTAGTGTCGATCTGACATCATCTTGAACATTTGAGAAATTTGATTCTCAATTGTTTTCAGAGTAGCCTTGGACTCTTGTCTCAAACTTGAAATTTCTTGTCGGATTTCTTGAGTAATCTCTTGTTTTAGATTTGCCTGATCATTTTTGAGTTCCATGATCGTCCTTGTGAGTCTTTCATCAACTTCACGGATGTCATCCCTTCTTTGAGTAAAGTCAAGTTGAGAGTTGTATTGTGGCCTGTACTGGGTCATTTGATTTCCATTTCCTTGGTTTTGATTGTACGTCAATCTGTTCTTATCATTTTGTCCATATGCAGGCTTGTTTCCATAGTTGTATTGTCCTCTCGCTTGATATCCATCATTGTTGCTATTGTTCCAACCTCTCCCTGTTTCCAATTATTGTTTGATCTTTGATTCTGTCCATAAGCATTGAAGTTGGAGTTCCTTTGGTAATCTACCGCCTCCACTTGCTCAGATGCAGATGGAGAAGTGCAAATATTGGTATCATGAGGTCCTCCACAGATGTTACAATAAAGTGCTAAAGCCATACAGGGCTTAGGTGTTCCTTCCATCTTTTCTACCATAGCCTGTACCTTCTTGATTTCGTGATTCATTGCCTCTATTTTTGCCTCGCTCGCCACATGGTTATCAACTTCATATATGCCCCGTGATCTCCTCGTCGGTCATACCAACAGGATGTATTTTTAGATATTCTCTCAATTAGTTCTCCAGCTTCTGGTAAAGCTAGGGAGACAAAGGCACCGCTGGAGGATGAGTCAAGCAACATTTTTCCTTCGTCTGTCAGCCCTCCGTAGAATGAGCTAATCATGTCCCATGGGTGCATCAGATCTTGTGGGCATTGTCTCTTAAGAACCTTGGATCGCCGCCAAGTCTCTCCCAGACTTTCAAGCCTTCCTTGCTTGAATTCTTGTATTAGTTTTCGAATCCTTATGGTTTTGGTAATGGGAAAGAATTCATTCATGAATTCTCGATGCAACTGCTGCCATGATCTGAAATGATTGTCGTCTTGGCTTTCCAACCATCATGTTGCCTCTCCTATAACTGAAAATGGGAATAATTTGAGTCGAACTATTTCTTCAGTAACGCCTTCTTGCCTGTACATCCCACATCCACGTATGAACCTTGTGATGTGTGCGTTGGGACATTCAGATGGTAATCCCGAATATTGGCTGTTCTGAACCAGTGTGAGAATAGTTGGATGTACGTGGAAGTTGACGTTCTCCATCGGAGGTACATAAATCGAATTATGCATGTTAAAATCAGGGGTCATGTAATCTGCAATCGATCTTTGCGGTTCCTGAGGATTTCCATAGTATTCTTCCTCACGAATTTGTTCTTGTGGGTTAACTCTTTCAGCTTGTGGTTCTTCGAGAATTGGTTCTTCATAGTTAATTGGTGCTTGTGGAACAATTGGAACTGGGGGTGGATTTGGTGTATTTGTTCTTCTTCCTGGTGGATTTCTTGTTGCGCTTGATGAAGCCATTTGTGATCTTTGTGTATTTTTCCTTCTAGTTGCTCTATTGATTTCTGGAATGTAAGGTAGTAAGCCTTGATTTCCTTTTGCTCGGGTGTGCATTCACCTAGTAAGATTATCAATGAAAAAAGGAAATTCCACAATTGACTAGAAGTAGTCAATTGGGTAAGTAGCAAAAACAAATAAAATAGAAATAAAACAAAAGAAAGTGGTATGGATTAACAATGCTCAAATCTAGCATTCATGCAATCAAAGTAAACAAAAACATATGACAACCTATTGCCTTTCCCGGCAACGACGCCATTTTTTGACAACACTTGCATGCATAGGGTGAAATGTCAAAAGATATTTATGTGTTAAAACATAAAGTCATGACTCCCCGAGTGTCGGTCTCGAAGGAAGGACGTGGAGGTGTGTCTAATGTTCGGGAGTTTACTTCGATTGGGTCATGCATTGGATTCGAGTGTGGAGTTGAGTGGATTATGAGTGGAAGGAATTCATTTGGTTTGGTTTGGGTGCAAGAGAGTAGAGTAAAGTAAAAAGATTTGTAAATATGTAAAAGTTGTAGGAATTGGATAGTGTTCATGTATGTTGCATTGTAGTGTGACTAAGGTAATGGATCGGGGAATGCTAGGATAATGTCTATTCAAGAGTGTGTTGTCTTAGTCCTTTTCCATCTTTGTGTACTAAGGTTTCTTGACTAAGGAGTGCCTTCAAGCATCCAAAGCTCTAAGAGGAATTTTATCAAACACATAAGCTACACACTATCCTATTGTTCTTGTCAAGAAGTCCATAGGAACTTTGATTGAGTAAAGCTTCAAATCCTAACTCTAATCAAAGACATTAAAGAGTCAAGAGCTCAATCTCTCATCTAGATTGGCCAGATCCAAACAAGATCTCATCAAAACAACAATCAAAAGACAAGAATAGATAATCCATCAACACAAACACATAGATCCAAGATATAGAGATAAGATCATCACACTAGCAACATTCAATCACACAATCCAAATTCCTAGATTAAACTAGCCACTCATGATATGAAATTCAACACAAAAGCCAATTTAATCTAAGAACAAGATAACTAAAATTATAGAAATGAAATAGAAATCACCTAGAGAAAAGAAGATCTTCAATCCAAGCTTGTTGTCTTGCTACAATGGAGATTGATCTAATCTAAAAAACTAAGAAAAATGGAGAAAGTTCTCCAAATGAAAAACTAAGAAAGAGAAAACTAAATTTGTTGGCCTCCTCTGAAAAATTAATCAAAGGGGTTTAAATAGTCTCCGAAATGACAACCCTAATCGAAATTCGCGCATCACCGCCTCCACGCCATCCACACGCATGTGAGCGTGCGTGGGATGCTACTGGAAAGTTTTCACGCATGCTCACACGCGTGTGACCATCCAGTTGGGTCCTCCGGGGCTCTGTTCTTGCCTAGTTCGCTCTTTAAGCTCAACTCTTGCCCCTATTTGCTCCCGGGGCTCCTGTTTCACTTCTTTTAAGCTAAAAGTAGCTTTTGTGCATCAGTTAGTGATTTTCAAGCATTTATGAACATAATTTACCATGTAAGGATGCTATAGACGTGATAAAACACTCTAAAATGTGCCTGATTTAAGGGTATCTCGGAGTCTTATCACTTAGTCTAGTGATATGTTGGTTGGTTAGACATTTTCAGGCCCACGCGCCTTAAGACTCTGATTATTTATTGACTTATACATTTATGTTTACTTTTGATGGATTAGTTGTTGATTTTTGGCCTTAGCATCTAGGTTCTGACTTACCTAGAAGTGGCATGGCACCCTCTAAATACTAGATTTGCTTCTGCTTTATTTTGTCTTGGTTACGAGATTTGCCAGCTTTTATATTAAGTATTTGCCTATCTCAGGGTGAAAATTTAGGGGTGTCACACTCCATGTCTAGCACGGGCAAACTAGATCCCCGAGCTCCACCACATGATCGATCTAGTCAGACTAATCTTAGTTATTGTTGCTCTTGGCCGACGGGGTCCAATAGTGGGGGAACCACCACCTCCGGCACTCGGCTATGCCCCAATACCTCCAGGAGGCGCTCAGCTACTTTTGTCATAGTTGGGTGGGGTTCCTTCGGCTTAGCTAGTTGGAGATCAATTGACAGTCTTGCGGACAATTGGGAATCGTCTCCTTGAGGATCAAGTTCTTGATTTCTTTCAGATAGCTGGGATGAATTTTTAGACTATGCCTAAGAGTTGGGTCTGCTCAAAGTGTCGCGTAGGTCCATTGTGGATCGCCTCGAACAAGCACCTATCCGAGGCGTGATTGCCATAATTCATGACTAAGCTTGTGATTGGATTAGAGGAATGAATATAAAGTTTTTGTATCGATCTCCACAAATGAAGTCAATGTTGATTTTATGACTTTTGGATAGTCAACGGCTCGCCAACACCACTATTAATAAAAACAAGTATATGATAATGTAGAGAGGGAGTAATTATTTTTATTATGGAAAATTATATTTGTTTTACCCCTTGGGAAGGAATATTTATACAAAAAGGGACATAGAGTCCTCAAAATAATCTATAATCCTCAGACGCTTTGTTATTACCCGCTACTGAAAGGAGGGTCCGACCAACTAGAAAGTGACTTGTTAGCCGCGCCTTATAGGGGTGGAAATAGGCAAGGTCGAGCCGAACTTTAGAAAATTAGGCATGGGCTTGTTATGAAAATCTAAAGCCTAGGCCTAGGCTTGAGCCTGTATGTAGGCCTTTTGTTAGGCTCAAGCCTGAGCCTACAATTGGCTTGGCCTGGCATGAAACCTTTTTAAAATATATATATACATGACAAGCCTGTTTTTTTTTTTTTGAAAACCACGACAAACCTGTTTAGTTTAATAGGCTTTTGAAATTGACTCAAGCCTGACCTTTTTACTAAACGAGTTTGGCCTAAGCTTTAATTAGGTCCAGATATAAGTCCCTACAAGGGATCTGGTTCTAGCATATTCCCACCACTAGCGCCTTATTATCCATCCATCAATTACTATTACTCATAACTAGTACCCCACCCGTGCGATGCACGGCTAAAATATTTTTAATATTTAAATTATGTTATATTATTAAAGCTATTAATGTTATTAAATTTTATATATAAAAATAAATTATGAGGTTTTTCTTTTATAAATTTTTGTTATTTTATAACTATGTTGATATGTTGATTTTCTATAATTAAATTATGACCATAAAGATTTGCAAGTAAAATAAGGATTGATATTTAAGGTGAGTAATGATATTTATGGGAGCATATATACATTATGGGGAATATTAGACAATATTAGACAATACATAGCTATAACTATAACTATATATATATATACATATATATATATATATAGTATTAAAAGTTCAAGGCACAAAATATATTTAAGTATAAATGTATTGTGTAAAACTTATTCATTTAAAAAAGTTTATTTATGTAAGTACTATGTTAATTTTATATTTAATATTTATGTAAAAGTACTATGTTAATTTTATATTTAATTTCACCTTTTAGGGGTGTGGTTCAATTATAATATTTTTTTTATATATATTTCACATATCTATATATATATTTATTATATAAACAAATTCATTCAAAGCCCAATTCTGATTTCAATAAGAATGTAATTTAAAGTCCAATAATCAACCAAAGCCCAAAAATAAAAAAAGCCCAGATATTAAAAAACCGAATTAAAAAATAAATATATAAAAGCGAAAAATCTATCATCTATCATTATATTAAATCAACAACTTCTTGGAGCCAATTTCCCTCCAACACAAAACTACGTCGTTTTGCAATAATTAATAACATCCTGAATCACTACATTGTGTTCACACTTAGTTACGTATATCTAGGAACATTCAGCATGAATCACTACTTTCTGTTCACACTTTTTTTTTTTTTTTTTGAGAACACTTTCTGTTCACACTTAGTTACGTATATCTAGGAACATTCAGCACGCTGCATTTAATGTTGATTTCAAAATATGTTGTATTTGAAATTCCTATGTAAACACTAATCCGGCTAATGAAAGGAGACATTAATTTCAAATGAATTATTACATCGATTAACTAAAAGCACTCTGCTCACAGAGTGGTCATTACTGTATTAAACATGATCAATACATATTAATACTAGATATAGATAATATAGATATTATACATAGTCATTCAAATCACAATCAAATAAAATACACTGCTGGAGGCGTAATTATTAATGCTTATTAAATTCATTTTGGATTCGGAAACGTTTGGGCTGATGTTCCTTCTTCCAAGATTCTGCATGTTTTCGTTGCTAAGAACAGATAATTATTTCTTCACCCTCTATATAAAGCTTGACTTCCATTAGACAGGTTAAAACATATTTTCTTCCAGTATACCAAAACACATGTTCGAAACAATAGATAACCTTTCCAGTTCAACATGCCTTCACAGTATGTGTCTGTAAAAGACATCACTCGAATGCACATCAAGAGATCCATAAGAGTCAGATTATCTTCTATTTCTGATCTGTTTGATAAACATAAGGTAAAGTCATAATCCTTACATAAATTTTTTATAATTCTATACAAAAAGATACTTAATTTACAATGTATTTAAGCACTTACATCATTATACACTGTAGGATGGTGATGTATATGTTCAAGCAGAAATTCTTGACATTGAAGGTTTTGGTCAATGGTACTACATCTCATGCATGTCAGCCGGATGTAAGAAAAAGCTGCAACAAGAAGAAAATTATCTCTTATGTTCTAAATGTAATACAAAATTTCCACAAGGAACAGTAAGGTACAAAGTCATAGTTAGAGTCCTTGATAAAACAGGAGATGCTCCCTTCTTATTATTGGATAGAGAAGTTGCTGAATTAGTTGGAATTCCAGCCTCAGTTTTGTATGAGAAGTCAAAAAAGGTAAACTACAGAACTAATTGTCTCATTTCAGTATATTTGTTTTTACATTATCTGAATTACTACAGTGATTTACTTTCCTTTTCAAGTAGTTTACTCAAAGACTATACTCAATTAATGTATGTAAAGAAATAGAAGTATGTTGCACTCAGATAAATTAATTTTACCAATGTGTAAGGCCCATTTCTTGATTATGGAAGATAACAAATATCTCATTATTCAAGTCAGTGGATTGTCTTTTTTCCCTTTCTTCACCTGCAGTATTTCACAATGTATTGGCAGTAAACTTAACTAAGTGAAATGTAAGATGTGAAAAGGGAATCCATGAGACTATTATATTATTACCAATGCAAAATGCTAAAGCAAGAGCATAAGATGTGAAAAACCATTCAATCAACATAAGAAATGAAAAGTTATAATACAAGCTAAATCTGCTAATTTGTGTTAGAGATTCATAGATCATGCTAGAGGTTTTGTAATAAGATGTGCTAGAGATTATGCTTGATAAATAGTTTTATGGATTACAAAAAAAGGTAATGTTCTTATCTAGGCATTCTGTTCACAATCGGTGTCCTACGATGCATCCATTAAATCGTGCAAAATGGCTAATAAAATAACGGAATCCAAACCTAGATGAGGGAATATCACGAATGAACAAAGAACATACTTTTTCACGAATGAACAAAGAACAAAGAACATATAAGGATTTTCAAATAAGTTGAAAATACTTATCTTTTTAGGAAGATCATCTCCGTTTCGAATTGAGTTGTCACCTTCGAGATTATTCTGCATGCGCACCTTGACTTCGTTTTTCTATCTTTCTAAATATATAGTTGTTGATTTTGGTAGCCGGTTAGATAACAGATTGGTTAGGGTTTGTGTCTAATAAATTAAAAGTAAATTTATAAATGATATAATTGAAATAAACGTACCTTATACTATAGAATCTTTGTTCCAAAGCCTTCATATATGATATCTGGAAATCGCAGAGGTTATAGATACAAGGGTATGGATATATTCTGGAATCGCACTCTGGTGTTCAAATGGTGGAATTTCTAGCAGATTATGAGTAATTTTGGAGTTAGGCAAACACTGATAAAGGTTTTAGGTGGACGGTTTTGGCTTGGCTTCCATTTCCGTACAGGGAGGGAGGAAGGGTTAGGACAGGGGTGCGATGGAGACGACGGGAATTAGGTGGGGGAGTCGGGTTTGAGGCGGGTTCTTTGGTATTTATATGGTGGATTTTTGGATCGGGTTTAGGCCAAGATGTTGGGTTTTAGATAATATACATAATAATATGTATATAGATAGATTGGCCCAGTTAAATTGGCATGGTGCACTGTTTAATAAAATTCTGATAAATTATTGTATGGACCATGATCTACATAGCTGTGTGGACTATGAATATAAGGTACATTCTTAATTATGCTAAAAGTACATTATTTTTGTATTAAAGATATATTATTTGATAGAATATAAAAAAAAATCCACTTTTAGTACGTAAATAATGTACTCTAAAATAATGTACTTTATGTACAAAAATAATGTACTTTTACTATATTAAAAATGTACTTTGTAATAGAGTTAATAGTATTCAAAAAAAATGTACTTTTTATTTATGGTTATGAAGGTGAAACTCTTTTCGCCTTTTATACTTACAGCACGTTTGGTTCATGGAATGAATTTTGAGGTAATAGGAATGCTATTACATAAGGAATGGTATAGGCAAGGAATAGAATATGAATTATATTCTATTGTTTGGTTCGCGGAAGGAATAGACTTTAGCAATTATATTACAGTGTTTGGTTGGATTAAGAAATAGAAATGAAATATGTTTTAAAAGACATAAATACCCTTATAAAATATGTAATAATAATAATAATAATAATAATAATAATAATAATAATAATAATGACATTCATGTTATTATTAATATCAATATTATTATTATTATTATTATTATTATTATTATTATTAGTATGTAATAATTAAATAAAACTTATAATAATATTAATAACAATAATAAGAAAAAAGGAATAATAATAATAATAATAATAATAATAATAATAATAATAATAATAATAATAATAACCCAAGGTCAAACACTAACAAACGTCTGTTTGTTTTTGAAAAGACCGGTTTTTAATCATGGACAATTGTACGTAGCAGTCTCAAGAGTATGTAATCCGTTAGGCATAAAAGTTTTAATTTGTAACGAAAATGAACAATGTGCAAATACGACTCAAAATGTCGTATACAAAGAAGTTTTCAATAATTTGTAAAAACTGTACAACTTTTGTAAAAATTGTACAACTTTATCGTTAGCAATTTATTTTTGGTTTTCATCATTTCTTATTTTGTATATTACAGTATATTTCCTTTTACATTTATTTGTCCGTGCATCGCACGGGTGCAACTACTAGTGTGGTAAAAAAGAACACAGTCGTTGTCGCCGCTCTGTTCAGTTCGTCTCCTCCAATTCACCATTCTGGAAACTTCGCATAGCCCTTCCAGATCAGATTCACGCACACCTCTGCTCCTTCATCTCGTACCCTCTCCAAGATCTTCACTAATCCTTTGATTTTGGCCGAACTGTTGATCTCCAAGAACACCCAGCCGTCTCAATCCACAAAACCAAAAACCCTTTGGTCCGATCGCAAATTTAGAGTTCGGTTAGATCCTCCCAAATCTGGTTTTCGATTGTTTCTCCAAATCTAGCATCCTACTATTCTCACCACTATCTTTGATGTCCGATTATTACAACCCTTTTAAGTAATCGTTACAACATCAACGATTACAAAACAACAAACCCTAAACAACTAAGCTTCAAATTTCCCTTACCATAACATGTTAGATATAAATAATCTAACTAAACAGAATAGTATACGAGTAACCTGACCTCGTAATAGCGGAAGCTGAATCNTAATCTCACTTGCGTGATTCGTCCGTCTCTCTACCGTCAGTTGCGCATCTCTCCATACTCTTTCAATCACGAAGCTCTCTGATCGTTCTTGCGGCTCTCCAACAACAAAGATGGTGTTGGCTGGGGACTAGGGTCGAGGCAAGCGGCGGGGACCACCGGGTGCAGTTGTCGGTCGAGGTAGGATTTTCCCCCTTTTAATTTGGTCGTTTTTTGTTATTGTTGTTGTTTGTGTTTGGTTGTATCGCATGTGGGATGTGTGTTTTGTGTTTGTTGTTAAGCTTCCCGATAGTGTACGAATCGCCTAGGGGGGAGGTATTGCCTGATTTCACTAATTTGGTGTTTTAGGCAGTTTAGGGCTTTTGGCTTCATTTTTGGGTGGCGTTTTCTGTCTATTCCGGCGACCGCTAGCAGGTCGAGGTTGGGGCGGTGGCGGGGTCTGGTTTTAAACTAATTACCATAGATGCATGCTACACTTTTGGAATAGGATTTTGCCACCCTTTCAAAACTAATTTAAACTTTTCATTATCATATATGTAATATGTTTGCTACCCTTTTCAGCCGAGTTGTAGCTTAGTTCATTACAGTAGTTATTTGGCTTATACAATCAATAAATTACACAAATCTAGCAGCAGGTTTTATAGTTCAAATGTTATTGGTGGCAAATGACTACTTCATAATAAAATTCTATAGCTCTATATCCAGTGACTTGTTAAGGTGAACAATTATCCAAATTATCAATTATTATAAACAGACAATCAATTTTGAATAATGCTATGTTGGCAAAACACTATGGATCCATTTGAGTAGTTAGTTAGCATACCAAGTCTTGCCAATTCATCTTCATCTTTTCCATACAGAAGGGTACATCAACTCTTAGCATGATAGGCATCCTTCCAATGATAACTTTATTCTATGGGGTATTTTATAGTGTGCACATGCACCCAGAGATAGAAGAAGAGACTTGATATCAAATTCAATAAGTCAAAGCATCATCAACCTATTAAAAATAAGAAACATATATGGTACCTTGTTTGCGGGAGTTATTTGTCATTGACTCTCAATTACATACTCAATGTTAAGATATATTGGAGCAGCATAGCTGGTACCGTATGCACGTTTTCGTGTGAGTGTGTGCAACGATATTTATTGTTGTTTGTCTTTTTCTTTGTTTTGTTTGAAAGTAGATTAGTTTTTGTCAATTCGTAGTTACTGTGTGCATTGACCTATGTAACTGTGTGCAATGCTACTTGGTTTTTTTTTTTTTCATGTTTTGTGGGGGTTTTTTTTAGTATGTGTACTTATTCTATTTTATTTGTGCACTCATGGTGTGTGTATATAGTAGGTGTGTGCATGAATTGTTAGGAGTGTGTGCATTACAGTATTACGATGTTCCATGTTGTGTTGGGGTTGTTCTGTTTTAATATTGGGTGGGATGTTGTTGATATCTTTTGTCTTATTTGATTGTTGCAGGTAAGAGGTTGAAGGTATCGCAGCGTGAACCTCGTCCCTCACAGAGTTTTGTTAGCGATGATAACTTCATTTCTGCATCGTTGGCCTTCAAAGGCTGCAGGATGACTTGCTATGGAATGCCCCAAATTATGAGCTTACTAGCTACAAAAGAGGATGCAGGAAGACTATGTCTCATGGGAAAATTTCGATGACAATCTTGTGTATAATATATTTTTTGTTTCCTCATAGTTTGGCACCTTTTAAATTGCTTTATGTTTTTTTTTTTTTTCGTAATTTTCCCTCACAGTTGGCACCTTCTAAATTTCAATTCTACTTTAATTTTAACTAGTTGCTTTCCACACGGCATGCACATACATGTAGGACTGGTTGCACAAGTATGCATACATGTGTATGCTTGTGTGCATACATGTGTATGCTTGTGTGCATTCAACCAACGAAAGGACCCGTAACCGTTTAGTACGAAATTAATTTAGCCTAAAATATCTAGGTTTGCATCCACTTAAACACCGTTACGCACACAAGGAAAACTCCTATGTAACCGTGTGCACACAAGCTGGTATCTTTGTGCACTTGTACATACTTAATTGAATTAATCTTGAGTGTTCGGTCAAGCCTACATACACCGTCATAAGTGTGTGCATTCCATTAATAAACATTCTTCCTTTGCACCTGGGGCGCCTGTGTTCTTCTTTAATTACTAAATGGACAAATGTCAACTAATCATAATGTAAATAATTTGCAACATCACAACTAGGTCCACTGTAAATCGTTTAGAACTCAATCTACATTGAAAACAAAATAGTTTTTTTTTTTGAAAAAAAAAAAACAAAATAGTTTATTCCAAACAAATTATAACAGAAATATAATGACACAATAAACATGCTTTTGGACAATTGCGGCTATCATGTTGGCCAAGTTGGTTGCATGCCCGGCACTTCCTTTTTGGTTTTATGCTCTTCTCGATTGATTTTCCTTTGTTTCTTTTGGATCTCTTCCCACTACATTTGTTCTTTTCAGTTTGCTCTGCGCCTGTTAACCAGAACAAAAACCCAATTAATTATTTTATACGTAATAGGTGCAAATATGTCATCAAAAACAAAATTTTCCATTTTCTGTCCCCACACAACTTTGGGCGTCAGTGCACGCATTACCTAATATTGTGAAACCCATTTTATTACGCCAAACCATAAAATAACAGTCATGCACACAATTGTCTTTTACTATGCAAACAGCAATATAGTGGCACACATATGTGCACTAACGCTCATTCATGTGTGCACGGATACTATTTGTGATACGACAATTTCCAGTCGGCGTCCTAATATCTCATTTAAATTGGGTTCTAAACTCAACCTATTCATCCTCTTTTAATTTATTCACAATGCAAACAATATCATATCCCAAAGTTTTGCCTAATATCTCATTCACAATGCAAACAACGTATTCATTACATGTGTTCGTCGTCTCCATGTTGACAGTAGCGGCTTAGATCTCTTCACGCCTCCACACAATTTGTTTGTGCTTGTGTTTTCCAATTACAAATGAAAGAGTAAAATCCTACTATAATTACAATTCCTAAATTTGTGCTTATAATAAATATAATCCATGATTAAAATTTGATTGTATTGTTGTTATTGCCCTTCTTTTAATAACACGGCTAACTTAATTCCTATGATATGTCTAAATCTAATCCGTCCATATGCTCTAATCCTATGATCCATATTTGTCCACACTTTTTATTTTAAGGGTGTTTGCATCTGAATGCAACCCTATATATATATATATATATATATATATATATATATAGAAATAATTTCAAGTGTGGCCGTGCTCTCCCGTGCGGTCACACACCACTCAATGTTACAGAATACACCACTCAATGTTAAGAAACACACCACAATGAAACACACCACAATTTTAAGAAACACACCACAGTGCATATTTGAGTGGTGTGTTTCTTAACNATATATATATATATATATATACTACTACTACTACTACTACTATATTATGTTAATGTACGTAATTAAATTTCTCTCGTGATAATATTTAAAAAAAAATTCAACAATAAAATTACTATATGATGTATATTATTGTATTCAAAAAAATATTACTATATTATGTTAATGTACGTAATTAAATTTCTCTCATGATAATATACCATGCAGTTCAATTATGGTTCAAAATATTTTAATCTTCCGTATTTTTTTTATTTTATATTTATAAACAATCAAATTACTATATGATGTATATTATAGTATTCCAAAAAAAATATTATATTATGTTAATGTACGTAATTAAATTCCTCTCATGATAATATTTAGAAAAAAATTCCAACAATCAAATTACTATATGATGTATATTATAGTATTCAAAAAAGATATTACTATATTACGTTAATGTACGTAACTAAACTTCTCTCATGATAATATTCAAAAGAAATAAAAATTTAAACAATCAAATTACTCTATAATACATATTATAGTATTAGAAAAATATTACTATATTACGTTAATGTACGTAATTAAATTACTCTCATGATGATATTCAAAAAAAATAAAAATTCCAACAATCAAATTATTATATGATGTATATTATAATATTAAAAAATATTACTATATTATGTTAATGTACGTAATTAAATTCCTCTCATGATAATATTAAAAAAAAAATCAAACAATCAAATTACTATATAATGTATATTGTAATATTCCATAAAAATATTACTATATTATGTTAATGTACGTAATTAAATTACTCTCACGATAATATTCAAAAAAATTCCAACAATCAAATTACTATATGATGTATAATATAGTGTTCAAAAATATATATATATATATATATATATATATATATATATATATATATTAAAACAGAAGTGTTGCTTTCCCGCCCATCTTGAAAAAAATACTTTTGTTTTGAAATTTGAAATTATCATCATTTTTTACCTAATTAAATAATTACAAAAATGCAATATATGTTAACTTAATTTATAGTAATGATTACCTAAAATATTTATTATACCATGAATCATAATCTACTTTTAAGATACACTAAATTAATACTTCCTATATTTTTTCAACTTAAGTTCAGTTTGTGTATATACAAACAAAATTAATATATAAAAAATATATCATTAGAAAGTTCTAATTAAAAACTTTTAAATAACACCTAAATTTATATTTTTATTTTAATGTATTAAATTAACATACAATTATATTAAATCACTATATTATATTCATTTTCAATATAATATTGGTTCATTTTTAAAATAATGTTGTAGATTGATTTTTTACAATACTATCGCAATATATAATTAAAATTAACATAGATTTACATTATATATATATATATATATATATATATATATATATATACAAAAGTGTCATTTTCTGTCAATCTTAAGAAAATACTTCTGTCATTTTTTACATAATTAAATAATAACAAAAATTTTATATATGTTCATTTAATTTATAGTAATAATTACCTAAATATTTATTATAACATGAATCATGTTCTACTTTTAAGGTACACTAAAGTAATACTCAATATATTATTTTTCAACTTAAGTTCATTTTTTTTATATACAAATAAAATGAATATATAAAAAATATATCATTAAAAAGTTCTAATTAAAAAATTTTAAATAACACCTATATAACTATATTGATATTTTTATTTTAATGTATTAAATTAACATAAAATTATATTAAATCAACCTAATTACCTAGCTATGACAATTGAAATAATTCTTTTTCAAACTTTTCATGCGCATAAAAGTTAGCTTTGGTGTAAAATAAAACAAAAATAAATCTCATTGTTATTTGCAATTCTATTTTCCATAATTATATTGCTATATATATAGATCTCTATTCTTTTCAGAGTCGTTAAAGATGATTCATTATGTATATATGTATTATAGTTATTATTTTCGTTCTCTTTTTAGCAATATATATATATATATATATATATATATATATATATATAATATGAAGAAAAAAATACCAAATAACAATGAGATTGTACTTGATATAGTTTATTTTTTACTTTGTAACAACGTTTCTCAATATGTACATAGAAAGATTAAAAAATTATTTCAGTTAAAGTAATGCGTGTGTGTGTCTATATATGTGTGTGTGTGTGTGTATTCGAATCAAATTATTATTTTAATTTTAACAATTTTTAATTAAAATTAAAAAATAAAACAAATGAAATTAAAAATATCTATAATAAAAAAAATACTAAATTGAATAGAAGATTTCAATTTTATCTTATTAGAATAATATGGTAATTTAATGGTAATAGAATTTATAAAAAGAAAAATATATATTCTATTAAAATAAAATAAAAAATCAAAATCAAAATAGATATGTCAAATTTAATTTATTCTAATAAGATAAAATTGAAATCTTCTTTTCAATTTAGTATAATATTTGTATTATAGATATTTTTAATTTCATTTGTTTTATTTTTTGAATTTTAATTAAAATAATTTAATTTGATATATATTGCTAAAAAGAGAAAATAATAAATATAATACATATGTAATATTGAATCATTGTTGCATGTCAAAAGTTCACCCAAAAAAAACTATTGTATGTCAATTTGTTTACTTCATCTAACTTTTAAAAATAACTACAATATTATTACTACTATATATAAATTTCTTCCTACATAAATGATGTTGATTTTCAAAGTTTAAAAATGTGAAAACTAAAATATATCATTATTATGATTTTAGCATTCTNATATGGAAAATTACTAAGAAATGGACAATCACTTTAAATTATTTGAAAGCTAAATCTTTCCAGATCTAGCAATCTTTAAAAAAAGGTGGTTCTGTACATGGCTATGAAAGATGACAAAGAAGATATATTATCTTTGATAGATAATTTCTTTGAAATGACTTCTTGTTTGAAAACTTCTACATGTAGACAAAATGACATTCTTTTTCTTAAACTGGAGGAAAAGTTGAATCCGTTTACACGTTTGGTTTACAGTCAAGTTATAACTGCAGTTGATGGTTCTATTATAATTTCTTTATTATGTGGAAGAAACCAACTACTTGCTGCAATTTCTTTGGGTGTCACATTCTGCAATACCCAAGGTTGCAAAAATCGCTAGGCGCCTGGGGGGCGCCTAGCGCCTAGGCCCCCTAGGTTTTTTTTTTTAAATAAAATAAAAATTTTAAGTGTTAATAATTGTAAAGTGTTTAATATTGTAAGTCTTTACACTTTAATAGTTAAATATTTTTTTGAAAAGAGTTAAATATTTAATACTTATTAAGTTATTAGTTATTATTTATTAATTATTAGTGCATTACTTATTAGTTTAATTTAGTTATTACTTATTATTTTATTAAGTTATTACTTATTATTAGAGTATTAGTTGATACATTATAACATTNATATATATATAATTTTGAAAAGCAAGTATTAAAAGTTCAAGGCACAAAATATATTTAAGTATAAATGTATTGTGTAAAACTTATTCATTCAAAAAAGTTTATTTATGTAAGTACTATGTTAATTTTATATTTAATTTCACCTTTTATGGGTGTGGTTCAATTATAATATTTTTTTATATATATATTTCATATATCTATATATATATATTTACTAGTATTATCCCGTGCGATGCACGGTTAAGCATTGAAAATTTTCTTGTAGCATTTCAATTAACCAAAATAAATTTATTTATTAGACGCCATTACGTTAAAAGTATTTGACGAACAAAAAAAAAATAACAATTTAATGTTTAACAAAAACTAATTGTCATTCTATATTATGTAAATAACAAAAATATTCATTATTAAACACTTCATAGTAAACAACGTTAGTAGTTGACGTACTAACATTGTTCAATTCCCTACAAATTAAAATTTTCAATCCATATGAATTGCTCACGCTCACTCTAGAAGTATCAGCGTACAATTGACCATGAACAAATTTTTATTTTTTTTTAAAGTAAGCAAACATGCGATAGTGTTTGTCCTTAACTCTTGTTAATTGTCATTGCATATGACAATATTAAAGAAAGCTAACTTCTTTAGAATTTGAAAGGTAATCTCGAATCCGCTAGTGTCGTAGTCATTCGAGGGACCAACACCTTGGTCCCGCATTGTTTCCAGAAGTAATTTTGCCTTCAATCACGTGATCTGCTGGGTATCAATAATCTTATACTTTAAAGACACAATATGGCTTGTATTTTGCCCGTGCAATGCACGGATAAGACTTATACAGTGATATGTTAAACTAATTTAAACATTAACATGAAGAATATTTCATAAACGATATGAACTCAAAAAATAAATACTTCATTTAAATAATAACTATTAGCCAAAAAATAAAATTTAAGTAGTCAAATACACTCACATATATTTCAACTTTTCATAGATTTATTATGTTATTTTTAGAATGAATTAAATTGAAACAAAAAACACAAAAATGTTTGTATACGTTTTTTTATAAATAACTTTTAATAATTTCATATAATTTGTTGAATTAGTAAATGTATAAATTACATAGTATAATTCAGCTTGATTCTTATGCATTGTATAAACCCAAAAAAAATAAATACTTCATTTAAATAATAACTACGGAGTATTAGACAAAAAAAATAAAATTCAAGTAAAAACAAATACACTCACATATATTTTTATGCTGAAAAATTGGCCCAAAAAATACTAAGTCCATTTGATAATTTTTTATTGGCCCATTTATAAACTGCAAGCCCAATTTGAAATCCAAGAAACCCATGTATAAATATCCTCATCCAAATACCAAATGTTCAACCCTTCATCTTCTGTCCGCTCTCTCATCCGTAATCCCAAGAAACACCGAGATGTCACCTCTCTTTTTGCGATTCTTTTTCATATTTTTCCTTCTATCTTTTGTTAACTTTTATACCTTCTATCTTCATATTTTTCCTTCTATCTTTTGTTAACTTTTATATAATATTCCAGTAGGTGATTACCAAACTAATCCATAGTTCTGGCGAATCGTTTACCGTTTCCAGTAGTGCTCCGGTGAATACAGATCTGGGTTCTACGATGTTAGGTTAGGAGGTATGCCCGTAGAGAACTAGGCTCGAACCCACCACCTCCCATATAAAGGGAAGGGTTTGATACCACTGGACCACAAGACCCTTGGCATTTCTCCATTTCTTTTATTTTTCTATTGAACATATAATTTAGATCAACATTTCGAAGAATTTTTGTGTTCATTCTTTTTTTTTTTGACATACGAAGTTCTGCCTCAGTTAGGGATTTTTTTATACTTATTCAAACATAAAGAACTTATGAAATTTAGATCAACATTTCGAAGAATTTTTGTGTTCATTCTTTTTTATTTGACATACAAAGTTCAGACTCAATTAGGGATTTTTTGATACTTATTCAAAAATAAAGAACTTATGAAATCAGTAATACTTATTTTTATGGATTTCAAGTACTATAATCACAATCAGTTTTTATATATGTAATGTTCTATTTTTCAGATTACATAACAAACGCTACCAAATCTGGAATACAATGGGACAGTGTTCGGTGAGCTAAAATTCTTCAGGTAATTTTTTTTCTCTATGAAAATGAGAAGTAAAAACATATTTTTATCAGTTGTTTAATATCAGTTTTATAATTTATTGTACATGCACAATATATGTATTTAGTAAACTTAAATATATTTTAAAGCAAGGATTTTCTAATATATAAAAAGAAAATGTAGCCAGATGCAATAAACAAAATTATAACATTAATGAAGAGAAATTGTTTATTGGTTACACTAAAAAGAAGATTAGTGTACATTGCTTCCTCTTGCATACTATAATGGTTTATCTAATAATTTTCATCTTTGTGTATGGTTGATCTAATAATTTTCATCTTTGTGTTCTGCTATCTTGCTAGTAATCTTATATATTTATGTATATACCGCTTGCTTAAGTAGCGTTGTAGTTGCGACTTGCGATTGTCCCAGGCGATGTTGCCTACAGTTTTATGCAAAGGAAACTAAAATCAATACCTGATAAATTTGAAAGAATACCTGATAAATTTGAAAAAATTGATAAAAAATGAACACATATCAGTCTCCATAAATACCTTGGTCCACATATCTTCTCTTTTGTTTATTCCTTTCAGGCGTGATTGTAGAGCCTTCTCTACATTCTACCTACCTCCGCCTCGTCCGCCGCGACCGCCATGAAAAAATTACGGTTCTTCTATTGTTTTGAGCCACTTTTTCGGATGATGAAGCCCTGAGTGGTGGCTGTCTTTTGAATTGTGAGGGCTTATTTATACTGTTGATTGATGAAGATTCCAAAAGTCATCTCAGATTTAAATTAATTTTGTATTTACATTTGTATTGATGTCCGTAATTATGAAGTATATGAAGAGGCAACTTGAATTAGATAGTAAACAAAATCTGATATGCAAATAATC
>CM008332.1:16880698-16891775 GCA_002525835.2 Ipomoea batatas
AATCCATTTTAAATGAAAATTTTCCATCCCTATCAAAGCAAAGAACACTTCTTTCCCTTGAGGAATGGAAATCATTAAAAACAATTCGATTCATATTTGCAAAAAACAAGTTTCTGTTGCTTTTCTACTATTATGATAACACATTAAGTTAATGGATTAGAATGAATCAACTCATTGATGGTCTATTTTTTTTTGGACTTATATACTCTTAAATCAAATTCTAATTCTATTAGATAATATGATTCAATACCAGAAGTATCCTCAAATTACTCGGCAGTTTTACAGTTCTTGGCAACAAACCCCTTATTCCTTGATTTTAATATAAATTCATATAACATTTTTCTGTTTGAATGTAGAGTGTTTTCGGTATACCTGTTATATTTTTACTCAAGACTGCTTGATTTCTACTTGATAAAATAACATTATGTGTTCTTTGTGAATATGTAGCAAAAACTGTGCTAGTTGCAGTTTACCACTGATATGGTCCCTCCATTACTTGGCTTAAAGATTTTTCTTATTATCATAAAGATCATATAACAAAATATTTGTTCTAAATAAATTAGCATTTAACTGTTTGAATTGTCTCATTACTCAGTTGGCAGGATTTCTTTTAAAGCAGTATGGAGAGAAGTTCCGAGGCGGGACACTCTCAGTCACATGGAACTACCTAAGACAATCAATGAAATCATATCTCTCTCAGCCTAACCCAGTAACTTCTAGGTGGGAAGGTGAAGACCATTTGCGAGATCCTAACTTCCAGTTAGATGCTTTTAGGGTGAGCATTACCTAGTTTGTCTAATGGACAACTTTTTGTTGCACAATACTGGTACTTTACAGTATACTTAACTTTTGCAGTATCGCACATCTCGATTACTTCAAAGTGTTGCTGTTCGACTTCAGAAGCACTCAAAGACTCTTGGGGGCTTTGGTGCTTGGAATAGATGCTTAAATCACCTCTTGACACTTGCAGAGTCCCACATTGAGTCCTTCATCCTTGAAATTTTTATTCGAGCAGTCAAAAGGTACTTCTTAATCACTTGTTAATATGATTTTTCTTTTCTTTTTCCTTTTTACCATTGAATGGTCTTTTTTCCTTTTAAAAATATTTTGGTACATTTGATGGGGATGAGGAGATTGAATTCAAATCCAGACCTATTTTTTTTAAAAAGGTGTAGCTTGGTGTAGCATACCATCCTATCCTTGTCAAGGATTGATCTAATTCTTGCTTTCAATGCAGATGCCCCGATGCCAGTTCTCGTGCTGCTCTGAAACTTGTCTGTGACCTTTATGCTTTGAATCGAATCTGGAATGATATAGGAACTTACCGCAATGTAGACTATGTGGCTCCTAACAAAGCTAAGGTATTAGTATTTTTAAATTTACTTCGAAAAAAAATTCTTTCACCTGTATGTCTAATCCAGTATAATCATAATTTCTCTGAACTAGCTTCAGAGAACTGTGACCTACTTATATCGTGCAACCTATAAATTGTCAACATTTCCAGTGCTTTAATGACATGGACAGTTGACTTGCAAAACCCTCTCTGCCTCTCTGGTGGTAGCACTTACCTAGCCACCTGTTATTTCTGGGACTTATTTCATGTAATTCCTAGATAGAAAACTTTAAGGAAAAAAAAAAAAAGAAGAACTTGAACAAACCCCCTTCCCCTCATGCATTACGGTCTAACTGTGTAAGGATATCTTGATTACTCAAATCAAGAATTGTTAGTCTGTTAGAGTTCTCAAGGTTGATGACTATTACTTTGCTGATTCATCTCCATTCTGAAGTCTAATCATGTTATGACCTTTCCAACTTGCAGGCAATTCACAAGTTAACTGAATATCTGTGCTTCCAAGTCAGAAATACAGCAAAGGAGCTCGTTGATGCCTTTGACCTACCAGATTTTGTTGTACGTGCTCCAATTGCTTTGCAGGATTCGGAACAAGTTTACTCACAATATGCTCATTATGCCGGATTCTAGTTCCTGCACAAGGCAATAAACAACCTCAACTTCAGATATGATAGTTTCAAATATACAACAGAAAATAAGGGGATGGTCTGAGATCATCATTGATTTTGAATCGTACATCTATTCTTTTTCCTGATAATTATAAGCTTTTTCACATTTTGCATATTGGCTATTGGGCTAGCAAGCTGTTAAAACATGTCTACACATTGATTGAAATCTATGATTGTTTTCAATAATAACTTGTTTGATATACATTGGAGTTAAACAAGAAAACATGTTCTAAATGCTTTCATACGCTAAAGGATCTTTGGGGAGGCCTATAGTTCACATAAGCATTTCTGGCTTCATCACATTTCTGCCTCACATCTTCACACATTTTCAGAGAAGCCTCAGAAAACTTGTTCAGTCTGTCCAGAACAATGGTCAAACTAGCATGCATGCGGCTTAAATTTGAGCACCTCTCGTGCTTCTTATCTCCTCCGTCTTTCTCCACGATTTCCTCATTGTTGCTGGAATCGGCCGTGGCCGTGGCCTCTTTGTTGCATTGTTCCTCGTGGCGCTGTTCGCCTGAATGGCGCAGCTCATATAGAAATGCTCTGATGGCATCATTGAGTTCTCGAGATGGCAGAGACTGAATTCCAGCTGACCAGTCACGACAAAGGGCGAAAATCGGCGGGGCTACCACACGACGAGGGGAAAAGGCTCTCCTGCTCTTTCTCTCTGGTGGTTGCAAGATGCAGTTCTGCAACCAACCGTTTAGAGCTTCCACATATGATGTCTGGCTGTTGATCCAATCAGCAAAGCTCAATCCGAAACACTCCACTTCATCCAGTAGCTGTGCCACGATCTGCTTTTGATCTTCTCCCCGGGGACTACTTCTATCCGATGCTGCCTTGCCATGGTATGCTAACGAGATCGTTATATATTGAGTGTGATGACATTCGAGCATCGCTCTCCACATTCTGATCAACCTGCATTGACTCATGTCATGGTGGATCCGATAATAAAATAAAATCTTACACACATCAACAAATTAAAGCATATAGTTCATGGATGATTACTTTGATAGAAAATGAAAGTAACCCATGTAGTCTAAAATGTTCAGTTTTTAGAAACACAAACATAATCTGTCCAACTCACCCCTGAATAAGCTCCAAAAGTTGAGGCAACAACTCTTCATCCCTCATTTTTTCAATCCGCTTTGATATTGAGTCTACTGCATAGAGTGCAACCCTGATTCGGGAATGAAGATCCTTCACCACTGCTCGGGTTTTGTCAATTACTTGGGAACTAAGATCTTTGGCGAATTGGTGTCTAAGCCGGACGCGCTTACGATCATATTCCCTCCTAATTAACTCAATTGCCTACAAAATGGCAAATATTCCAATATGCAGATGAAATATTATAGAGTATCATTTGTGATCCTCCATGAAGTAACAGGGAAACGATACAGAAATGTGTCTTACACGATGGTCGGTGTATGTATTCTAGGTCAACAACTTTAGCAATCACAGATAATTTCAGTTAGATATGCATACAGAATAAATAGGAAAAAGTTGCACAACAATGTACAGAAAAAAATTCCTAAGGTTACTACACTTTTTTCCTTCTTCACTAGTGAGTTTCTCTAATTCAGCTAAATCACATCCTTTTTTCAATGCCAATCAATATTCAAGCCCTTGAGTTTTTAAGAATTTTCAACCTACAATGCTTGTCTACATCAAGAAGTTCCCGAAAAACATAGAAATTTTTTGCATTCCACAATTGGAAACAGGATTCGAGTTAGTACCTTCACTTCATCATAAAGCTTCCTCTCCCATGCATATAATCTGTCGAGGGTCGACGAGTGGCTTCCAGCAATCATGCAAAAATCTTCAACAAAATCACTTCCACTGTCATCGTTGTCATCTTTTGCATTAAGAGGGTTCCTTGATGAAGATGACCTTGAAGATGTTGTCCGCTTCCAAGTAATGACCTTTGTCCCATGCCCCTGTTCCCCTTCTGTAACACAGATCACCCAGTAAGTCAAAAACTAAACGGACTCCAATAATATTTTTCCATTTTAGCCTTGTGAATAAAAATGCTAATTTTCTATTCTCAAAAAAAAAAATGCTAATTTTCTGTATTCAGATACAAATCCTGCTGCCAAAGCTGTGCAATTTTTCAGATATGCAACTTGAACTACAGCTTCAAATCAAAATCAAATTAACATAGGATCATATAGGGCAGTAGTTTGACCCATACATCCATAATAAAATATTCAAATTTAACTGTGTGTTGTTAGTTGTGACAACACATGCGGTTTTTAACAGAATTTCTGTCACGACATTAGAATAGTCACCCAAGAAAGTCTTTCAATATACTATATAACTTTATTACCTACTTTTTGACCTTTCAAATGTACAGGCCTAATCTTTAAAAAACCTTAGAACAAACAAGAATTTGTTGTGTGCTCTCGGGTTTGGGAACGGGTCCAAGGGCAATGTCCCAAAGATTCGGAGAACACAAAAGTGGAAACAGTCTTCCTAGACCTCCCTATAGTGACTGCTCTTCAGGAGCATCAAGACTCAAGAGGTCACTATGGAATAACAAGCCATTAAGTATAATGGCAGACAAGTGCTACTCTGATAAGAACTAAAGCTAAGCATTTATATTTATATGGTAATATGTTAAAAGTTTGCTCAAGAAAAATAAGACAAAGGCCTGCAAGTGTTTAATGAAGAAAATTAGTTCACTAGAATAAACTTGAGGCTGGGATTCACCACCCACCAGAAGTGTTTGCAGTTCTTCTTCGGCAGCAAGCTCCACCAATGGAAGTCAAGTAGATAGAAGCTGACAATTTTCCTGAAAGAATAGATAAAGTCATATTTTCACAGATAAAAAGGGACCAAACACTAATTCACAACTAAAGTAAATACAATTTCTTAATGGAGGTTATGAAGTTGCTACCTTTAGCTTCTGAATACCCAACTCGGATTTTGCTAGCCTCGAGCATCCTGGAAACCTCTTTACCAGATTCTGATGCTCTAAAGAACTGGTTCTCGATGTCCTTTACACTAGAGAGGAAATCTTTAGCCCTATGTGTTATGAACTCCGAAGGATCCTCTCTTTCTGCATACATATCTTTCCCCACCAAAGACTTGTCACCCTTTGATCCAGATTTGCCCAACATATTTGTTGGAGAGTTTTTTCCAAGTCCATTATGACTATTGCTTTTCGCCCCCTGGGGTGTAACTGGATGGGAATTATCCACTTCCAATTTACTATATCTGGGACTTCTAGTATCCGAATTAGGTGTCATGAACTCTTCTTGAGCCATATCCCCACCATCAATGTCTTTTTCGCCATTCATTTCCATATCATCAAAGCTCATACACCCATCATTATCCACTGCAAATCTAAAGCTCTCTGAATTATCAGCAGGATCGAAGAAATCCCAAGAAGAGCCAGACTCCATAGGCGGAGGTGGCGGCGGGGGCATTTGAAACCCACCATCTTCAACATACATATTCTTGACTGGTGTAGCCACCTTAACCGTAACAGCCGCAGTGCCACCCGATTTCATGTAACTCAACCTAGCAGTAAGGGGTGACACAGGGCATCCATTGAGAACCGGAGAATCTGAAGCCCCACCGGGAATTTGAGGCGGAGAGGGCGAAGGGTATGACAAATTTGAGGGCACTTTGTCAAGGTCAGTGGGGGGAATGGATATAGAGGGCTCTATCAACACCTCAGCCTCAGCATACCTCCCAAGACCAATGCCTATATTTCTCAGAGATTGAACATACGAAACATGGGCAGCTGCTAATGCATATCTAGAATCTATAGCTTCTTTGATGAACCTCTTTCTCTCTTTGCACAATCTCAAAGCTTCACTCCTCTCACCTTTTGAGCTTGTTCCCCCCATTTCTCTCCAATTCTTCACTCAAAAATTCCCAATCAAGAAACCCACTTCATAAAGCTAAAAATTTCCAGCAATTCCTCAGCACCCAAGCCCCACATCTACATGCATTACAGTCCAAAAAATAAAAAACAAAAACCGCAAAATACAGATTAAAATAAAGACAGCAAGCAAGCAAGCGCATATTTAACGAAATAAAAACTCCAAAAAGATCAAACCTTTTTTTTCCACTTTTCCCCAAACGCCAGTACATCAAGAAGAGCAACCAAGGGTCCCTGCTCAGTTCCACAGGAAATATGGTAAACCCAAGGGAAATGGAGCTGAAAACTGAAAAGGTTTGGCAAATCAAGTACTGAGATTCGGGTCTTCTGGGATTTGAATCATCATTATTCGTCAATCCAACCCATTACCCATGCATTTCACTGAACTTTTTCAGGTTTTCACGCAAACCCAAACATCCCCGGTCTAAAACAACCATCTCTTTTTACTTATCCAATCAATCAAGTCACTCACAAATCAAATGATAACAAACAGAGCACTACCCTGCATTGCAAAGAAAAGGCACACTCACACTCACAGAGTCACACTGTGTGTGTGTGTATGGATTTTTCTCTTGTTTTATTGCTTGGCACTTTGGGCGGGCTTGTTTTGGGTTTTAGCGTGAGAACTGAGAAGGAGCAGCTGGGAATCATTGAGAAGCGGGCTCTTTTTGGTCTACAAGCATTCATTCATTCTAAAAATGGGTGTCAGAGAAGCAGCCTTTTGATAGCATTTACACAGTGTTGTATAGAATATACAGTCAGCGCTAAATTAATATCTTGGGGAAATGTGCAGGTTACACTTTTCCAAAAGTGCCCTTGTAACGGCTCCTTAAAACCCGGTTTCACTCCTCTCCTTCCATTCACGTAATAGGAACCACCATGTCATTATCTAAGATTAAGGTCTTTTTGTCCGCATGAACAACTTGTCACAAGAGTATAATTTAGGAGCAAAGATCAAGAATTGAATCTTATCAGCGATGGTGGGTATAGTTTATGGGCAGTAAATAAAAGTTTAACTTTTTTCAGTTAACTTTCGGGAGCAAAGATTAAGGCCTAACAATCAGCAATTAACGGTTAGCACTAGCATTAGCAAATAGCATATGGCAATCGGTAATTAACGGTTAGCACTAGCATTAGCAAATAGCATATGGCAATTGAAAAACAGTCTTAAACGCGATGCGATGTTTTGCGGTGTGAACGAAGTGGTGTATAGTAGTAAGTGAAGAGTGTCGTCATCTGGGAAGGCGTAAGGGAGATGGTAAGCAAGCGGATTAATCACAAGAGATTAAAGTGTTCGAAAGCTAGTCCAGGGAATATGTAGGAGTTAATCATGCAAAGAACGAAACAAACAACGCAATAGAGTAGTAAACAATTAAAGAGAAAGGGATTCAAATAACTCATCAAGCATATTTACACTTGATTTCCTACGGTCCTAGGACTTAGCAATGCTTATTGGACAAGATTGAGACAAGTTCACTAGTGCCAACGCCACTCTCGTGGACGATGGCCTCTCTACCATGCCTTAGCTTTATTCTCATAATAGCTAAGCTAGAAGAGGCAATTCATCAAACACTTAGTGTGCCACATGCCTTCCAATCCCCCTTTTCTCAAAGGTGGGAAGGAAATGTGAATGGTAAGGGCTTGGTATACTTCCTACTCTCGTAGGTGAGTATTCCTTTCCTACTCCTCTATTACAACCGAATCCTTGTTGCCATAGAGTCAAGACAACCATCCCAATCCACAATCAATCATCAAACAAGCATCATCTAATCCTAGGTTTAAGAATTTAGAACTCAAGGGTGATTATGCAAGACTAATTGATTCAAATCCTCCAAAGATCTAGCTACTCATAGTGAAATTTGAAATCAAATAAGCAATTGAACTAACAAAGCAATAGATTCAAATCAACAATAGAATTTGAAATGCAAGAATAGAAAATGAAACTTAGCTTGAAATTGAAGTAGATTCCTTGAGTAATTTGGTTCAATACAATCTTGCAACGTAAATTCTTCTCTAAATCTAGCTATGGAACATCAACTTGGAGTGTCATTGAGCCATGGAATGGAGAGAATTTTAGAGCTAAATCCTAGAGAGAGAAAAGTTATTTTCTCAGGAATGGTTCCCTCCCCTCTTTTAATATTTTCCAAAGTTGATAACCACCACTTACGTACGTTGGACGCCTGGTTGGACGCGCGTCCAAGGTATGCTTCGCGTACTGCCTTGGCGACTTCCGAGGGGGAATACTTGGACGCCCTCTTGGACGCGCGTCCAAGGGCTAACTCCCTTTTTCTCTTGCTTGGTGAACCACACTTGCGTCCAATGCGGCTTTGCTTTCTCCCCCAACTTTGGCTTCGTGAATTCTTCTCCAAAATATCGTCATTTTCCCTCTTTAAGCACTTTTTTTACCTACAAAACAATCCGTAAAGTGTGGAACGGGGTACTACGAAAATATAAAGTATTCTAAGGCAAATTAGGACTAAATCACTCATAAAAGCCATTACTTATGCACTAAATGATCCAAGAATAACCTTATAAAATTGGCATTTTTTGCACTTATCAGCAATCAGTAATTAACGGTCAGCACTAGCATTAGCAAATAGCATATTTAACCAATGAATTGTAGACAATCAGCAATTAACGGTTAGCACTAGCATTTAACCAACGAATTGTATTGTAGAATTAATTGTTTAAGTTAACGGTTAACATGTAAAATGACCTAAAGGGTATACATATGTTTCACAAATAATAATAAGTAAACCAACTAAACATTTTTTTTTAAGTAAGGGCGTTTTAGGGAAAATTGTCTCAAATGTTGCTCATAGTAGCGTTTGAGATTCCATCGAATTGCTCCAAACACAGGAGTAGAATTTCGAGAGGAAAATAAGATTTCGTTGTGTTGTTGTAAAATCTCCTATCCATCCATAGCTTATATAGGAGTATGATTAAATAACACTTAATCATGGCATTATTCTGATCATAAAATCAATCTTAAAACCCTTGTAACAGCTAACCTGTTGAAATTTTTAGCTAAAATGACAATTTTTGAGTGGCTATTTTGTGGTACAAATGTATGTGTGATCCAGTTCCTACTTAGGTCGGGTCAAAGTAGATTTGCATTTTTCGTAGTGAGACGGAGAAATTGATTCAATGTACTCTTAAAATGAGTAATAAGTGAATGAGAAATTGATTTTCAAAGTGAACCTATTTGAGAAAAGTTAAAGATTTAGCTTAAGGCTATGTTTGGCAAATCTAGCTGAAAAGGTAGCTGAAAGCTGAAAAGTAGCTGAAAACTGAAAAGTTATAAGCTCGAAACTGAAATCTGAAGAGCTATTAAGCTAACTGTTATGTTTAAAAGTGTTTGGTAAAATTAGATTTTTGATAAGCTGATAAATGTAAAAAGACTAAAAATGGCGTCTTCAAACCATTTAAATAGTTTTAAATTTAAAATATAAAATAATAAAATTAATACTCCCTCTGTCCCATTTACCTGTCATGTTTACTATTCATTGGTCAAACCAACTCTTTCTTCATTGCTTATTTTCTTTAATAATTTTTAATTATTTTTAAATTTAATTTTTTGTGTTTAATAGTACTTTTAATGTAGTTTCTAAATATATAAATTTTATATACTAATACCAAACTTAATATTATGAAAATTTGAATTAAAAATAACTTCAGTCAAGCCTCGTTAACCGAATCAGACAAACAAAATGGGACGGAGGTAGTATATTTTAATAATATATCAAATAAGAACATATATTTGAAAATATATAAAGTAAACAAATGTTTATAATTCATAAGATTACTTCATACAAAAATTAATGTTTAAACACAAATGTCAAATTAAAATTACAACCAAACATATTGAAGAGAAAATGCCAAAAGGAGTTTAATTGAGAGGGGTAGGGAATGTCATTTATTTAAAATAATAAGGATAAAGATGTAAAAAGGTTATAAAGCTACTAGCTTATTTTTGAAAAACTATGTAGAGTAGTTTTTCAAAGACTCTGTTTGGCAGAGCTTATAGCTTATTTTAAGCTACTAATAAACTATAAGCTATGTTTGGTAATGTTCTCAAAATAAGCTAGTAACATAAAATAAGAGCTTATTTTGAAACGCTACTTGGGATAGCTTTTAAAAAATAAGCTAGTAGCTTTTTAACTTTTTTCCATCTTTATCCTTATTATTTTAAATAAATGACATCCTTTACCCTCTCAATTAAAATCCTTTTGACATTTTCTTATCATTATGTTTGGTTGTAATAATTTCAGTTTGACATTTGTGTTTGAACATTAATTTTTGTATGAACTAATCTTATGAATTATAAACATTTTTTTTACTTTATATATTTTCAAATATATGTTCTTACTTTATATTTTATTTAAATATATTGATTTCATTATTTATATTTTAATATATAAACAACCCCATTTAAATTTAAAATTATTTAAATTGTATGAAGATGTCCTTTTTAGTCTTTTTACATTTATCAGCTTATCAAAAAGTTAATTTTACCAAAAACTTTTGAGCATAATAGCTAGCTTAACAACTCTTCAGATTTCAGCTTCGAGCTTATAACTTTTCAGTTTTCAGCTACTTTTCAGCTAGGTTTGCCAAACATAGCCAAAATAAACTCTTATTTTAAGCTATTAACTTATTTTGAAAATATTATCAAACAGAGTTTATAACTTATTAGTAGCTTAAAATAAGTTATAAGCTCATAAATAAACTCTGCTAAACATAACCTAAGCACTAATGTTGTAACACTAACGAAAAGTTCAATTTTTTTTAGTGCTATTTAAAGCACTAAGTGGTTATTAATGCACTAATAATTATAGTGCTTAGGCACTGACGTCCATAGGATTTAAAGCACAATTAAAATTGTGCTTTAATATGGCTAACGGCCATATGTTAAGTTAGCACCTACGGAAGGTGCTGCAAAAGGTGCCTGCTTGCATCTTTCGAGAAGTGCAGTTTTGTTACTTTCTGATCGGTTTGCAGAAGGTTGATGTTTTGAACGTTACGGGCTTCTCGATCACTCAGGAGTTTTGAAATAGATTGTGTATAGTCGGTACAAATTAATTGCTTATTAATTTCGTGATCGTTGATATTATTTTGATAATAAGTACGATCGTTTTAAATGTTATTATTCAATTATTAAATTAA
>CM008332.1:16896875-16907912 GCA_002525835.2 Ipomoea batatas
AATTTCATATCCTTCATGTCAACTTTTTTCCCAGCGCATCCATTCTGCAGATCAAGTCTTGGACATAGAGATTAAAGGATTTCGTAGTGTCAGCATGGCCAGCCCGGCTATCCTGGACAATCTGAACATCTATTTTCAGTTGTTTCAGCTCAGTTTCTTGCATTTTTTTGGTCTCCTCTATCTCCATTTTTTTTTCAGAAGACTGAAGACGCTTCCTCAGCTCAATATTTTCTTCCCAGCACCACTCTCCTTTTAGTTGATTCACAATAATCTTCGCTCACACTCTCCCCAACATTTTCTAGGTTTTTATGCCTTTTTTTGCTTTCTCCTTTGCCTTCTTAAGGTGAGCATTCAACCTGGAAATTTCATGGTTTTATTATTTTTGATCAATAAGGAAGGGAGCATGAGCATGTGCATGGATATGCTGAGAGTGGGATCGGAGAATATTAGTTTTGGAGGATAGAGAGTGAATAGGGTGAATACTAAATAGGGAGTATATATAAAATTAGTTATTTAGGTGAGAAATAGGATAATATAGACCATTGAATTTAATTTTGATAGATGATCTTAGTCATTAAATTCAAAATTTGCGCATTAAGTGAACTTCAGGTTTATTAACGTTCGAGAGTAAAATTGTCATTAGTCTGTTCCACTAGTATTTCCTGTTTCTCCACTATAACCACTACAACGAAGATATCTCTGTTACCTCTTGAACAAAATACGCTTCGGCGAAGAAGGCGAAGTGAAGTCGACGAAATCAGCGAGCAAGTTCCGATCAACTGCAGTGGACGTGCTTAACCTTTCATAATCTTGAGAGATAAAACAACTCCAAGAAACAGATTTCAGATTTGCAAACAATAATATGTATAAAAACAGAGAGTCAAGAACAGAGTTTAAAACAGGTAGGGATCGATTAATCAAAAGATAGATCTTGTGACCTGCTCTGATACCAAGTGAAATTCACGCCTAATCCACTTACTTAGCGTTTTTAGATGAGATCCTGACTGTTGAACATAATTGCTAAGTTCGACAGAATCACTCTAACAATTTATAAACTAGTTTAGTTAGCAGTTCAGAAACCTTATTACCAGAATTAAAACATGCACAAGAAGCAGTAAAAACACAAACACTTTGGTAACCCAGTTCGGAAACATCGGTCCTACATCTGGGGGCTTCACTCTAGGACCCAACTCTTCATTTAATAATGATAAAACGTGTGTGTTTTCTTGAGAATCTGATCTGCATGGAATTTCTTGTGTGTTTTCTTGATGCGCTTATATGCTTGTGTGTTTGTGAATGCTTATTGTTTATAATGTATATTTCAAAAGTGCTGAGATCCAGGGCGGGTCATATCATTTTATAGGTCGGAGGCAAAATTAAAACAAGGGCCCTTAATATATGAAATTAAAATATTGTATGGGTTAATTGGAAATAATTAAAAGATAATTTTAAATTTTTGTAAACATATTTTTTTTTTATTAAAAAAAATATTTTAGAATAGCCTTAGATTAGTGCTCGTTCAAACTTTGGGCCCCTATATGAAGTGTAATTATAAATTAATTTAATGTTTGCTAATATATATCTATTAATTGAGATAAGTATATCCAATGGTTGTGAAGTTATGGATTCACATCTTTGCATATAGCATTTTTTTTTATCTTCACCAAAAAAAAAAAAAAAAAAATCAAGCTAGGAGGTCCCTCACAATGTTGGGCCCAGGGCGAGTGCCCATCTCCCCCGCCCTCCAGGCCGGCCCTGAATTCATTGTCGAGCTTCTTGTATTTTGCCTTGCTCCTTTACAACCCGAGCCTGGGATTCTAGGGATGGGGAGTGGATAACCATTTGTTGCCAATGATCTGTAAAAACAAATAAACCCCAATCAGTCCTGATTAAAAAAAAAAAAAAAAAAAAACCTACTATATACGTTTTTCAACTTGACACAAATTTGGGCAATTGAGACCTTAAATTCATCCATTAATCCCAGGGCCTGTGACAATCCTTCATCTCTTTCCCCTATAAGCTTCAAAAACTTAGCATTTTGAGCTAAAGTATCTTTGATGTAAGCTTGCTGTGACATGGTTATATCGACAAATTTCTGAATATGCACTTCAGCACGATTGGGGGCCATGGCTTCAAATGGATGACTCTCTGGTATTGAAAACAAAAAGTTCAGATTAACCGGAAAAATGAATAATAATAATAAGCAAACCATCTTCTCCAAAAAAAATAATAAGCAAACCAATTGTACAAGATTTTTCCCGCCTAGGCAAAGTGACGTCATTGGGAGAGATGTAAAAGTCCAATACAGCTTGTTATACTGTATGAAGGTTGGAGTGAATTTTAATACAAAGAATGAATGAAAACAAGTCAATAGAAAGTAAAAACAGATTGCAAGAAATCCAACCCTTTCAACCTTTTTACAAAGTTATAGCATAGTGGTTAATTTTCAAACAGTAGATGGAATTATGGACGAAAGTTTATGAACCTTCATACAGTATAACAAGGCATTTTAATAGTAATGGACCTGTATTAAATTTTAGGAAAAAGTGTCAAATAGGCCACTGAACTTATCGCTTTTGTGCAATTGGGCCATTGAACTTAAAAAATGTGCAATTCAACTATCAAACAAGCAAAATTTGTGCAATTGGACCATTTTTACAAAAAATTTTAATTCAATTTGAGTTAAAAACATTTCAATATTGACTCTCAACTAGTATGGTAGAAGAAAATGCCACTCTTAATACATATATGTTAGTAATATAATTGGATTTTACCAGAAAAATTTTGTAAAAATGGTCCAATTGCACAAATTTTGCTTGTTTGATGGTTGAATTGCACACTTTTTAAGTTCAATGGCTCAATTGCACAAAAGCGATAAGTTTAGTGGCCTATTTGACACTTTTTCCTAAATTTTATAATGTCCCGTCAATTATGACCAAAAAGAATGACGGTTAAAGTATGGATGCGAGTGGGAAACAGAAGCATTGGAAAGAAGAAAATGGTTTCTTCGATCTTGAGTTCTTGATACCGAATGGCCGAATGAAGAGAGAAGGAGAGAATTAGTTTTCTTACTTGCTGCCGACAATGAATGGGAATAATCTTTCTGGACGATTGAAGCTTCCAGAGGCGAGAGGCGTGAGTCGAAAGATAGTCGACAGAAAAGATGTTCGGTAAGAGGGGAATTATTCTGGAAGGTGTTTGTGGTTTTTATGCTTGGGCCATGGCTGAAGTTTGGGCCTCCTAATTTTAATGGGTTTGGGTCATATATTAACATATTGCATATTATATGTTAGATATAAATATATTGTTGGGCCATTGTTTTGGGCTTGGCCTGGTCCTTTTCTTAAACAGATACATATACATATACATAATACATATACATATACATATACATATATATATATATATATATATATGTATATGTATATGTATATGTATATATATATATATATATATATACACACACACACATACACACACACACACACACTCTATTCCGGTGAGAACTAATACATATATAGTACTATGAGGTCAATTAGTAATCGTGAAGGTAATAGGCTCCTGTATTACACATATATAGGACAAGATTAACCCTTCATTTAATCTCAACTTAACCAAAATTTGACGAAAGGACCAACATTGAAAAAAATTTGAAAGTCAAGGGACATAAATTGTCCAAATTAAAAGTCGGTGACTAATTTTAAAAAATCAACATAGTCGGAGGACTATTGCTGAAATTAACTCATATTTATACACCTCATACCAAATTATACATGTACTCGATTTCTCTGGAGAACTCATAAATAGTCAAAGCCTCAAAGGGATATCCAATAACTTCTCGAAAACTGAAAGTTAAGCTCCTGCGAGCCTTTAACTTAATCCATTTTTTTTTTATTAATATTCGATCCATCATGTAAATTTTCAATGATAAGTTTTACTATATATATTTTTAAAAAATACAATTTGATACATATTTTTTTTAGACACATCTTTAAAAAACGAGTAAAAACAAAAGACAAATTATACATGATCTGTCTTTGAAATTTAATAAGGGGAGAATATAATTGTAAATATTTCTTACAACTTATTTGCATAAAAAAATTCTATAAACTTGCAAAAGCTAGTCAATCTTTGTTTACTTGGACAATAGAGAATTATTACTGTTCTCAGAACATGGTGGGGTTAAAATTTAACAGAAAGCAAGATTGGCTGGGAGGCCTGTGGAATAGTAAAAAATGTGGCTGTGGGGTGAGAGAGGCTCGAACTCTCGACCTCAGGATCACTCTTTGCTATGAGACCTACGCGCTAGCCAACTGCGCCACCACCCCTTTGTTAACTTTTTGCTCCTGTATTATACATATAGATAATACATTTGAATACATTGAGTTAATTGGATAATACTCCGTAACAACGAAGGCACCATCCGAAAACCATATTAGTTTGTTTTAATTCAACAACAAAATGATACGAATTCATATTGACTCCATGAAATATTGTGGGGCAGTGTTTAAGTTGAGTCAAATATCTATTTTGTAGAGTAAGACCTTGACTTGAGTGTCATATGCCCATATTAGAGTTAGTATAATTTAATATATACACAGTATAATTTTTTAATATATATTAATATTCAATTCATCTCTTACCATATTTTCTTTCATTTCTTGTACATATAATAACCATTTCAATTTCTCTTGAGATTTCATAGATAATCAAAGCGATATCTAATAACTCCTCGGAAACAAAAAAATTATACTCTACAAGCCTTTAATCCAATCCTTTCCCTTTTTTTTTAATTTTTTTTTAATTTTTTATTATATATATATATATATTCCATAGTCACGAATACTTCTAATGATAAGTTTAGTATATTTATAAGAAAGTTTCAATTTCATACCTATTTTAATTCTTTTAAAATGTATATAAAAACGAGTAAAAACAAACGGATTAATATTTGATGCACCGCCGATGTATAGATGCTATACACCGGCGGTGAAAGAGAAGATGTCACATCATTAAAAAACAAAATTAATATTGACCGAGTTATTTTTTGCAAAATATTTAAAACTTGCATTTAATTAGGAAACTCTTTTATTTCTAATTAACAAAATATATCTACTTTTCTAAACATATTTATTACTTAATTATTATATATCTAATTTCCTAAACTTTTAAATTATTAGATACATCATTAATTGCAACAATTGACAATTGGGACAAAAGAAAATAACTAATTTTGATAATTAAAAATAAAAGAGTTTCCTAATAAAATACAAGTTTTAAATATTTTGTAAAAAAATGACTCGGTCAATATTGATTTTGTTTTTTTAATGATGTGGCATCTTCTCCTTCACCGCCGGTGTATAGCATATATACATCGGCAGTGCATCAAATATTAATCCAAAATAAAATACACAAACTATACACACTACAAGAGAATTCACGAATCGCAACGGAACGTAATTTGTTGTCGATTCGTGATGGTTTTTGCGACGAAAATGGTGAATGAATTCAATTCCATAGTGATTTTTTTGCAAAAATTCAGGAAAAAACCCAGGAAAATTTGGCGCTTACATTTTTGTCACGAATTTTGCTATGTAATTAAGTTCCATCATCACAGTGGCGACAAAAAAGGCAATGACTGATGTTTTCGTCACGATTTTGCAATGGAATCGGCGACGAGAATAAATTATGTTGAGATGTTTTAGCGCAAAGTGGGAAATATTTCCACATAATATTTGAGCCAATGAATTGACCACAGAAATTGCAATGGCTATTTTTCCCGTTCCGAAAATATTTAATTTTTTAAAATAAAATTTATTTTCGCTATAGAATGGGATGACAAAATCAATTCCATAGCCATATGTTGACACTTTGGCGACAAAAAATGTGATGCCCTACATGTCTGTCGCAGTATGATGATGGAATTGGCAACAGAAATTAAATCTGTTGCAATATTTGGTGCAAAGAGAGATTTGACATTTGAAGTTGACGATGGAACTTGCGATGATCGTTCATCCCGTCGCGACACTATTTAATTTGTTAAGTAAATTTTATTGTCTCTACAGAATGGGAGAACAGAATCAATTCCGTCGCCAATATTTTGACACATTGGTGATAGAAAATGCGATAGCCTACATGTCTATTGCAATAAGCGATGGAATTGAGAACAAAAATTAATTATGTTGCGATGTTTGACACAAAGAGAGGTTTGACGTTTGAGGTTGGCGACGAAACACGCAACGATCATTCATTTCGTCGCGACAATATTTAATTTTTTAAGTAAAGTTTATTTTCGCTATAAAATGAGACGACGAAATCATCTCTGTAGCCAATATGTTGACACATTGGCGACAGAAAATGTGACGCCTTACAAGTCCGTCTCACTATGGCAATGGAATCGGCAACGAAAATTAATTATGTTGCGAAGTTTGGAGCAAAGAGAGATTTAACGTTTCAGGTTAGCGACGGAGCGTGCGATCTTCGTTCTTTTTGCCACGATAATATTTAATTTTTTAAATAAAATTTATTTTCACTACAGAATGGGACGATAGAATCAATTCCGTAGCCAATATGTTGACACATTAGTGACATAAACTATGATGCCCTACAGGGCAGGTCTGTCGCGCTATGGCGATGGAATTGGCAATGGAAATTAATTCTATTGCGATGTTTGGTGCAAAGAAAGATTTGATGCTTGATCTTGGCGACAGGACCTACGACGATCATTCTTTTCGTTGCGAGAATATTTAATTTTTTAGGTAAAGTTTATTTTCACTATAGAATGGGATGACAAAATCAATTCCATCGCTAATATGTTGATACATTGGCAACAGAAAGTGTAACGCCCTACATATCTGTTGCGATATGACGATGGAATGAATTGGCAACGGAAATTAATTATGTTGCGATGTTTGGCGCAAAGAGAAATTTGACGTTTGAGGTTGGCGATGGAACTTGCGACGATCGGTCATTCCATTACGAGAATATTTATTTTTTAAATAAAGTTTATTTTCACTATAGAATGGTGATAAGTGCTTATTTGTCTATATATTTTTCTTCCTTTCCACTAAGCCATTTTGCTTATAGATCATTCCAATTTTCATGAGATTATGACTGAATTTTGTTATTTTGCAAGGAGTTTGGTTTGAAAAGCTTTGGAAGCAAATATAAGTATTTTCATGCATTTTGGTTGACATTGGACTCAAATGGAGCGTTTTGGATAGGGGTGGGCGTTTCGAGTTTCGGTTCGGTTTTTTTAGATTTGGTTTCGTTTTTTTTTTTTAAATTAAACCATTCGGTTTAACGTTAGAGTTCAGTTCGGTTTGAAACGGTTCGGTTTAAGATCCTCAATTTTTAACATTTCATAATTTTCGGAACATACTATCACATAATTTATATCCAAAATCTAAGCATTATATAATAAAATAGCAATTCAAAGTTCAAGCATACTACTAAGTACTAATTGTGAGGTAAAGAACAATTGCCGCAAACAACAAAAGTGCAAAGTAGAGAACAAGCTATAAAGAAATCAACTAAAAAATTGAAGAGAGATACCAATGAGAATAGGAACGGAGCATTCATTAAGAGACTTAGATTTACTTCTTTATTATTATTGTTATTGTTATTGTTGTTGTTGTTGTTGTTATTATTATTATTGTTATTATTATTAAAATCTAAAGGTATTCGGTTTGGTTTTTATCAAACCGTTCGGTTCGGTTCAAACCTAACCGTTCGGTTTACAAGAATCCCGAACTGTTCGATTTTTCTGTATATGTACGGTTGAGTTCGATTCGGTTCGGTTCGGATGCATTAGGAGTCAATGGGAGTCAAGGAGAAGCTAATAGGATGGATAAAATACTTCCAAGGAGTCAAAGAGTGATATTTTCAATGATTTTGATCATATGGACAAACCAAGGCAAAAGTGGAACAAGTTTCAAAAAGGTGAAATGCTTACATAGATTGGCCACTATTCCATATTCGGACCATATCTCTGCCTATAAAAATCAAACTTAAGTGATTCTTGTTCCATTGAAAAGAAGACTCAAAGGCAACAACTCTTATGAAGACCTCAAAGTCTAAAAAGGAAGTCATAGGGATCAAAATCGTCATTGAAGTTGAAGTTTCAAAGACACAGATTTCGCTCAAGACCAACCACTGTTCGGTATTTTGACCATATTAAATTGTTAGACATGTATGCCCTAGGAGCCAACATTTATTGTTTTGAGCATTAATTTCTTATTAAATAAATACAATAAATAATTGTTTTTATTTATATATTTTGGCTTAGCTAATATTTAATATTATTCCGTACAATCTTCTTAATTAATTATTCATTCTTAAAGAGTTAAGAATATGAGTGACGAAGAATTAATAAATGAAGTATTGTAAAATGTTCCTAGTCATAGGAATTCTAATTGGGCATTAGAATTCTGATAAGACTAGCACATTGTCCTTCCTATGGTGAGTCTCATGCCATTCTATATGAGATACAGAGAGTGGACATCTGGATGATTGTTAGAGAACAAGTCATTGAACAATGACTGACTACAACATACCACATAGTGTTTACCTACGTGTCATCGGTATGTTGTATGTTACAAGTATGCAATAATCCTTTGACTTGAGACGACATGGTTGTCTCGTACATATGGTGGACTAGTTTTTGCCAGTATGCGCCTTTTGTTCCTTATGGGACTCTAAGTGTACTTGGTGGCCTACTTCAGTATTGTACGGAGACATGTGTGCGTTCAATAGAAGATCCATCGCCTTGAGGTAACAAGAATGTTTCAGTCTATTCAATAATCATACAACGAGAATCTTTGGCCAGAGTAAATGAAGTTGGACTTCAGGTTAAGAATATTGAATAGACATGTTGACCAGGTTTATGGTTTGACCAACTTTGACCATGACCTTTACTTGGTTTGACCAAGTTTGACCATGAACCTAGAAAGTCACACCTTAATGGTTCGCGGTAATGCTGAGAACTTTAAAAGAAATTGATAAAGAGTTATCGATATTAAATTAATACATTAATATTTGATTAATGAATTAATTTAATATTAGGTAGTTTTGGGCTTTTAAAGGTTAGCACCTTTGGGCCCAACCCAGGCTATATATATGAGCCTTATGTAAGATTTTCCCTAATAATATATATATATATATATATATATATATATATATATATATTATATATTAGGGCCTTAATTAAGTGGTGCAAGTTAACTAGGTTTATTAAGTGGTTTGGTTGGACCCAATAACTAGTAGTTGTTATTCAACCAGACTCTGTGCCTATATAAACCTGTATTGATGGGATACAAGGTAAGCATTGTATAGCACATACAGTTCACGGTACTCATACTGCTCAGTAGACACCAGTACACCATCTAGGGTTCTGAGTCAAGTATGAGACAAATATGACTGACGGTCTACCGTTAAAGAGGCATTACATCAACTGTGGCTGGAGATCAACAATGATTCAGCTTCCGCTATTACGAGGTCAGGTTACTCATATACTATTCTGTTTAGTTAGATTATTTATATCTAACATTTGGTATCAGAGCCTTTATAATCTCTGTCCGGTTGATTATTATGCTTAAAATCAACGATTAATTTGTTTTATATACATTAAGTTCTTGGTATATATTCTGTACATTATTTTTTTCGAAATATGCATATATATATATATATTCGGTTTTGGATATAATAATGAGTGTATGTTTCGAAAGGATTGTATTTTGAATTGTCAAAATATTATTTTTTGGCATTAAGCACAATTTTTAATTCCTTTCAGATTTTTATTGGAATTATTTGTTGTGATTGAGCTGGAAATTGTCTAGCATTAAGAAATAAATAAAATAAAATAAACCAAATTATTTATTTATTTATTTATTCCTATTGTTACGCGGTTTGTTTTTCCTCTTCACTTTCTTGCCGGATTTTGTTCGCCGGCGGCATTGAGCGACGGAGGAAGACGATCGGAAGACAGGCTGGTTTTCCCGTGGCCATTATTTTTTTCCGGTGACCATTACTTGGAGGTCATTATTTCCGGCGTTACGAGTGATGGAGAACCGCGGCGGGGGGACGGTGGTTCCATTGGGGTTCCATTGGGCGCTGCGTGGGATGCCGAGGTCTTGTTCACGGACCACGGCGAGCTTACGGACCACGGAAACCTTTGGCGTTGTAGCGAGGTGGTCCTCCTTCAGGCGACGCAGCTGCTGGTTTTGGGACGACGACGGGTTGTTTTGGGTTGCAACGGCGTGAGATGGCGGAGACGGGCACGGCGGAGACGAGCTGGTTCCTGGCGACGGTCACTGCCTGCTCTCATTCCTCCTTCAGGTCGTCACTGCTACGACGCTTCCCTTCAAGCTCCGTGCGACGCTGGTTCTCCATTGCAGAGGTCCGCTGGTTCATGGCTGCTAGGTTACGGTAAGTTGATGAAGAAGATGGTGATGGACAATGCTGGGTCGGGTCAGGCCCATTTGGGTCAGACCTGGTCCAATAAAATCTTGGGCCTGTTATAGTATTTTGGGCTCAATTCAGTTTTTTCCATTCATCATATTTGGCTTTCTTCTCAATTTAAATCCTCCTTAATTCATTATTAAATTATCATTCAATTTGGGGCAAATATTAAGTCTTAATTTACTATTTGAATTTTAATTTAATATTGAAGAATATATATTAAGTTGCCTAAGGTATTGCAATTTATTTAATGATATATGGGTTAATAATACATTAATATGCAAATTCGAGCATGCTTTGTATATTTGTCTAATACTCCCTCCGTCCCATTTTGGTTGTTTGGTTAGTTTAACGAGGCTTGACTGAAGTTATTTTTAATCCAATTTTTCATAATATTAAGTTTAGTATTAATATATAAAATTTATATATTTAGAAACTACATCAAAAGTACTATTAAACACAAAAAATTAAATTTAAAAATAATAAAAAATTACTAAAGAAAATAAGCAATGAAGAAAGAGTTGGTTTGACCAATGAATAGTAAATAGGACAGGTAAAATGGGACGGAGGGAGTATTTT
>CM008332.1:16909060-16922137 GCA_002525835.2 Ipomoea batatas
TGCACCTGGGTCCACGGCATAATTTGCGAGTTATTGTGCTTGCTTCAATTGATCCATCATCATATTTAGACTTCTTATAACTTAATTTTTGAGTTTAATTCCTCCTTAATTCATTATTAAATTATCATTTAATTTGGGGCAAATATTAATAATTTAATTTGCGATTTAAATTTTAATTTAATATTAAGGTCATATTAAATTGCCTCAAGAATCGCAATTTATTTAAGAATATATGGGTTGATAATACATTAATATGCAAATTCAAGTATGCTATATTTGTCAAATATTTATTTCATTGTTTCAATTATACATTCATTAGAGTATGCATTAAAGGTTGAATTTAGCATATTATTAACTCATAGGATATATCATTCAATTTTTGGATCCTTAGGTCAATTTAAATTATTATAGCCTATTAAAGTAGCTTGTTTGGTTTCTCATTTAATTTGAGTATATTTTTAGTCATATGTTTGATTTGGGACTTTAAAACCTATTTTGAACCAGCTATTTGGGACCTATTTTTAGTCAATAAAGTAAGGATCTTATCATTATTGATTGATATTTTGACAATAATTATAGCTCTTTTTTGAATAAATAACATGGTTATTAAGTTTTAATTATTATTAACTTACCATATTTTGTTAATGGTGTTTATCGTTGGTAATAATATTAAGTTTGGATCTATTTCAATACTCGATCACTTTCCATCTATGTTATAGCTCACTCGGACCATTAAGAATCATAGGTTTAGTTTGAGCAAATAAGTGTTATAATTGTTGTCTTGGTATGTTCTGAGACATTAAGGATTTAAGAATTTAATTGTTATTTTGGCCATTAAGAATTATAACTATTGTTTAAGTTAATTATGTTTTTAATTTGCCAATAGTTTCAAAGCCTTAATAATAATATTAATTCTTTAATTGTAAAGCAATATATTCATGTTAATTATTATGTGGTAAATTGAGATTAGTATTTGGCATCCCTTAATTACAGTTTTGCCTTTATTTTAGTTATTATTGATCGGCATTATTAATTACTGTTAGCAAGTTTAGGGGTTAATCTCATTTATTACCTTTTCATAATAATTATTGTTTCATGGTAATTTGACATATTTGGTACATTGGTAAGATTACCCATGCCATTTCATTTTATTATATGACTATTAATATTGGTAATTAAGTGCTACCAATAAATTTTTTAAGTACCATTGGACACTGCATCGAGGTTACTAACACCAACAATGAAGATGGGAAAATTCTTATTTTTCTTTCTCTTGTGGATTGTAATCGCTGCTAGCGCAATGGGAATATGCGGTTTGTATCATTAAGGTATGCTATTAATTATCTCGTATTGTTATTATTGGTAATTAATGCCACAACTACAGTTAACTACTAATTTGGACTAGTCACATATTCTATCTTTAGAAATATGGAAACATTAAGAAGGTGTATTACCATAATTTGCTTTTCATTGTTAAATTTAATGATGAATATAATGTTGCTTATTACCATTAAATATTTTAATTAATGAATGCCATTAATATTAATATGGTATTCAGTTATGACTCCTGAATTGTTTCCAATTAAGTTCATGCGACAATGTTCCAGTTAAAAAAATATTATGGTTATTATCATTTTCTTGATATTAATGTTTTCCGGACTTCAAATTTTATAAAGTTTTCAAAATTATATCCGAAAATGTTTCTAGAGTTAGCAGTTATAACCATTGTTTTTCCTCATTTTGTCTCCTATTTAATGTGATAATATTATTATGGCTATTTATTGCTTTTTAGATTATTTGCAATTTTGCCATTAATAATAATAATATTATTATTAATTGGGTCATGGAGAATGATTTTGAATCAATTCAGTAATTTTTTTGGAAAAACATATTTGCTAGGCAATTGACTATTGCCATTAATTCAATAATTCTGATCTTTTAGTTATTTGAATTATGATTTTAGTTCTTTATGTCCATATTTGGTTAAGTATGAATAATGAATATTTGGTGTAAATTCATACTCTTTAGTTGGTTCATACTCTTCAGATAATTTTATGCATTCAATCACATTAAATGCATAATATTAAGTTTAATTATGCAATTTGGGTTTGTGAGATTTTGTTTTTACAAATGACAATATATACTTTTTTTTGGTTAAATATTGTTTGAATTTGTAAATTCGATCTATTTCTCATAAAGTTAGTGTGATGCATTAAAACATTTTGTAATGGGCTTAAGGTTTGAAACTTTCAGAGTATATATTCATTACATTATTATTCAAGATGTTGGGTTCCTTTTGGTTTGGACTCATTGGTGTTTGAATATTAATTTTATACTTTGAAAGCTCATATTAAAATTGTTTCAAGTATTGTAATTTGTTTAGGATATATGAGTTTAATGTCTAATTTTATGCATATTTGTCCTAAGCATAATATTATGTTTTAAATTATGCAATTTTATTATTATGCCTTTAGCAATGCATAAATTTATGATGGAATTATATTAGTTCCTAATTAAGTTGGACTTCTGCATAAACTTTAGTTACGGTAGTGCCTGAATTTAAGCACATTTGGACCGTTGTTTTAGTTCACCAATTTAAGCTTTAATCATAGGTGAACTATTCAATTTTGGATTATACCCTACAGTTCTGTTTATACCCAAATAGTTATACATTATGTATATGAATCGGGGAGGCATACTAGTTTTATGGCCATGACTTAATAACATCTTGGGTCACTAGTCTCCTTAAGGAGTTGGTCTTTAGTGAGGTTTTGTTTTACCAACTTCCCTGGGGTATATACATTTGAAATTTCCCATTGTGATTTGGTATAATTTGCAAAAAAATTTACGTATTCCTTGTAATGTGATTTGATTTCAGTTCATTAAAGAATAGCCTTAGCATCTTTAATTTACTGAAGTTTCTTAAGATTTCAATCTTGGTTAATTAAGGAATAGCCACGACTTATTCAATTTCCTAAGATTATTAAGTTACGATATTATAATTTTAATTTGGTTGGGGAGTAGCCACAACATACTTAATCAGATTAAATTATATATACCCTTATCTTGATCACATAAAGATTAAGCAATGATTTATGTCTAGTGATCTTATAATTTTAATTTGGTTGGGGAGTAGGCACAACATCCTTAATCAGTTAAAATTATATATTAAGCAGTTCATCATCTTGATCACATAAAGTTTTAGACATATAAGTTGTGATTAACTATATGAAATATGATGGAATTTCGTCCACAGGCAATTTTGTTATATTTGTATAATTAATCAGGATGAAATACTGGACTACGATCATAATTTTGTCCATTGGCAATTATGTATCGGAATGTAGTTTAGTAGTTTTATCAGTGATGATAGAAATAAATCAATTTATTTACTTTATAGTTATTTGTAAATAACTAGTATTTTCACCCATGCAATGCACGGAATGGATTTGTTATAACTGCATTGAAGAAAGAATGGAAAATTTATGACTACATTTTATACAAAAGAAAATAGGTGCGTAGACTATTAGAAGAATAAATTTGCTCACCATTAAATTTCGAATGAACTTGATTAAATGCTAAATCAAAATTTGTTTATAATAAAATGTGAAGGTTATTAAAAATAATTTAAATTTGAGTTGTATTACCATTCTTAGGCACATTAATATGTGTTCTTGGAGAGCAAACCATAAATTCACCTTATAATGCTTCACTACTGGCTACTTCAATTATTTATACCCGATGAAGGAAAATTATAAATTTCATTTTTATTTAAATAAAATAGTTATGTACGCTATTGAGATAACAAATTTGCATCCAATTAAACTAAGAATAGTTGGACTAAATGCTAGTGCACCAATAGCAACGACTGATCATTATCAAACAACCTATTTGGTTGGAGCAACAATTCTTGTATTGTTATGATTACACAATGACTCGTTTTCTCAAAAAATAAAAAGCCTAAGTTAAATCAATTGTAAGTCTAATTTACAATTGCAGTACGAATCGGACTTGTATTAACATATTTAACAAAATTACGTAAGTCTTAATAGTATAGGAGTGTTTTGGGCGTGAATTAAATTGAAGGATTTTTTTTGAGCAAATACCAATTTTGGTCCCACGACTATTAGCAAAATGACAATTTTGGTCCACATGTTTCATTTCTACCAATTTTGGTCCCACGACTATTGTTTAGTACCAATTTTGGTCCCACGACTACTGTTTTAGTGCCAAAATTCATCGCGCCGGTCACCCATCCGTTTAAAACGTGCCGAAATCTAAAATTTTTGAAGGTATTTTCGTCCTTTTTCAACTCAATATCCCAATTTGAGCATGAATAAAGAGATTTAAGCCCTAAGATTGATCACAATTCACAATTCTCCTCCTCAAATTAAGGTAAAATGAGGAGAAAAATTGTGAATTTTGATCGATTTTAGGACTTAAATCCATTTATTCATGTTCAAATTAAGATATATATTAAGTTGAAAATGATGAAAATACGCTTAACAATTTTAGATTTTTGCACGTTTTAAACGGATGGGTGATCGGCGCGATAAATTTTGGCACTAAAACAATAGTCGTGGATGAAAATTGGTACTAAAACAATAGTCATGGGACCAAAATTGGTAGAAATGAAACAAGTGGACCAAAATTGTCATTTTGCTAATAGTCGTGGGCCAAAATTGGTATTTGCTCGATTTTTTTTTATTAATTGTATAGATTGTGTTGCAGGAATTTATAAATACCGTATTATTACGATTAGTAATTTTAATCTAGAATTGTATTACGATTAGGAGTGTAAAAAATATATTTTTTATTACGAAAGCTATTACCACATTTTAATTTACAGTTGTAGTACGAATAGGAATTGTATTAAAATATTTAACAATATTACGTAAACCTTAATAGTATAGGAGTATTTTGGAAGGGAATTAAAATGGAGGATTTTATTTTTATTAATAGTATAGATTTCAATTCTATCATGAAGTTTAATTTTATGATGTAAACTTTGGATCATATTTCTTGAATTGCCCACTAGAGTTAAGGAAAAAGAACTTGATTTCTTAAAGTTTTTTTTTATCATAATGGTTGTAATGAATCTTGCTGAATTAAAACTTTAGCCTATAGGCAAGTTTTATGTCACTTGATTCTTCAACTTATTTGATAAATTGTTTCATCATGAATAAAAATTCTCAGTTGGATCTAATTGAGTAAGACTTTAGCCCACAAACAAGTTTTATGTCACTAAGTTCTTCTGGCTATTTGGTAATTGAGATAAAATATTATCATAAGAGTTTCTTAATTGGATTTAATAGAATTAAAATTTTAGCCCACAGGCAAGTTTTATGTCAGTAAATCCCTCAACCCATGAGATAATAATTTTATCACAATTTTTTAGAATTTATAAATTTAGTTCAATTATAAATTCTAAGTTTCATGGTTTGCATTGGCAAAACGTGTACTTTCCAAAATTTAGCCACTTGGACTAACTATAGTAAGTTGTGTGATATGATATACTTATTTTGGATTCCAAGAATAAAATATATCTTTTGAGCCAAATTCTAACTTGGTTTTGAAAGGTGTATTTTGTTCTTTAGTAAGTTCAACTATGGTGGGGAATTACATCTTCATTATTTAGTTGGACTTTTATTGGAACCAAATATTGATTATTTAGTATGCCCAACTAATGGTGGGAATTCTATCGTCATTTATTAGTTGGTCAAATCAATTATGAGTATGCATATCATTAGTTTTGCTAAAGAACAGTGGGAGTGATCATTTAGAAAAAGATCATTAAGATGCTCCACTAATGATTATGGATTTAATTATTGTTTTTATACATCTCAATGCAAATTGGATTGTATGTCAAACACTTAAGTCCATGCAATTCCACAAGTATTAATCTTGTATTTGTTCGTATAAATTCATAAGTTCAAATTATTGAACATTTTGGTTGTGCAACATATTTATGAAAATGTTGTAACAATATTAAAGAATTTATTAGAACAAAATCATCTAACTTGTGATGCACTGTTATTCTTTAGCGGTTAATAGAGTCTTTAGTTTCTCCAAAATTGATCCTGGGCCATTTTGGTATGTAAGGCTCAAGACAATTTTGCGAGACATAAAGGTAAGACTCATAATGTTCAGTTCATTTTTAAAGTGGATATTAAGATTATTTAGGAAGTTATGGTGTATGTTAAGATTCCAAATTTATGGACTTTGATGAGGGTTGTGCTAGTACTTGCACCAAGTGGGAGAATGTAAGATTTTCCCTATATATATATATATATATATATATATATATATATATATTAGAGCCTTAATTAAGTTGGGGAAGTTGACTAGGCTTATTAAGTGGTTTGGTTGGACTAAATAACAGTAGTTGTTATTCAACTAGACTCTGTTGTGCCTATATAAACCTGTATTGATGGGATACATGATATGCATTATATAGCACATATAGTTCACGGTACTCATACTGCTCAGTAGACACCAATACACCATCTAGGGTTCTGGGTCAAGTATGAGACAAATATGGCTAACGGTCTACCGTTCAAGAGGCATCACATCAACTATGGCTAGAGATCAACACTACCATCAACTATGGCTAGAGATCAACACTGCTTCCGCTTCTGTTACTACGAGGTCATATTTCTCGTACACTATTATATTTGGTTAGAATATTTATTTCTAACAGAGAGCTCTACTACTAGAGCTCCACGAGCTCTAATACTATAGCTCATGCAATTCTAAAAATAGAGCTCAAGCAATGGTCTCAAATACAAGTTCTATTACTAGAGTTCTACAAGGTACGTACTCTACAATTAGAGTTCTGCAAGTAAATAGAGCGCAAGTGCTATCTCTACTACCAAATCTCTACTACCCGGTTGTACAAGGAGAAGATCTACTATTAAAGCTGAACAAGGATTCTATAATTAGAGCTCAACATGAGTTCTAAAAATAAGAGTTCAACACAAGGATAAGCTCTAAAACTAGAGTTCCATGCAAGGATAATATATGTGTTCTAAAATTAGCACTACTATAAAAAAGTATACTGCGTCACTCAATCAATGTCGGTTTTTTTACAAACCGACGTAGTAAGTGAATAGAATTAAAAAAAAAATAGTTATATTATTTATGACATCGATTTTTCTATGTTGGAATTTTTTTAAAAAAATAATTTTATATGGCATACGACGTCGGTTCTTCAACGTATTGACGTCGTACGTTCTATTTTTTTTAAAAAAAAAATTAGAATTATATACAACGTCTCGTATGTTTTATTTTTTATTTTTAAAAAAATTAGAATTACATACGACGGTGGTTCTTCGATGAACGATGAACCGACGCCCTATGTTCTATTTAAAAAAAAAATTTAATCGAATTACATACGACGTCATATGTTATGTTCTATTTTTTTCTTTATGTAATATACTATAAATACAACACTTAGATTTCATCTGAGAAGTCTAAGTGTTGTACATCTTAGTCTACCTAATATACTACGTAATATACGTAACATACATCTTAGTGCCAGGTGATGGAGATGGCGGTGGCGGTGGACGACAGCAGAGAGAGCAGCAGATCTGAAGACGGAGGAAGACTTCACTTGCTTCGAAGCGGAGGACGCCGGCAGAGAGAGCAGCAGATATGAAGATGGAGGAAGACTTCACCTGCTTCGAAGCAGAGGACGACGACAGAGAGGGTATTTCGGGAAATGGACTTCATCTGCTTCGATCAGATGGGCGGCGGCGAGAATTTTGGTGAGCTCTTTGGTCTGCTTCGATCACCGCGAGAAACGGAGGACAACGGCAGAGAGGATCACATCGCTGCTTCGATCGTGAACGGAAATGGAGAGAGATAGCACGGTCTGAGCTCTTTGGTCTACTTCTTCAATTCCGGCGAAGAGAGATAGCACGGAACTACCGAATTGCTGTTGCCACAGCGGTGCCGTTCGTCTCCTTTATCTTCTTCAATCCGTCCCATCTCAACTGCCTTCTTATCTACCGGTGTCATCCGTTGCATTGCTGCCTTCTTCTCCATGGTAAACGCAAAGAAAATCTAAGTCTGATCTATGACACAAACCCTAACAATTTTTCTCCATCTGGATTCAATTGGCAGAAAACAGTTGATGAGTGATGGATTTACTTAACCCGGGGTAGCCCGAATCATTAAACCCGAATAAATAATAGTAAATAGCGAATAGACGATTCGATAGGAAAGATAATGGATGAATGTCGCGGGGACAATTCTTGTATTAAATATAGTGTGTAAGAGTATTACAAAGGGTGTTGTATTAGGACAATTAGGATAACATGTCTTGTTAAGACAACAATGGGTTGTTTTATACTACAAAACTCTCTAACCGCCCCCCCTAAAAAGGGGGTTGGTTGTAACAAACTTTGACCGTGGGCCCCCCGAGTCCTTCTTTGACCGAGCCCTCAAGACCAACCCGGGGTCGGCAACCCAGTCGCGGCCCAAGGTGCCGACCCGGGGTCGACACCAACCATGGCCTAAGGCCCAGACCGAGGTCCCAGGTGTCGACCTGGGGTCGACACCCACCATGGCCTAAGGCTAACCCGAGGTCCAAGGTGCCGACCCGGGGTCGGCACCAACCACGACCCAAGTCCACCAAAGTCATGGAGTGCTGACCCGGGGTCGGCACTCGAGCCATGGCTTACACGGAGCTTGATCTTGGGTCCGGGTTCGCTCCGCTACTCTTCCTAATATATCCATCATCAGTCCCATACTCTCCGAGCTGCGAGAATTCGTCAGTGAAGGAGAGTAGACGTTAGCACCGCTCCGACCCGTTCTCCGTGCGTTTTTTGGCCTTCCTCCTTCGATGTAGGGTCATTAGGGTCGCCCCGTACCTCAACTTGTTCCGATACATCTTCGAAGGCACAGCTCCCCAACCCCAAAGAGTACGGGTTATGTAGCTTTCTCGACCCGAGCTCATATGAAAGTGCTCCAAGACATAAACATCTCTAGTAGGAATTGGAAACCTTGCTTCGTGTTCTTCTCCATTGGACCCTCCATCCCCTTAGTTTCTCTATGGAATACCCATTTTAGAAAGCATAGAGCTTCCATAGGTTTCGTCCAAGACACCCCCCTTCCCCCGAAATTATCGACCTCGGGTCCCATAGTAGCGCCGACCGAGCCTATCGAGGTGGGCTCCAATTCCGAGGTTGAGTCCTCCTCCGGGCTCAAGGTCGAGCTCTCTCCCGACGTCGTCGCCGCGCCTCCACCTAAGGTCGAGTCCAAGCTCCACGCCGCGTCGTCTAGAGGTGTCTACCTACTCCCTCCTTGACCGTATTTTCTAAGACCATATGAGCTCTCCCACCAATGCTGTCATAATCAAAATTTTGCTGAACTATGTGTAGGAAAATCTCTCACCATGACCTCCCGCGATGAGATGCAACGGCGTGCTAGGGACCACGCGCCCGCACCCGTACTTAAGAGGAAAAAGGTCAGAGGAGGAGGGGGTCGGGTCACCTGGGCGTCCTCCTCCGACTCACGCCTGAGCCGCAACGCTGCCCCACCTCCTCTCGCACCGGTTGCTGCTCCCGCTCTCGCGCCTCGTGCCCTAACCCCACCTCCACGCGGGGACCCCACCTGGGCTCGAGGGGTATGTCGTAACATTCTCTCGTCTCACGACCCGGGCAGTAGGGGTGTGAATGAGGCTAGTGCACGGCTGGTTGAGGTACTCCCCTTCCATTGTCTGCTTTCGAAATTCCATTAAGTATACTTCACGTTGCATATTTTGCCCTTTTAACTTTCAGGCTCTCCTTGGGTGCACCAATGTTTTCGACGAGTTTGAGGCCTCGAAGGAGCATGTGTCAGAGCTGGAAAAGCGCCTAGCATTTGACTAGGCCACCACTAAGAAGAAACATGCTGAGGAGCTTGTCGGTGCCATCCCTGCGTACAACGAGTCCGAGTAGTTTGAACGGGACGTCGAGGACTACAACAAGGATAATTTCGCACCTCCACTCGATCCCCCGATTGGTGTGTTCACCACTCGTTTCACCATGATAGCCTAACCACTCGAACAACCCCGGGTCGGTCGAAGTACGTCCGAGGTGGGCTCGAACAAGGCACTTGACCGACCCCCGCTCGACCAAAACATTGCCGAGGTGAGGTTGGTCGGAGTCGCGGACCTAGCCTCGGCCAAGGCCTAGCTCCGTTGTGGCGGCGATGCCTTTGCTTGGTCCAAGCTCGGGGCTTGGGCTTGATTTGGGGGTCGGACCCCTTTCGCCATGGACTACCTTTGTTTGTTTTTGTTTTTTTTGTTTTTTTTTTTTTGGTAGTATGTAGTTATTTGGCCAAGGGTACTCTCAAGCCAAAAACTCTTCCGTTGGTGTTGGTGTGCGAGGTCGGACCTCGTGCCCCCTTAGGGTACGATAGCCTTCCGACCCGGGTCCTTTGACGTCAGGTCGTCAAGCTCTTCCGTTGGGATTGGTACGCGAGGTCGGACCTCGTGCCCCCTTAGGATACGATAGCCTTCCGCCCCGGGTCCTTGGACGTCGGGTCGTCAAGCTCTTCCGTCGGGGTTTGTACGCGAGGTCGAACCTCGTGCCCCATTAGGGTACGATAGCCCTCCGACCCGTGTTCTTGGACGTCGGGTCGTCAAGCTCTTCCGTCGAGGTTAGTACGCGAGGTCGGACCTCGTGCCCCCTTAGGGTATGATTGGAGAGGTCGGGTAGGTACCCCCCTTCCCCCCCTAAAAGTAGTGAAAATGAATTATCCATAGAGAAAATTTCACAAAGTTTATTGAAATGAAGGGGACGGACCACCTTCTAACAAATGAATTACTGATAGTACTTCAATAACTGTTCAACATTCCATACTGGCATGGTGCGGTAGGCTCACAAAGTGGCGTCTAGCTCCTCAATCCAAGGTCCTCTTGCCGATTCATAACTACTATTAGGTACCCCCTCTTGCCCGACCCCACGGGTAGGGCTCCGACTAGGTCTACCCCCCACCTTGAGAATGGGATGACCGAGCTGATCGGGGTGTAGTTGGTGGCTGACCGGCCTAGGTCGACTTAGGATTGTTGACTGGTTGAGCAACTCCTTGCATAGTTAGCGACTTAGTGCATTTCTTGGCCATGCTGGGCCAGGAGTAGCATTGTAGAATTGCTCTCCTAGCCATGGTGCAGGCCCCTTAGGGGGCTACGCAGCTGCCCTCTAGATCTCCTCTATGACGGACCTCGCCTCGTCAGGGTACAAGCAGCGCAACAGGGTGTTGTCGTAGGACGTCTTGTAGAGCACGTCCCAGAGGAGCGGGTAGGTTGGAGCTCTCCTCTTCACGAGCTTTGTTTCCGCCCCGTCCGGGGGTAGGACGCCCGTCTCCTTGTACTGTTTGATATGGTCTAGCTAGCAGGTAGGTCGTGCTTCTACAAGGAGGACCGGGTAGGCCTCCAGACTTGACCTACTGTAGAATGTATCACCGAGGAACAAGTTGGTTCTCCTTACCCGCTTGGCCTCGGCCTTGTCAAGGGGCAAGCTGCCCAAAATAGGTTCTTCCGCTAGGTAGTGAGTGGGGGCGTCCCCCCTGTACTACCATAGGGAATGCCAAGGTCGGGACCGACGCGCACGGTCGCGACCATAGGGTTGATTACATTGCCTTGCTAGGCGAGGTTGGACCTTGCCAATCTACTAGGGAGAACATATGTCGATGTTTGGGGTCAAGTCTCCATTTATCTTTGAAAATAAAATAGCTTCATGCTTCCGGGGTAGGTTACCAAGTGCACCTTTTCTGGAATAACAATATCGTCTTGAAACTCCCACGGATCCAATCCGCTCCTCATGATGGCTGAGAGGGGTGGGGTCGAGCTGGGGGGGAGGGAGAAGCTCGAACACCTCCTTAGAGTCCCTCCACGAGGTGGGTCAACAAGGTCGTGGTATCTTGTTGGAGCGCGACCACCCCTTCCTAGAGCTTGTCCACTCTCTTCCAAAGCTGCTCGACCTCCTCAAGGTCAGAGTTTGGGGCTCAGTCATTAGTTTTCCTCGACCGCCCCACCCGGGAGGTTTGTGCACATGGCGGCAAGGCCCAGAGCCCACGGCTTGGCGACCTTCGTGGGAATGATTCCTCTACCGGGGGGTCGTTCGCGGTCGGCCTTGGCCATAGCCAGTCCTGGATCGGTGCGCGGGTGCCCAACTACGTCAAGGTGGACTTGGATCGGGTTGGTCACCCCCTACTCACTCCCTGGTGTCCTTGCTTGTCTTGATTAACCTCACCTCCTCCATGCCAACCAGACGGTCGGGGTGAGTTGACCTCCCCCTCGGCTTAAGTGTTTAGGGCACGGGGAAGCCGGGTGCTGGCCTACCACGCTCTCTCAAGGGGTCGGGGTGAAGGTCGACACTCCCCGAGAGGCCTCGGGGCCGAGATGGGAGCTTGGACACCTCCTCGGGCCCCCTACACGAGGCGGGTGAGAGCGGTAGTAAATGGCAGCCCAACCCTCTAGGGGGCTGGGACTTGTGGAAGGGCGGTACGGGATGATCCACCGTTACAATTATTGGTGAGATGCTCCCTCAGGTCCCCTGCCGACCTCATGGAGAGGGTTCGCTGATGGCTTGCGGTCCCGTTCTGACCTTTCCTGCTTGGGGTGATGGGGGCGTTACGGGAACCGTGTGAGTTGTGAGAGTTGGATCTCGATCTTGTCATAGCTAGGGATAACTAGCACGCTTGATCCTGACGTCAGCTCTCAACAAGAGCACCAATGATGGATTTAATTAACCCGGGGTAGCCCGAATCATTAAACCCGAATAAATAATAGTAAATAGCGAATAGACGATTTGATAGGAAAGATAATGGATGAATGTCGCGGGGACAATTCTTGTATTAAATATAGTGTGTAAGAGTATTACAAAGGGTGTTGTATTAGGACAATTAGGATAACATGTCTTGTTAAGACAACAATGGGTTGTTTTATACTACAAAACTCTCTAACCGCCCCCCTAAAACGGGGGTTGGTTGTAACAAACTTTGACCATGGGCCCCCCGAGTCCTTCTTTGACCGAGCCCTCAAGACCAACCCGGGGTCGGCAACCTAGCCGAGGCCCAAGGTGCCGACCC
>CM008332.1:16976721-16987607 GCA_002525835.2 Ipomoea batatas
TATATATATATATATATACATATGTATATGTATGTATACATATACATATATACATACATATATATATATATGTATATATGTATATGTATGTATACATATATATATATATGTATGTATACACATATGTATACATACATATATGTATGTATACATATATATATATATATGTATGTATACATATACATATATACATATATATATATATGTATGTATACATATATATATATATATGTATGTATACACATATATACACATATATATGTTGACAAACTCAAAATGTTTACTATCCATTTTAGGATGATATTGAATATATAAGAATTATAAGTAGGTCATAAGTTGCAATTTTGGGTGGTATCAATTGAAACCACTTAACCACCATCTATAAAGAAGCTCACTAGTCACTAGCTCAAGCTCTAGCTCTAGCTCCACCCCTGCAACACATATTATGTCAAGTTTGAAATACATTGAATAACAGACAATTTAAAAGTCCAAGTGATAACTCGGGAAGATTTCAAAATGGCGAAAAAAGACCCCCTCCAGTGTATTCTTCCTTTGATGCCGGAGGCATTTGCGGTTCGGGAGGCCCTCGGATGGATCAAACAACATGACCTAATTCATGCCAAGGTCGAGTTGGACTATTTTAATTAACTTTATTTTCAGCGTCTCGCATTACTCTAACAAGCGCTCCCATGCGGGCTCTATTGCTCACGAGCTGAGTGTCATTGCCTTATCTCTTTATTAATTGGCTATGAGGTCCGTTACATTCGTAGAAATGGAAATCGAGTTGCTCATGTACTTGTCAAAGAAAAAGAAAAGTCCAAGTGATAATAAAATTTGATATAGTAGTGGAAAATGCAAAATAGGAAGATTGATAGGAATATTAAACTGCAAAAAAGACAATTATATTTTTCATAACAACAACAATAGTCAATAGAGACAGCTATATGTTCTTCCTACTGCCTTGGAAATCAAAGAACATTAGCAGACACAGTGTACTGTAAAATATGGATATCTTCAACTGGTTGGTTAATTATTCTGTAACCAAATTTTGTTTCTCCTGTATTCACTTGTTGATCAACTCATACCGTATCAGCACGGGTGAGTAGGAGTGGGAAATATATAAGAGATGTATTCATTGATGTGGCGACCTCGTTGCTTCCTGGAGGATTTATGCTTTGTGATGGTCCAAAATGGAGTTTAATTTGCAAGTTTCTTTAAAGACTCTCCATCACATTGGTGGTTCATCTCGGAGGATTATTTGATAATACCATAGTTGTGAATTGAAGTCTTCTTAGAGCATTCTTTCTCATTAAAACATACAGAACAGTTCAGTTTGTGCCTTTAATTTGTAGGGAAACTATGTACAATGCATCAAACTCATCCCTAGTACATTTGCTTAGATTATTCTTAACATACAGGAGCCAGCAATAAACAAAACAAAAGAGCTGAGATTCATAAGAGAGCAAGAATTAGGTAGGATAGGAAACATGAAAAAGTAGTGGGTACTAAGGAAACACCTCAATGAGGGACCTGAGGCCAAAAACTGGAGTTATCTTATAGTGAGTGAACCCAGACTCAATAAACAACCTTTCCCATTCCTTCTCAGTTCGTTCCCTCCCAGTAAGAAGAATCATCATCAGAACATCAAACATGAGCTTCACTTCAGTTGCGTCTGCTTCGTTCTCTTTCTCTGCACCCAAAACCATGTCAATGATGATCACCTTCCCCTTTACTCCATCTTTCTCGTTGTTTGAGATAGCTTCTCTGCATTTCTTCAGTATCTTCACGCAGCTCTCGTCATTCCAGTTATGCATAACATGCTTAATTATAATATATATCAAATTGCCAAATTTTAGCATTTCAATTTCTTAGGATAAAATCCTTACCACTCACACTAAAACTATAACTAGTAGGGAAAATACAACTTATTTCCTTACTTATATAGACTATCATTACATTGTTTGAGACAGGCGCCTTTAAGGGCTTTACGGCCTCCACCTAACAATCTCCAACCACCAGGTACTAGAATATAACCCTTTTACCGGCACTGTCCAACACAATTATTAAAACTACTCTAGGGATGGCAATGTGTCCCATCCCCGTTTAACGGGACGGGAACACGAGAAAAATTTTCAGGGATCAGGAATGGGGATGGTGAATTTTTTCAATTTTTTAAATATATATATATATATATATATATATATATATAAACTTTTTAAAATTAAAATTACAGAAATTTAAAATGTTCGACTAAAAATTGATCAGGACTACGTCCCGTCTAATTCTCCGCGAAGATGAGAATGGAGACTATTTTCTATTCCCAACCAAGAACGGAAACGGGAATATACTCCCCGCCCTGCCCGTTGCCATCCCTACTAAGCCTTGCCCAATAGAGCACAAAAGGGATTGAAAGTATCATGAAAGAATTCCCTACCTTGAACATGATGGCATCAGCAGAAGGAATGGAGTGAAACATGTTCCCTCCGAGGAATCGCAGGTTTTCGGATTGGATTTGGTGCGCAACAACGTGAGGGAGATCAAACACCGTGCATTTCAACCTGGGAAACGCCTCCAAGATGAACTTAGCAATGGTTCCGGTGCCGCCTCCAACGTCTACCAACGTTGTCAGCCCTTCAAACACTTGCCCGCAATCTTTGACGACTAAGCTCATCATCTGGGAATCGCTGGCCATTGCCTGATTGAAAACGTTGTTAAACCTGGAATCCTTGTCGCAAAACTCCCACATAGGAGCACCGTGGGCGGCCTCGAAGGGAGTGGACTCCTCGGACTCATCATCATTTCTTGAAAACCAGTCCCCCAAAACCTGCCACGGCGCCACCATGACCGGGTCAACCATGAGCCGGGCGAAAGGGGATAGGTTTGGGATTTGGGTTTTGAGGAGCAACTTTGAAGAAGCTGTGAGAACATACCCATCTTCTTCTTCTTGATTGAGCTTTGTTGAATTAAAGAAGCCATTGTGAGTTAAGAGGCGCATGATGCGATAAACGGCGTTTGATCTTTGAGGAGGGAGTTTGAGCGCAGAAACAAGCTGTGGAATGGTGATTGGTTTTCCATGGCGGTGGATTATGTCTGGGATATTTAGCTGAATTGCAGCGGCGAGGACCATGGAATTTGCGTAGTTGAATGCGTGCTTGTAGATATGAGCCTGAGCTCCAAACATTTCAATGGCGTCTGGTTGATCAACATCCCTACTACTATTAGCTTCCATCAAATACTTCACAACTTTCTTTCAATTCGATCTGCAATAGTAAGTCTTAATGGTTCAAGGTGTTGAAACAGGGATCAATAGTGATAACGATCCAAGAGGATTTAATGATATATTTCCAAATTCCAACAAGACGGCTATATATAGCGAAGTCAACTTTTGATTTATCAAAAGAGATTTTTATTTTTTTCTCTTTTCATTCCACTGATGTTTGACGTGAAACTAAAAATATCTACAAATTGGATTTCTGATTTATAATTTTATTTACACTTGAAATGGAAATCAAAACTGGCCATATGCTCAACTAATCCGAAATTATTAATTTAGTTTTGGTTTGAAATTCTTATCAATTCAATATCTCATTTGGTTTTATGTTTTATCTAAGAGAATGCATAATAGGCTAAACTTTGTTTACTTGGACAACAGAATTTGAACATAGATTGAGTAAATTGGATGTGCTAACAAGTGATACGAATCTATATGGATTCTACGAGGGATTATGACTTATGAGGTGACTAAGCGGGATTGGGATAATGTCCAATGTTTATTTTTAAATAAGTACTTGAAATTATATTGCAAGATTATATTGGAGTAATTATTCCCCTGCATGTTTCATTTGCTGTGAAATGTGTGTCGTACATTCTCATGTGAAAGTATTGAACAAAATATTAATATTTGTTATATTTGTAGAAGGTTAATGAATAATGAGTAATACATTTTGTTCTAGTTTCATAAATTGTTTACTTGATGGTAACAACAATAGCTTTGCAGGTAGCTAGTCCAAATACTGATATTGCAATATGTCTAGTTTCATCAACAATTTCTACATTTATTTTGCACATGTTTATTTTGATGTTCATATTTTTTTAATTAGTATGAATGAGTATAGTACTTGATTTTGTGTGTGTGTGTGTGTGTGCGCATTTTATTTTATTTTTTTGTAATTTTTTTGTTGTTGATTTGATACTAATCTTAGAGTACCCACTGCTGCCTTTTCATCACAATGCATGCAGTTAAATAGTTTGTCACTTTGTGTATAAATATTTTCAAACAGTGGCTACATCCTATATACCAATTATTTTTGTTGTCAAGATCGATATTGATTTTGTCTTTAATGTAATGAATAATATAATTAATTAATACATTTGAATGTAAGAAATCTGCGTATTTTAGAAAATATAGACAATATAAATAATGAAATTATATCTCTTTTTAATTTTTTTGATAATGAATATATATTTTTTGAATAAAGACATTGTAGACATCGAATTATAAATTAAGTTGAGGTTAAATATCTATTATTAAATTAGTTGTTAGGACTTAGGAGTAACGTTTTGACATGAGTGTCATATTAAAACTAATATCATTTAATATATGTAATTTTCAAATACTTATTAGTGTTTATACACCTCTTACAAAATTATAAATGTACTCGATTTCTCTAGAGAACTTTTATAGATAGTCAAAGGGATATCCAATAGTTTCTCGAAAACTATTTTAAATACTTATTAATATTTATACACCTCTTACCAAATTATACATGTACTCGATTTCTCTGGAGAACTCATAGATACTTAAAGGGATATCCAATAGCTTCTCGAAAATTGTTTTAAATACTTATTAATATTTATACACCTCTTACCAAATTATACATGTACTCGATTTCTCTGTAGAACTCATAAATAGTCAAAGGGATATCCAATAACTTCTCGGAAACTAAAAGTCGAGCTCCTACGAGCCTTTAATTTAATCCTTTCCTTTTTTAAAAAAAAAAAATATTCGATCCATCATGTAAATTTTCAATGATAAGTTTTACTATATACGGAGTATATATTTTTAAAAATACAATTTGATACATATTTTCTTTAAACACATTTTTAAAAAATGAGTAAAAACAAAAGACAAATTATACATGGGCTATGTTTGGTAAACCTAGCTGAAAAGATAGTTGAAAGCTGAAAATTAAAAAGCTATAAGCTCGAAACTGAAATCTGAAGAGCCATGATCTGTCTTTGAAATTTAATAAGGGGAGAATATAATTGTAAATATTTCTTACAACTTATTTGCATAAAAAAATTCTATAAACTTGCAAAAGCTAGTCAATCTTTGTTTACTTGGACAATAGAGAATTATTACTGTTCTCAGAACATGGTGGGGTTAAAATTTAACAGAAAGCAAGATTCGCTGGGAGGCCTGTGGAATAGTAAAAAATGTGGGGTGAGAGAGGCTCGAACTCTCGACCTCAGGATTACTCTTTGCTATGAGACCTACGCGCTAGCCAACTGCGCCACCACCCCTTTGTTAACTTTTCGCTCCTGTATTACATATATGGATAATAAATTTGAATACATTGAGTCAATTGAATGATAACATATATCTGAAAGGAAGGCACCATCCGAAAACCATATTAGTTTGTTTTAATTCAACAACAAAATGATACGAATTCATATTGACCCCATGAAATATTGCGGGGCGGTGTTTAAGTTGAGTCAAATATCTATTTTATAGAGTAAGGCCTTGACTTGAGTGTCATATGCTCATATTAGAGTTAGTATAATTTAATATATACGGAGTATAATTTTTTAATATATATTAATATTCAATTCATCTCTCACCATATTTTTTTTTTCCATTTCTTGTACATATAATAACCATTTCAATTTCTCTAGAGAATTCATAGATAATTAAAGCGATATCTAATAACTCCTCGGAAACAAAATTTTATACTCTTCAAGTCTTTAATCTAATCCTTTCTCTTTTTATTTTTTTATTTTTATTTTTTATATTCCATAGTCGCGAATACTTCTAATGACAAGTTTAGTATATTTATAAGAAAGTTTCACTTTCATACCTATTTTAATTCTTTTAAAATGTATATAAAAAACGAGTAAAAACAAACATATTAATATTTGATGCACCGCCGATGTATAGATGCTATACACCGGCGGTGAAGAAGAAGATGCCACATTATTAAAAAACAAAATCAATATTATTGACCGAGTCATTTTTTTGCAAAATATTTAAAACTTGTATTTTATTTGGAAACTCTTTTATTTCTAATTAACAAAATATATCTACTTTCCTAAACATATTTATTACTTAATTATTATATATCTAATTTCCTAAACTTTTTAAGTTATTAGATACATCATTAATTGCATGTTCCGAAACAATTTATATATGTTAATCACACGTACAATATATATAATTAGTTTAAATCTCTTAAATTAACATTAGTTTTGTTTAAATCTCTCTTAATTAACATTAAATTAGTATAATTAAGAATTGAACAGACTTTCTAAATTATTATATTTATAGTTTCATTTAAATTTCTTTATTTTTAAATATTATTTAATGTTCATAATAATAATTTTCATTAATCTCTAGCTTATTGTAGAATTTAATTGTAGATGGATAACAATTGCCAATTGGGGGAAATGAAAAGAACTGATTTTGATGAGAACAATGAAGACATAAGTACCATGAAACATAAATCGAGCCACATTTTTTATGTCTTCATTGTTCTGATCAAAATCAGTTCTTTTCATTTGTCCTAATTGACAATTGTTGTTCATCTACAATTAAATTCTACAATAAGACATGTTGAGGTTTTCTTGTATTATTGAAGTGCCATTTCTTCTACTCTTGATATCATGTTGTTGTGGGTGTATTCTATTATGGAAAATATGTGTATTGAAGTCTGTTTTGCTTAATGAGTATCATTTTGGGAAACACATTATCTCGCCATTGATTTTGACCTAACGGAACTGACCCACGGGGCTGGCATGCCCGTGAGCCAACCACGCAAGGCCTTCGCCGGTATCAGGTGGCGGAAGCCTCACTTCCGCCATCTCCTTTAATTGTTCGTTCGGTACTTGTCGGTGGGCCCAATGTCCCTACCACTTGGTTTCGCTGGTTTAGTGTTGTTACTATTCCAGTGCACTCCTTCCAGTATGCTTAAACTCAATTGTTGTTTTAGTATACTTTGCTATGATGACTTGAGAGTCCCTTATCGTTACTGATTGAGTATTACTCGTTCTTGAATCCTATTCATTGATAATCTCTATGACTTGTGAGTATTGGAAACCTATGTCTTTCTATTGATATTCATGTTCTATTGAGTATTTGTTACCCCGTGACGTTCTTGTATAAATTTCTTGAACCTGGCATGATTCCCTTGGAATTCTTGATCATGATTTGAGTATTGAGTTACTATATTTGTTCTACTTTGTATATGTATTCTCTTGGAAATCCTATATATATATATATATGTGTGTGTGTGTGTGTGTGTGTGTGTGTGTGTGTGTGTGTATTCTTGAATTGAGAGTTATGTACCTCGTTGATTTAATCTTTTCTTGAGATTATTATTCTGTTGGTTGTGGACCATGTGGGGGCTTATTTGTGACACTGTGGTATTGGTTGAGGTTGGCGGGCCTTTGGCTCAGTTTGCAATGGGTTCGATTGTGTGGGAAGCTCAGGACATGTCGATGGTGTGTAAAGCCTCGATCAACCATTGTGAACTGTTCCGGTTGTGTGGTAAGCTCTGGATTGCCTTTGTTTGTTTTGGACACCTGGTAGAAATGCATCTTGGGTGTAAGAGATAGAACTAACCTATTGGTCTTGGAATCCCAATAGGGGGTGTATACACTTAAAGTTCTATGCTTGTTTCCATTGGTATTGTGTGGTATTGATGGTAATGATTGATTATCATTTGATTATCCGTGATATGGTATTGAGATTGTATAAAAGCCCTCTATATTGGTTCCACGTTTGTACTTGGTGAATATGACTATCTTGATTATCCCTTACTATGCTATTAAGTGGCTTATGCAATGAGTTAGTATGATGTGGACTGTTCATCTCCTTTGCTTGTGTTTGTATCTCCAAATGTCCTTGGTAGAGCTTGTGCTCGTGAAGCTCTTTACTAAAGTGTTGAGGTTGTACTTTGTTATGTTGTCTTTGAGTATGGGTTGAGTTGAGCCTTATTGTGATCTTACATCTCTTCCTTGAGTTGATCTCGTGTTTATTACTATTGTGGTGAATAAGTCTTTTGAAAAACCTTATTGGTGCCATTTGGTGGAACGCTACGAAAAGCATGCGTTCCTAGTTTTTACCCGTTGTTGGCAGCATGGAAGATTCACCATTCTTGACTACTTTGGCTAAGAAGATAGTTTTTAAGTAAACCTCGGTTTCACCATTCGACTTTGGAGTATTTCAAGAAGTAGGGTGTTGATCATACATGCTAGTTAAGTGCTACTTGATCATCACCTGAAATGAGTTTGATTTTCACATGCTGTTAAAAATCATGTGTTCCTAGTTTGTACCCATTTTACCATTTCTTTTTACAAAATCAAACTTGAGATACGCCGAAATGGCCAAGTCACAAAGCGAACATTCGGCATTCCCACAAAAATGTCTTAGCCTGCAAAGCAAGGGTCTGTCTATTTCACCAGGGTCGGTTTTCCACCCAAGTAACGTGAGAGGTCCGACTAGCACTATAGCCGTTGGAAGAGATTCTATAGTTTGTAGAACCAACTAAGGTCCCCCGATATTCAAACCTAGCGTCCAATCTTTAGTGCAAGAGATAGCTAACACTATCGTCTAGTGGGCTGCCCATCAGTAGTAAGTGGCGCAGCCCTGTTTGGCCGGATAGCCAACCATTGACCCCAAACGCTCTAGCAAATCATCCCTTACCCAACTCAACACTCCACGAGCTGGGAGGAAGGGAACCTCCAAGGAGGGACCTTAATGCAAGGGGCCCGATGCCGTAACTATGGACGAAATGAGGGAACCCGTCGTGGAGGGATGCTGAACCTGTTAATGAGTAGCCCATCGATGAGAGTATCGACCATTCTCCGTTTCCCGACAATTAAGGGCCCGCAGATTCGGTAGGCGACCTTGGACCGAATAACAACACCTTGATGGGCTTGCAAACTGTCCAGGGAGGTAAGAAAATATTTCTATGTGGAAAAAAACATTAATGTATATTTTTATTTGGGGTTGCAGGCTAAGAAATTAAAGTTACCAAAAAATGGATGCGGTAGTGGACCTGCATATAGTATAAGTGGTCCTGGCGCGAGTTGGAAGCTTTTCGGTCTATACAGGATACGCAACAGTAAACAATAACATTGAAATGAGCTCGCAAGCTGGATAGGTAGCCTATGGAGGTAATAAAGTAATTTTCGACTTCATTTTATACCTATCTCCACCTGGGCATGCAAGGAAAGGTACGCAACCCAACATGTAATAAAAAAAAAAGAAGAAAAAAAGGTGCGTAGTGCTAGCATGAGGCAACATGCAGCCCACAGCCCTAGAAGGCGCTGTTTCCAAGTCAACGGGATGCGATCCCTAAGAACTCGGTGAATACCCCTATCCACCTGGGCATGCAGGGAAAGGTACGCAACCTAGCATGCTATAAGAAAAAAGAAAAAAAAAGAGATATAAAGAAAGGTGTGTGGAGCTAACATGAGACAGCAGGAAGCTCACAGCCCTAGAAGGCGATGTTTCCGAGTCAACGGGACGCGATCCCTAAGAACTCGGCGAATACCCATATCCACCTTGGCATGTAGGGAAAGGTACACGACCTAGCGTGCAAGAAAAAAAAACAGAAAAAAAAAGAGATATAAAGAAAGATGTGTGAAACTAGCATGAGGCAATAGGCAGCCCACAACCTTAACATCTATCCTGCTTCTCGGCAGTCGACTTATCATCTATCCCGCTTCTCAGTGGTCGACTTATTATCTATTCCGCTTCTCAACCGTCGACTTATCATCTATCCCGCTTCTCAGCAGTTGACTTATTATCTATCTCGTTTCTCAGCGGACAACTTATCATCTATCCCACTTCTCAGCGGTCAACTTGTTATCTATTCCGCTTTTCAGCGAACGACATGTATCTATCCCGCTTCACAGCGGTCAACTTATTATTTATGCCTCTTCGTGGCAGTCGATGAATTTAAATTTTACGGCTCAACGATTGCCACATCTCGTTCCTCGGTGGACCACTAAGTTACCCCTCGCAACATGGCATCTCAACAAGCCCGTTCCTCGATGGACTACTAAGTTACCCCTTGCAACATGGCATCTCAACAAGCCCGCTTTAGGGGAAGGTTGGCATCTCAACAAGCCCGCCCGCTCTAGGGGAAGGTGGCGAGCATCTCTGTCTTTCTCTTGCAGGGGACGTGCAATGGCACCGAGCTTTGCAGAAGAGATGAAGAGCTTTCATATTAGGAGTCCAGTGGATCTTGACGCGTAAAGAGTTCGAGCTTTACAGAAGAGATGAAGAGTTTCATATTATAAGTTCAGTGGATCTTGAAGCGTAAAGAGTTCGAGAGTGTCTATACTTTCTTAGAAAGTGGGGGACTTATGATAGAGACATGGAACCCCGGGTCAATTTTATTGGGAAAGTCTTGGCCTAACCACCAAAGCCGAGTGTCCATCTTTATGGGTGAGGAAGGAAGCTTGGAGCAAAATAACACAAGATGTGCTATCATGGGATTCAAACCTACAACCTCCTACATAACAACACATGAAGGCTGCAAGATGCCGTCCATTTGTCAACCATCTGTGAGTCCTTTAACAATATAAATAGTCACCCTTCCTTCTCTTTAAAAGGCATCCTTGGGTTCACAACCTCTCTTTTTGCTAAGTGGTATGAGCTT
>CM008332.1:17007891-17019201 GCA_002525835.2 Ipomoea batatas
GGAGACCAAACCTCGACTCAACAAACATCTATCTGGGATTTAGCATATATACCATGATAGGGAAGAATCACAGATTCAAAAACACTAATCTTCTTCCAAATACTGCCTACTAATAAGTCTATTCCGACAACATTACCTGAATCTGGCTTGACAAATGATGACTTGCAGTGAACGAGACAAGATATCTTACTATATTTGACGTCTATTCTAGCAAGACAATAAAAATCTCTAAAAAGTAGTACTACCAAAAGAGTTCAAACTAGGATTATTTTAAAAACTAATAAGTTTGTAATGGTATATATACATATAAGTTAATATAATAATATGCTTGTGTGGCTTTTGTTTTTATATATTTTATTTAATTATTGTGGGTATATGTGTATGCATTTTATGCCTTATATTTTATATTGATTTAGAAAAGTAAAAAAAGAGTGAAAATTAAAAGGTTACATTGGCTCATCAAGGACCAAAGAAATATATAAATGTAATTAGTATATGGTACAAGATGAGGAGGTGTTAAAGCTCATTGAAGGTGTTGTGTCTTTGGGGCATCATATTATGATACTCCAAAGTGGCACCGGTGCATGAAAAACCCTTTCGAAATTTTATACATTTGTTGGCCATCTCTATCCCCACGGAAAATACAGCACAAACTGGTCTGTGATCCGACAGCCTCGACTCTCCTCTTATATAAGACAACTGTTCTATGCAGTTACCACGCCATAATATTCTGTCACACCTATAAAAATCATTTTTTAATGTAACATAAGTATAACGATAAAGTTTGTTGTCTATACTAGGTAAACTTAATGGGCAAAAAAGACAAAGAGGGAGGTGAGAGAGAGAGAGAGACCAAGCAGGAGTTCGGCGTTTCTTCTTGGACTTTCCTGTTTCGCCCGCGTAGGAATCAGAATTATGAGTGTACTTATAGGTGGGAGCAAAGAGGATTTTTCCTTCGTTCCATTCACTGAATACTCGACCCGCTGCTCTCTCCATGTTCAGCTGTTATATAAATAAATAGCTAGTTATATAGTTTTATTAGTCAAATATTTTAATTTTTGTTTTAAAGAATTGAATCGAACCTGATCTTTTTGGAGAAGAGAGTCCCAATCATTGTCTTCTAACCGCTGTCTGGTTTCCTCGTAGCTCAGAGACAACCGGTAATTCAAGTCCCCCAGCCATAACATGCGGCTGATCGAGAATGAGAATAAAATATAGTTTAGAACTTGAAATTAAATGAGATAATATATGATTAGGGAAATAATTAATATCGCAAATTATATGTGGACCATGATAGCTGATACTGCAGTTATGTTGAATTGACACTGCAGTTGTATTGAACAGATATTGCAGTTGTGTTGAAAGGAAACTGCAGTTGCACGGAACAAATGCCGTTCATCCGTTCAACACAACTACAGTATCAGTTCGTTCAACACAACTACAGTATCAGTTCGTTCAACACAACTGCAGTATCCGTTCAACACAACCACAATTCCAGACACTTATGTTCCGCACAACTGCAGTTCCCTTTCAAGGAAGTTGAAACTGAAGTATCAGTTCAACGCAACTGCAGTATCAGTCATAACTAATGGTCCACAGTATAACGACTAAATTAATACCAGAATGCATTGTGGACCATGGTCCACAGTATAACGACTGAATTAATACCACAATGCATTGTGGACCATGGTCCACATTATAACGACTGAATTAATATAGAATATTACTCGTGATCTGTAATTCTTTCTGGGGAATGGCGATCTGTATTCTTGCAAATCCTGGGGAACTGAACGCTCTTTAGAATCTCGGCCACGTCGGCGTTTCTTCTTAGCTCGTCACCTTCCTTCTCGCCCGAAGCTAGATGGCTGCATACAAAGCAAAACGTTGTTTTGTGCACCGACATGCTTATTGCTATGCAACCCTGAAATATATGGAAAGTCGACAAAAAAAAAAAACACAATATTATTATTATGGTTACTGTTTTCATGATTTGATGTTTTGTAAAGCAAGCAAACAACCTTGTTGCCTAGGCAGCCCATGATTCCCCTTCCGACAGAGCAGACTCTGAGGTGGCCGATATGAGGGACCAGGTCTTTGCGGGCCCAGATTGAGAGGAAAAGCCCCACCATCTGCTTGCTGGCAATGATGTTGTAGTTGAGCTTGTTATACTCGGGAATTTCTGGGATGGAGAGGAGATCCACTATGTCGCCGCTGCCGCCGTAGGAGTCGCGAGAATTAGGAATGGCGGCGGCGCGTGGGGAAGATGAGTGATCGCTCAGTTTTCTTAGGCGGCTGGGGGAGTCGAGATGGCAGTTGCAGGCCTTCACCAGAGCGCTGTTGGCCTTCAGATTGCTTTTCAGAAGCTTCAGAGATGGCTTGTTAAACACGTTGGACTTGCCGCCGCCGTCCTTCGACTGCTTTGAGGAACTCGGAGAATTAGAGTTGTTATGTTCCGCCACGGATTCATGGTACGCCTTGTTCAGCGCGTGGCTTATCACCGCCAGCCATCTCGCCGCCGGCTCGTTGTCTTCGCTCACCAGCACGTTTCCCGCGCTCAATGGAACAATTTCCTGAAACCTGAAAGCCCCGAATATAAGGATACGTGAGACAGTCTCACAATATTAAATATGCATTGTAGGGATGAAATCAAGAAAATGCATACCCTAACACGTAAATGTCAGCAGAACCCTCGACTTGCAAGAAATCCTCGAGATTGAGTCCCGGGTTGGGAGCCCTCCCTCCGACATTCCATGATCCCACGAAAATCCTAGAATTCGATCAATTCCCAAATAAAAATATTTTTGTTTCTAACTTGATGAACATCCATTATGCACAAATACTGTTTTCAAAATTTGCCCACCTGAAATCTTGAATTGTAGTGGCCGGCATGGACTGATCGAAAGTCGAGAGGTTAAGTCCTTCAATTCTGACGCTACTGTGTCTTTCTGAAAGTTAAAACCATGGCTACATTTATTTTCCAAGTCTTCTTTCAATACCAAAACTATATATTTTCAGTGGAAATAATGGCAGATAGATTTAATTTAGTCTCAATTACAACTAACCTTTTATAAACTTTTTCAACAAAGAAAAATTTACCTCAAAATGCACCGTCAATATTTCTGTACTCAAATTACAACTTCATGACTTTATAATAGATGACATAGAATCTATCTCTAATTTTCATTATAATTATGTCAGCTAATTTCACAAACAATTAATAAATATAAAAATATTATGATAATTAATCTAGTCCGTATTTTGGTAATAAGACTAATACAACGAACTTATATTATTAATGACGAAATCAAACTTTCACTTTGGTCTTCTGTTAGGTAAGCTACCAATTAACAAATAATACTGCAAGCTAGCTGAACATATATATGTAGATGTCAAGTTTCTTGTACTAAGTAAGTTCCACGTGGCGTCCTCTCATAATTAACACGCATAAATCCTTAATATTTACTATAATATTTAATTTTTCTCTACACACAACAACTGATTGAGATATGCATTAAGGTTTATAAATTATATAAGGGTTGGATTAACATAGATGAGTCATCAAATACAAAATTATAAAACACCGTAGATATCATATATTATAAGATTAAAAAACCTATTTCATAGATATCTTATAAAATATTATACAAGCATGCACATGCAAGAAAAATGCCAAAAATATATTCATTAAAAAAATTAATAAATAAAAAAATCGTCACTTTGATGACGACTCCTGGTATACCTTTTCGCAAACGAGGATCGGTCTCGAAATTGGTCTTTTTCCTAATTGCTGCGATCTTCCTATCCGAATCTGCTTCCGACCAATCCAACAACATTATATATTAGAGAAACATGGTACTTAAAATATTCCATTGGTCCTGTAATGCTGATCCGTATTGGCTAAGTTCGGGTGAAAATGTCAAGTTGGTCAGTTGATTTTATAAGCATAAGGTTACAAATTCGATTCTCAAAAGAATCAGTTTATTAACATTTTTTATTTGAGCCAGATAACTATAGACAAACTAAGTTGATTTTGCATACCACGAGTAGTGGAAGGTTTCCCTCTCACCAAAAAAAAAATAAAAATAAAAATCGATAAAAGAAAGGAATACCAATATCATCTTCTTCAGTTTCTTTTGAAGCTAAGTCTTCTTCTGAACCTTCCCTGCTATTCTTTTTCGAGTTGAAAAGTTTTGGCATGATAGACTTTATTTCGTTACGTCAGGAAATTTAAAAAAATAAAACAAAATTCGGGTTAATATTTATGAAACCCAGAAATGGAAAAACGAATTAATTTTTTTTAAAAAAAATTAGTAGCATAATTTTATACCTTCTTTTTCTTTTCACCTTTGACAGGATTTCCAGGGGCGTCGGAGGGGCTGCCGGAGATGGAGCGGCGGCGGCGGCCTTAATCAGGTGGATGTTTTCATTAGAGTTATTGCTACGCCTCGCCGCCGACCAAATTCATCTATGTGTGCACGATCTCCAAAATCGGAACCAAAAACAAATAAAATGTAAAGCTACAAATTTATTTTGACCAAAAACACAAATTTTGTTGAGCGCATGAAACTTTGTTTGCGTTTGACTTTGGTTTGTTGTTTGTTTGTTTGTTTTTTCTTCAAATTTTATGTTTTTAATTAATTCCCCAATCTTGATTTTGTGTTTTTCTTGTTCTTGCTATTGTTAGAGAAGATGAGATTTTGCCGCCAAATCTTTCGGAGATTTGGGGTGGGATTAAGCGGCCAGCATCATTGGTTCCCTATTCTGTGACGGTCCATTTCTTAATAATAAATATTTTTTTTAACAATTACAAGATTATCTAGATAATATAATTAATTATTGTCTCATAGATGGGAGGCTGGAGCAGTGGATGTTTAATTTTGACTTGAGAAGTTAATAATTAATTAATTATTTATTTATACTTTTTTTAGGGATTAAATCCAAAATTTTTTAATGTGAACTTTTGTGCCTATAGGAGATTAATAATAATAAAGTAGAAAGTAACAAAATAGAGATAGGTCAGTGTTTTCATAAATTAATTAATGGACGAATTAGGAGATGTACAAGTGTAATAATAAACTCATCCATTCCATCCAACAACCATAATTATATTATGATACTCGATAAGAGTTTAACTTTTGAGGTACTCATAGAGACCACCGATACAATATATTACTTAGTTTTATTTATTTTATTTTTTTTTGAAAAGTATATTACTTAGTTTTATATTTATTAGATTAGTAGTTTTTTTTACGCATGAATGTGATAATGCTCAATAATTATTTTTAAATAAGTACTTCAAAGTATATCAATGTAAGATTATATATAAGAGACGTTCATACATAGATAATTGAATGTTAAATTTATTTATTTAAATCAGTAATTCAAAGTATATGAATGCAAGATAATATATGATAGATTGATTATAATTGTCACTAAATTAAAATAAATATTTACAACTTTGCAATAACACTAGTCTAAATACTAATTCTAAATAAATACTACTTTTGATTTGAAATTCTCTAAGTCTTCTTAATTCTCTTTTGGGTAGCATTGCCATTGTCTTTATCTTTAGTATTTGCCCTCTCTTTTTTTATTGGTAGTGTCTCATGTGCAATTGGGTTACCGGTAGTAGCATAGAAGGCAACATCATGAAATGAGATTATGGTGTAGGAAGTTTTAAATTTGTCTTGTTGTGTATATGACTGAAATCTTAGTTGTACTATAAACTCTTGATCTTGTAAGCGCATGTTGATATTTGACAGTTGTAGTTTTTTTCCTACATGTTTCATGTGTTGTAAGATGTGTGTCGTAGATTCTCATGTGAAAGTATTAAACAAAATATTAATATTTATTATATTTGTAGAAAGTTCATGAGTAGTACCTCTTGTTATAGTTCCATAACTTGTTTACTTGATAGTAATAACAATATTGACTCTGCAAGTAATCCAAACACTGAGTATTTTTATTGTTAAGGTTGATGCTGATTTTGGTTAAATTTACTATGAACTAATTATATGTAATATATTGTATCGAACTTGTGACCTTATAATACAAAGATCATGTTTCATTCATTTGCTCACTCCTTTAACAATTATATATTACTATTACTATTACTATTATTATTATTTTAAAATTATTTATAATTTGAATAAAAAATTTCAACAATAAACAATATAACCATATACTAATATCCTCCCACTCCTTTAAAGGAAAAGGATTGTTGCCTGCATGGACAGCTCAACTGGTTACAGGGGTCAAGTTTGAGATAAGAGACTAGGGATCGAGCCTCGTTGGCTTCTCAAAGTGAGAAGGAAAAGGATCGGATTTAATGCCTCGAGATCCAAACGAATCACAAATACACCGAGATGGATGATGGTCTACATTTCTTAATGTTAAAAGATGTTTTGAGAGCTATATTTGAAAGGAGCTAAACAAAAAAGGAGTTGATGAAGAAATTAAATAAAATAAGAGAGTCATAATGTCAAGATCAAAGCTACAATCAACCTACCAAATGTGTAATGATCAAATGAAAGTTGTGAGTGAACGTCTCATGTTAGAGACGGAGTAGGCTGTGTTGGTTTCTTTTCCATCAGCCTGGGGTTCCCCCCCTCCCTTTTGTATTTTCCAAAAAAAAATTAAAATTAAAATTTATTCATTTTGTATAATTCTCTTCACTTTTTCTCTAGACCTGTTTCCTTATCCCACATCATTCTCTTGTTAAAAAACACATGCACTAAACCATTGATACGACATCATTTCACCATATCAAGCTATTCATTCTCAAATAGAAAGTGGTTGAGGCCAACAACACTAACCTCTATCTTTTATTTATGTTTGTCCCAATTCAATTCAAAAGTCAAGGAGAGATTATGGAACAAAGAAATTAATTAAAATTTTGTCACCTTAGTGAACTCAATGTGAGTGTTATTTTATTTTATTTTATTTTTTTGTGAAAAATCAATGTGAGTGTTATTAGCTATCTTTATTATATTATATTGGTGTGGAAGACTTTTAAAACGCAAGATGTGAGTTAAATATTTCATTAATTTGATGTAAAATTAAAAACATGCACGTAATATAAAAATGAATAAAAACAGGAAAACAAATGTAACCGTAATATTATCATAGTCTGTACGTAAATGAAACTAATAATGTTAACAATAATTAAGTGTGTAGATGCATGATATTGAGCGGTACCGTAAATTTGACTTTGAAGTTTGAAGCCTTCCGGATGGAGATGGCTATGGCTGCCAAATTTAATTGAATTTTTAAGTTGCCACAACTACTTATGGATTAAGATGGGGTTTCCATCAACTAATTAATTGCCAGCTGTAGATTAACACTTAAGCATACTGTCACATTCTTATTCTTTCTTAATACAGAGTATTATTTTTTAATTTTCTTACTTGTATTTTTTTTAAACCACGAGACGTCCTGAGTATGTCCTAACTATAATCTGTATCATACTTAAATTAATCATTGTTCGCACTGGGCCAGCCCAATTAAAGGACAAAGTATTGTTCATATTGGTTTTTTCATACAAGATGAGGTATTGAATTCCCGACCTTTCTTAAGGAATGAGAGTGTACGACCACTCACTTGTAATATTTACATCAGAGTATCATTACTACAAAATTTTACAATTGATAAAATAGCACCATGTTTAATACAAAATGGAAAAAAAATGATAATATTTTTTAATAAAAATATTAGTCTCTTTTTATTAATAGTAATCATGATATTTATTCAACATAATAAAATTTTACTTTTTCTTCTTCTTTCAAATATTGTCTATTAAACCATTGAACTAAGTTGGTGCGGGTAAAATTTTCTTTTGTTGAAAGGGTTGGTGGTTGACAATTGCGTTTCCTTCATTGAAAGGGTTAATGGTTGACAATGGCGTTTTTTCAAATGGTACTTTATTGTTTCCTCCCTTTCTTTTGATAAGATTGAGTTGAGGGGCGGCTCTTCGCTATTTATTTTTAATTTCGAGTCAAATTTGGATGCATGGTAACAATTTTGATTTTTGATTCACTTTAAAGTCCAACTTCCTATGGGTTAAAAGTCCTCCATTAAAAACACATTTTTAATGGTTTTCAACTTTGTTAACAGAATTGGAAAAAATAATAAAGTGTGAGAGAAAGAGAATGAAGTAGTTTAGGAATGTTAATTGGTTTTGGCAAACATAAGCACAAGTTTGGTTGGATCGAAGTAATTTTGGGGCGTTTGACAATTACTTAATTAGAAATATGTTTGCTAAATTATGTTTGGTAAATTAGTTATTTACTCTTAGTTGATTAAATATAAAATGACCAATAACGGTATAAAGTATATTATACTTTGTGCGTGTGTGTCTCTTAGGTCAAGAGTGTCAGCCTATAGCTAATTCTGATGATATTAAAAATTGAATAAGTATAAATACTATAGTATATATAAGTGTCTTTTATAATTTATATACATTAGTCCACAATTCTCACCTAGAGTATTGTTCTCATAAGATCTTGATCCTCATTCTCTGTGTGTTTTTTAGGCCAAGAATCATTTCAAATGTCGGACTCTAGACGGTTTTGATAATATAAATTTGAATAAATATAACACTACAATAACCAACAACTATTAATGGTAAATTAGATATTTAAAACATAATACAATAAATTGATATTAATAAGCTACTTAAAGTAGCTTTTTTTATTTTTCAGCTTATTGACATCAATAAGCTTAAGCAAAAAGAGCTATTTACGAAACACTCATATTAGTTGTTTGACCAGTTCAACAAGTAAGAGTTGATCAAACAAGTTAGACTTTGACTGATAAGTCATTTTTCAAACACCCTGGCCCTTGCAATTTCAAGTTCAAGCCAAAAATATCAATTTTAAAACTCCCAAGAAACTGAGAAGAGAAAGAAAGAAATGAATATATTTTAATAATCAAAAGAAGTTGGGCATGATGTTGCACTCATCTATTTGGACAACAAAATGTGATCAAATAATGGGATGAAACATTTCTTCCACTGCAACTTGGGGACTTCATTGATCTTCTATCATCGCTTTTAATACTCCTAACTATAAGCAAAATCAATTTCTTTATTAAAAAAAAAAAGTTCACAAAGCTGGTAGGGAAAGAGGCAGTATTCACATGTAATGATCTTACCTGTTTTCTGTCATTTCATCCACTTTTTGCCTATACAAAGCTAGGTACTGCAAAGAGAAAATTTAGGGAGTGACCAACATGTCATCATAAATTCCTTGTGAGTTGTGATGATGAAAGATAAGGTCACAAAACTGAGGGAAAAGAATTGAACTTGTGAACACAAATACTACATAGAAAATTCAAAATGTACTCCACGTATATAAGTATTATAGTTCATTGGTTATCATAACCAGAAGAAATAAAAACATTGTGAACCTCAGGTTGTTGAGAATCTAAAGACTTCCCTGAGATGGATATCAGCAAGGACTTTCTAGTTTTACCCAAAAGTTCTATCTCCTAATTAGATTTTTTTTGCTCTGATGAGATAGGAACATAGAAGAGGAAAGCTAAAAAACATGGCTTCTAGTGAGAGCTTCTATTGAGGAGGAAAAATCAATAGAAAGAATTTCTAGGAGGCACAACCCAGTAATTCAATATTTTCACCACTTCAACCAGGGGCAGGTCCAACAAATGTCAATATTCAGACAGATTTGTCCTAGTTCTTCTACCAGTTTGTTACACCCACCTTTAGAGAAGTTCTTACCTCAATATCCTCTATTAATCTCAAAAACTTTTTTTTCTTAACTATAACTCCATTACATGCTTCCATGCTAAGCTCATTCTTTGTTTAATGACCAATGTTCAGCAAAAGGTTAAACAAGCAAGAGTTGGGAAAAGTATTAATCTATCACGAGTTTCTTTTAATGAACTTAGACCTAAGAAGGTTTCCAAATTTTGAGTGGTTAAAAACTTGGAAGGATGAATGTAAGTTTTGAAAGCAGCTACTTGATATTTTACTCAAAATACCTGAAAGAGGAAGGTATTGAATATTCATGTTTCTGTTTTAGAAGGTAATATATTCCTTACAAAGGTGAAGGGAGGCAGCTATTCCAAAGATCTTGAATGCTCATTTGATTATGATTTGGAACAAAGTTCCCTCAAATTAAGGGGAGAATTCATTTGAATTTAGAATCAAAATTGTATAAATTCATCTTATGAAATTAGGATAAAATGGGTATCCAGTTTGATGCTTAACTTTTAGCTACTGTCAACTAAAGCACCAATAGCTACGGAAATAACTTCAAAAAGAAAATCACATGAGTATAATATATATGGTCAATCAAGATGTAACATGTCTTGCAAACTGAACCTAAAGCTTTTAATAAGGTTCTCTTGTTTTGTGAATTGTAGTTTGTCTAGTCACAGCACTAAAGAAAAATGTAATTATAGTTTCTCCCCCTCCAGCCTCCCTCATGGCATAAAGAAGATATGAGAATAAGTTATCTTTATCAGCTATACAGAGTAAAAGACACAAACCTCAGTGTGTGCATAAACACCAGCTTCCATTGAACCTGGGGGACTTCCTCTTCTGATAAACTTTCCATCTTTATAAATGTATAACATTGGCACACCAGTTGATAGTTCCAAGTTAATAACCTGTCATCAAGAATCCATTTGAATATCAACTAAAATCCATGTAGAGTATGCCTAATATGTTCAAGGCGGTAGAGAAACAAAGCCCTACCTCCTCAGATGTTAATTCATCAAGATACATAATAATGGACCGTAATGAATTTGCATGAGCTACAACCATCACATGTTTTCCAGCCATAAGTTGGGGTTCAATCTGCAGAACAGGTTTTTAAAAAAGATCAGTTATATCAACAAATGCAAGCCTTGAATACACAAGAAAGTGTGTTCTACATGTTATAGTCATCAAGCTCACATGCTCTTTAAAATATGTAACAGCCCTTCCCAAGCACATTTCCAAACTCTCTCCATTGGGTGGCCGAACATCATAACTTCTACGCCATTTATGAACCTGCTCCTTTCCATATCTTTCAGCTGTTTCCTGCTTATTATAACCCTGAAGCTCCCCATACCTGTAAAGAACATTTGAGATCTACTTGTTCAGGGAAATACATTGTTCGAAGAAAAAGAGCATGCAGATAGAAAAAATTACATTCTTTCATTCAGTTGCCATGCTTTAATGACAGGAACAGAGTGCGCTTGTGTATCTTCACTATGAATTTGACTCCATATTTTGGCTTCTTCATTCTCATCATGCAGAATAATGGGCACCTAAAAACTTCATGGAGGTTAATCACTAGTACATATTAT
>CM008332.1:17025437-17046492 GCA_002525835.2 Ipomoea batatas
ACTAATTTAAAATTTAAAAACGACTCCATTTGAAGAATCCATCGGTGTCGGTGTTGCACTATTCACAGATCCGATTTCGAGATATTTCTTAAAATATGAATCACTATCCTTCTACTTGAAGGAAGCGAAGTCGTTAACATTATCGTTACGCATTCCAGTCAAATTGATGAAATCAATAGTTAGATCTGGCTTACAGTAAAGTATAATCACTAGATCTAAAAAGCTTCCTCGAAGTAAAAGTTTTAAGAAAATGAAAATAAATTAGCAGTGGAGAATAGCAGATCTGATTCAAAGTAGAAGACGTAGACATCATTGAGAATGCAATGGTAACCACTTACTAGGGAGGTATTTGGTGGCGGTGGTCTCGAAGCCGCAGTTGCAAGTGTCCAAGTAGACCTTCCCCTTGACAAGGAAAGGCTTGTCGGAAACTGTGGCGGTGGCAATAGCGGCGGCGGCGGCAAGGGAGCAGAGAGCGAATAGTGCTAGGAATCTCGCCATTTTGGGAGGGAGGGAGAGGATTTGTTCTGGTTTTCGTTACTGTTTTCTGATTCACGGAGACGAGAAGAAGGGGAGAGGGAGAGATATAAAAGGGTAGAGAAGGTTCGGGGAGTGAGTTGGGGTAGGCTGGCAAGACTCAAGAGGAAGGGATATAGTCACATGGGGTGTGTGAAGAAGACGTAAATGACAGTCCAGACACTAAAAGCAAAACGCGGCGTACGCGCAATCAATCTATCTTCCCCTTCTTGCGTTCAATTTCGGTGCGGTGGGCCCACACTCCCATGTGCCATCCAGAAAACTCCTTTAATTTTTCTCACTGCTCTAATTTTTTAATTTAGAGCATCTTTAGTGGTTTTATTTTTTGTCAAGTTTATTTTTTCTTGATAAGTGTCTTACCAATGAAGTTATTTCGCGATTTTTCATGAGTTTTTATAAGTGTAATTAGCAAAAAGAATATATGAAGAGAGGAAAAAAAATAAAACAAATCTTTAAAAATAATAAAATAAAAAAATAAAATTTTGTCAGTCGTGCCTCGCCCAGGCACATGTTTGATATCCACACATAATCGTGCGAAGCTGAAGGTTAGGAGTGTGGGTCTCACTTTTTCTGAAATAACTCTTGATTTGCAGGATATCAAATTGTCATCTCTCTCCTCCATGTACTCACCTACTTTTTAAAAGACCATGAAATAACTCCTAAAAAAACTCTACTGTAGATGTTCTTATCAATAGAGTTATTTTGCGATTTTTGAGAAGTTTTTGTAAGTGTGATAATGAAAGAGTAAATGAGAGGAGATGAAAAAAATAAAACAAATATGATTTATAAAAACAATAGTGTCGCGCCCGTGTGGGCTGTTGCTGTGCGCATTTCCAACGTTAAAAAAAAAATCTTTCCATTTACTATGCTGATGGGTAAATACGCACAAAAAACTAATCTGTATAGCCGGTCCATCAAGAAGTTACCCGACCGACCCGTCATAATCATCAACCCGACTGGAATAAATCACTTGTGATCAACCGGTCTGCCTGTACCGATAGGCCTTGTGGCAAAATGCTCTCGGATCACCCTTGGAGTCGCCCCAACAGAAACACACCCGACCGGCCTACCGAAGGATGACCAGTCGGTCAGCAAAGTGACGCAACCTGCAAGTCGAAACCTTATCTTACACAACAAGTAAAGCAATCCAACTTGCACCTGCGGGGCGGCGAGTGACAACTTGCGGCTCTGCAACCTCGACCAGTCAACCTACGCGTAGCCTGCAGAGTGACCGCCTGACCAAGCAAACACGAAGGCGCCACGTCAAGCCACTTGCAATCGGTGCATTAAATGCGTAGACCGACTTGATTAGTATAAATATGAGGGATCTCCCCCTCACTTCTCATCTCCATATGATTGTAACTACTACTACTCACTACTGGTAATCTGCACCCTGCAACACCAATCTATATCACGGTCTACACCCCGTGTAACCGTTCACTTGTAATTCCGACTCTGTAATTGCAACTTGATCACCCTGCAATTATAGCTTGCGCTATTCTAAGCGACTCGCTTGTAACCACTTACCACTCGAAATACCACTCGGCTTCGAACCGCTCGGTCGCCCTACGGTAGACTGACCGGCTGACCCACGAGCGCCTTCTGACTTATTCTCAAACATACGTATTCGTAGTGTAGTCGTAACCCCCGGTTCCATTTACACTATCATTGGCATCGTCTGCGAGGACCTAAGCGAGACACTCTGTCTGCCCGTTAACTTTTACACCTTGCTTATTTAAGATGTCAACCAGCAGGAGGAGTCAGAGCCAGGGCTACGTGCAGAGGGAAGGCTCAACCCGTCAGGTTGGACATCACCATGACAATGTGGCTGAAATGCTCCCCGATGATGATCTACGTCGATAGTTGGACCGGCCGAGAGGCTTGATGAACGAGCTCACCTCCAACCACGCAAGACATGATACGCAAACCACCCAACCAATCGGTTAGAATCTCGACTTGCAAGCTGGACACACAAATTTCCACCCTGCCATTTCACTACAAATGAATGGCGCAACCCAAATCTTCATATGCCGATGGCGTACACTATTCAACCCCAACAGGTCAGATGCCGCCCCCAACACTAGGAGCACTTGGAGGCAACCCCGTTCAAGGAACGCCACCGCAAGGATTTGCTCACATGTATCAACCATGGCCTGGGACTCCAGGGTATTATGTCATGGCGCCAACCCCTAAGTGATGGTAACCCCTCAAATTCCTGTTATAGAACAACATCAACCGATAGCTCAACCTTCCCAAAGGCAATCACATCTGCAACCCTGAGATCGGGATCCAGAGGAGATTCAATCAGCAGATCGGTCGAGAAAACCCGACCGAGAGGATTTCAAGATCATAGTCAACCTGATGTTGCTCAACGTAGGAGTGCATTCGATCGCATTCGGAGGAGTGCTAGGTCTCGATTGGGGGCTCAAGATAACCATGACGGACCAAGGCAAAGACCACGAAGGATGGCAGAAACGAAAAGAAGCAGCACTGGGAGCGCCTCGCGATCCAGAGGGGAAGATAGGACAGGCCGACTGGCTGGTCGGGTGGGTGACCGACCGTACAGGAGAGAGCGACGTCCAAGCAGGGAGGATAGTCCCCGTCGTCAGTTAGCCAGGATGCAAGAGAGAATCGATCACTTACAACGTGAACTTCGTGAAAAGAACGGCACAGATAAAGAGCATCCCAGTCCACTGATCGCCACACCCTTCACTAACGATGTCATGAGCACGCATTACCCACTAGATCTCAAGATCCTGGTGATGCGGACCTACATCGGTCAGTCCGACCCCCAAGAACACATTGACATGTACTATGGCAACATGTTAATTTTGGGAGTGAATGATGTAGTCATATGTAGAGCTTCCTTCGCCACTTTGGTAGGAAAAGCGACAAAGTGGTTCAGAAATTTAGAACCTCGGTCGATTGGAAACTTCAGCCAGTTAGCTGACAAGTTCGTGAGGCGGTTCGTAGTAAGCAGATCGAAAACGAAGCCCTACACCGATCTGAATGGAGTCAAGCAAGACCCAGGGGAAGCCATACCCACTTTCTTGCACAAATGGGATCGTGAGATTGACCATGTAGAACCAATGGAAAACCAGGCGACAATCAACGCTCTCCTCATGTCGCTCCGTTCTGGGCCGCTCTATTACGACCTTGTCGTCCATCCCCCCAAAACTTACGAAGAGGCGATTACTCGGGCCAGGCACCATGTGGACACTACAAAGACCAACATGGCGAAGAGACGAGAAGAGCAGCCGGTCAGTCGGGATAGAGGTCACTACCCGAGGAGAGATCGATATCGTTTTAAGCAACGTGGGCGACCGGAGGATGGACCGCGATTCACCCCTGATAGACGCCAAAATTACCTATTTATCTATAACTTATTAAGTTGATTTCTTGCTAAAAACAAGTCTTAGAGAGTGCAATTACGTGTCTACCTGCTATTTTACTAACAAATTGCAAATGAGTTCTGTGTGGAGTGTTTTGAAGAATTCCCACAGGAATGAAGGTTGAAATCAATCGAAAAGGAGCATAAACCATTGAAAGGAAGAATCAATCCACATGGGAGCACACGGAGACCAAACCAGAAACAACAAAAGGAAACGAAAATGAAGAAGCCACGCCCATGAGCCTCACACGCGTGTGAGCTGGCGTGGAAATATTCCAGTAACCGTCCACGCCAGTCCACACGCGTGTGGCAGACGTGGGGCGGCACCAGAAAATCTGCGCGATGTTTTAGTATTTAAGGGACATTTCAGCTAGGTTTAGGGAGTCTTTTGTCACATTTTTTCTATTCTACCTTTTAGGTTAGGTTTAGAGAGGATTAGGAGAGGAGGAGGAGCTCCTTGGAGAAGAGAACTAGATCTCCATAGCTTTGAAGATCTTTTGGGTAACTTCTTTCATTAAAGACTTGTTTTCTCTTTGGCTTCCTCTTACTTTTCCTTTTTCCTTAAAGTTGTTTGCTTTATTTATTGATCTTGTAGATATGCTTTTCTATTTTGATTCTTTGATGTTGCTAAAGCCTATGAGAGGCTAATCCCTAGGATAGGGGCTAGATTGAATGGATGATTGGTGTTCATGATCTAATTTGATGAATGAGTTTGATTTCTTTGGGGAATGTTGAATTTGTGTGTATGTTTTGTATGATCTTGTTAGATCGAGGGCCCCGATCTCTCCAAGAGTATAGGATCATCTCTTTGGCGAGATATCGCAAAGAGATGTAGCCCACTACCCACATCTCCTGCTCTCAATCTGAGAAGATGAGATCCGGAGGGAACTTGTAGACAAAGTGTTTGATAAAATTCCCCAACCGACTAAGGATTGGGAGCTTGAGTCTGACGCCACTCAGGACAATGTTCCAAGCTCCTTCAATTGTAACTCAAAAGAAATCAACACTCTGCCTTATGCTTGAACCAATCTCCATGACATCTTAGCCCCATCCGCCTTTATTTCCCTTTGTTTACCTCTTTATTTCATTAACCTTCGCCCTCTTAATATTCCCTTTTTACCAAAATCCACATGACCCATCTTAACGTTATTCAAACAAACCAAGGTAGCAAAGCCGTATATTCTCCAATTTGCCATCCGCGAGAGATACGACACTCGGGGAGTTCATGACTCTTCGTTTTAACACCCCCATACCTTCACTATCCACTCACCCATACAAACATCGTTCAACCCCGTTAACCAAACCCCTAGTGGAAGTCTTGCAATATGTCGAGCAATGTAACCTGGTCCATCCACCCAACCCGGTACTTGAAGGACCAGACAAGAACAAGTATTGTGCTTTTCACAAGACGAAAGGTTATGACACGGCGGAGTGCATAGCCCTACGCCTGGTTATTGAGCAACTCATTCAAAATGGAGATTTGGAGCAGTTCGTAAAGAGAGATGACCACGACAAAGGAAAGTTCAAGAAGAACGTCTGGAAGAGAAACCCCAAGGAACAATCGAAGGCACCCTATCCGCACGGGTCAAATGACGACAAGGCGGCCAGAAAGAAGCCAGTTATTCATGTTATCTATGGAGGACCAGAAGCAGGAGATTCTTCTCGCCAAAGAAAGCAATGGGCGAGAAATTTGTACGTCGGGTTGGTCCACTCAGAACCCCAGGAGAATAAGAAACGTGTAGAGCCGATATTCTTCACTGACAAAGATCTTTCTATCCACGGGGAAGCCCACAGCGACTCGCTCGTCATCACAATGGACATCAATGGAACGGACGTCCAGAGAGTACTAGTTGACACGGGAAGTTCAGTAAACATTTTGTACTTCGACATCTTCACCCGATTGGGTCTGTCGACCGACTAGTTGACCCCCATATGGACCTCGTTGTCTGGTCCCGCTGTTTGGTTTCACAGGCGACCTCATAGAGGTAGAGGGAGTGATCAGTCTGAATGTGGAGTTAAGCACCCGGCCGAATGTCTTGATGACTACCTTGGAGTTCGTGGTGGTCAAGTTAAAATGTATCCACAACGCAATACTTGGTCGACCCGGCATCTCCTAAGTAGCCGATGTAATATCAATGAACCACTTGTGTATGAAATTCCACACGCCCAATGGGATTGGAGTGGTTCGAGGAGACCAGCAAGCTGCCCGTCAGTGTTACGTACAGGCAGTCAAGCAATCCGATCGTGAGGACGCCAGGATTCACACCATATCTCAACAAGTCAACCAAGGAGAAGATAAGGAGAAACCGCAACCAGCTTCGGATATGGAGGAAATCGTGCTTGACCCTATTCGGCTAGAGCGGATGGTCAAGATCGGTCAAAACCTCCCGGTCGGTCTACAGAAATTCAAAAATATCTTTGCTTGGGGGCCGGAGGACATAACCAGGGTCGACCGATCTGTCATATGTCACCGATTATCTATCCAACCCGGTTTCAAACCAGTCAAGCAAACAAAGAGACACTTGTCAAGTGAAAGAAGAGAGTTCGTGAAGAAGGAGACTGCCACCCTCTTGGCGGTCGGGCACATCAGAGAGGTTCTCTACCCGGAAAGGTTAGCCAACATAGTCTTTGCACCTAAACCACGTACGTGGAGAATGTGCGTAGATTACACTAATTTGAACAAAGCCTATCTGAAGGATCCATATCCCCTACCAAATCCCGACCAGATTGTTGATGAGAGGGCCGTGTTTAAGCTACTAAGTTTTATGGACGCCTTCAAAGGCTACCATCAAATTTTTATGAGCAAAGAAGACGAAGAGAATACTACTTTCATAACTCCATATGGAGTATTTTGCTAGGTGGTGATGACGTTCGGTCTACGAAATTCCGGAGCCACTTACTAGAGGATGGTGTACAAGTTGTCCAAAGAATTGCTCGGGTCGATCATGGAGACGTATGTGGACGACATGCTCGTCAATAGCCGATCGAAAGAAACTCATCCTACCGACATGGCCCGGGCATTCAAGGTGATGGAAACTTTCAACCTGCGTTTGAACCCAAGTAAGTGTGCTTTTGTTGTCCAGACGGGAAAATTCTTTGGGTTCATGATGACGGGGCAGGGGATCGAGCCAAACCCTAAGAAGGTTAGAGCGATCATGGAGATGCAACCACCCGATCAGTCAAAGACGTCAAACGATTAACCGGTCGACTAGCAGCATTCAGTCGTTTCTTGTCTAAATCAGCTGAGAAATCTCTACCTTTCTTTCAAATATTGAAGAAGTTTGATGGGTTAGAATGGACACCAGCATGTCAATCGGCGTTCGACGACCTAAAGGCCTACTTGAGCTCATCACCAGTTTTGTCTAAACCGAAGAGGGATGAGACGCTTTTCATCTATTTGGGAGTGTTCGACCGGGCGGTCAGCTCAGTGTTTGTACGAGAGGAGGCCAAAGAAGTCTAGAAGCCGATCTACTATGTGAGCAAGGCCTTCCAAGGACCAGAACTACGATACACCAAATTTGAGAAGACCGCATTTGCACTCTGGCTAACCGCTAGGAAGCTTGCAGCTTACTTTCAAGCTCACTCGGTGATAGTCTTGACTGACCAACCACTCAAGACGATCTTAAGAAACCCAACGTCATCGGGGCGACTGATCAAATGGGCTATGATGCTTACCCAATTTGCGATCGAATACAAGTCGCGCCCTACCATCAAAGCACAAGCGTTGGCCAATTTCATTGTTGAGTGCACTGCACGGGACCCGGAGCCTGACCGACCAACCTCCCTGGAGGAATCATGGTGAGAAGCTTCTACTGACTAGTCGTCAAGCAAGAAAGGATGCAGAGGAGGAGTCGTACTCACATCTCCTAAAGGTTTCAAAATTTATCAAGCTTTGATCTTTAAATTCCAACTCACCAACAATGAAGCAAAGTACGAAGTACTCTTAGGCGGAGTACGATTGGCCAAGCAAATGAAGGCCGACCGACTAAGGTTACGGTCAGATTCCCAATTGGTAATTGGTCAATTGTCTGGAAAGATCGAAGCGAAGGAGGAACGCATGATACAATACAAGGACGTTGCCCTGGAGTTGTTACAACAATTTGACAAGTATGAGTTGATCCAAGTGCCCAGAACAGAGAACACGGACGCCGACATGTTGTCCAAATTGACACAGGAAGCCCCTAAGTACGTGCCCAAGATCGCACGAATTGAAGAAATCGGGTCGCCGAGCATTGATGTTATTGAGGTCCGACCGGTCGAGATAAGCGAACCGGATTGGATGTACGATCTGAAAAATTACATGGCCAATGGCACCCTACCGGATGACACCACTAGGGCGAAGAAGGTCAGACTGAGAGCACCACGCTTCCAATTGATCAACGGGAAACTCTACAAGCGGTCGTATGGCAGACCGCTCTTGAGGTGTCTGACCAACGATGAGGCCAAGACTGTGATTGGGGAAGTTCATGAAGGCATCTGTTCGGCCCACCAAGGGCCAAGGACGTTGGCACAAAAAATCATCTTGCTAGGATACTATTGGCCCACAATCAACTTGGACTGCGAACAGTTCGTTCGGCGATGCACTACTTGTCAAGAATTTCACAGGTTGTCCGGCCAACCAGCCACATATTACCAACCAATCAGCAAGGTAATACCCTTTCCAAGATGGGGAGTTGATTTGATCGGAGCATTCCCAATGCCAGCCGGCCGGAAGAAATATGTGATCGTAGCCATTGATTATTTAACCAAGTGGGTAGAAGCAGAAGCACTAGCAACCGTCACTTCGCAACAGTGCCAAAGGTTTCTCTGGGAGAAGGTAATCACTCGGTTTAGGGTTCTGTTCTACCTAATCACTGACAACGGGACGCAATTTGATAGTCAGTCGTTCAAAAGCTTTATGGCTAAACTAGGCATCAGGCACACCCGAGCGGCCATAGCATATCCACAAGCCAACGGACAAGTGGAGAACACCAACCGAACGATCCTCGACAGACAAAAGAAGAAATTACAAAGTGTTGGTCGAGGCTGGGTAGAAGAGCTCCCGTATGTTTTTCGGACCTACCGAACCACTCCGCGATGGGCGACCAATGAAACACCTTTCTCGCTGGCCTATGGATTCAAAGCAAGGGTGCCGATTGAGGCGTGGCTCCTTACCGCTCGGGAAAGGAATTACCAACCGGAGGAAAACGACAAGTTGCAAGGTGCAGAGCTCAACTTCATCGATGAGAAAAGGGACATGGCGGCACGAAGAATGATTGAATACCAGAAGGCCGCCAAAACCTACCATGATGGACGGGTGAAACCATGTTACTTTCAAGTCGGTGACCTGGTGCTCCGACGGCGAGAAGCTAGTAGACTGACTGAACATGGAAAATTTGCTAAGAAATAGGAAGGACCCTACAAAATCGCAGCAGTCATCCAACCTGGCACCTACAAACTACAGACCCTCTCCGGTCGACTGATTGACCGAGTGTGGAATTCCGAACATCTCATACAATTCTACAAGTAGTGTAGGGTGACTAGCATGATACTTGTACTCGAATGATTAAATGGGAATTTTCCTGCTAATATCATTGTAATATTCACCGACCCCGGTCGGATTGCTTTACGTCGCTCCAAAAAAAAAAAAAAAAAAGAGGCTGGCTAGTCGAAGTAGGAGCAAACATTTTTTCCCGACTCTTTCGTTTGAGATTTTGCCTGGTGAGTTATCCCAGCCCTACTTGCACGATTTTGACCGGTCGAGTTGTAACTAAGTTCACTTAATTATTTCCCGGCTCGTTCGTTTGAGGTTTTGCATGTTGAGTTATCCCGACCCTACCTGCACGATTTTGACCGGTCGAGTTGTGACTAAGTTCACTTGATTGTGTCTCGGCTCTTTCGTTTGAGGTGTTTCCCGGTGAGTTATCCCGGTCCTACCTGCAAAATTTTGACTGATCGAGTTGTGACAAAGGTCACCTGTTGTTTTTTTTTTTTTCAACCTGTTCGTTTGAGGTTTTTCAGTTGAGCTATCTCTGCTCTACCTAAACGATCCTGCCGGTCGGCGTTGTGGTTGAGACCACTTATTGATTTTGATAATTATCACTTAGGATTTTTTCCAAATGAATTTTGGCAGGCAGACCGGTACGGTCTTGCTCGATCGACCAGTCGGTCATATCCACTTGACACTCGTCTTTAGTGTATAAGTAAAAGCCAAGCTTTTACCCATTGGGTACTCTACGCGGCTTGAGGATTAACTATCACACTTAAAACTGTCCTCTTTTTGCAATCAATTTGTTATGTGTTTGTAGAACATGTATCAATACGACCGGAGTGGAGGACACCAAGTTAGTCGGATAAAAAACATGAAGATTAAAAGTTGAACGAAGATTACATGAAACAGGGAAATAAAGAAATACTTCAAATAAAAATAGCAAGTTTGACCGACACAAGAACGGGGTCGGTCTCCCGAGCACTAGTAGTTAAAGTCTGGGAGCGGATAAAATACAAGCTAAAGAAAATGCATCGTAAAATTAAGGGACATGACTCTGGAGTCAGCAGTATGCAGATCGGTCGGACCAACAGGAGGATCGCTGAAGGGCTCTAGACCAGGCGGTGGAACTTGCTCAGGTAGCAATGCGCGGACCTGCTCCCAATCCTCAACGTTATCAGCAAGTGCCCGGTGTAAAGACTCCTACATGACGTATTTCCCTCAATGGTAACCCAGGCGGTCACCCGACGCAGCGCCTGCAGACCTACGGGATCTTGATGCAATGCTTGAAGTAGAGGGGCAACAACATCTTCGGATGAGTAGAAGGACTTGACCAGGGCAGGCAGATTGGCCGGTCGGGATGGGAAGAGCGCGACGACATCCTGAAAAAATTGATCGGAACCGGGGTACTGATTCAAGGAGTCAACCTGAGCGTCTAGGTACCTCACTTTCTCCTTAAGTTCCCTTATTTCTTGATCACGATGTGAAACATCGACTGTCGCCCGGGCAAAAAACTCGACAGCCCCACTTGCAGCCTGGCATGGGCGCAGATAGATATGGTAAAAAGCAATTGACTAAAAACAAAGAAAAATGGAAGGAACGAATGGCAGTTAATAAACGGACCAAGTACCTAGGATATGTGATGGGCAACTTGCCCTGCCACATAGTCGGTCTCCTCATTGACAAAATCCGCGGGTGGAGGACTCATCTGGAAAAGCATATTGAACATCTTTGGTAAACTAAAAGCACCGTGGGCGAGTGCATCAGTGAGCCCGGCTTCTCCCCAGTCAGTCGGGCTCTTTTGGGGTCAGCAGCATGAACACCCGTAGGCGGGTCGGCCTCCGCCACCTCCATGGGGCGCTTCCCAGTCGACTTAGTCTGGTCGAGGACAACAAAGGAACCTGATGGGCGAGATTCGAGAGGTGGTTGATCAGCAGGTGGTTGATTATTACTGGGTTAATTGTTTTGACTCCTTTAGGTTAAACCAATAGGGTTCCGTATCGTGTCCATACATTGTCAAATTATCCTCTCAATTATTTTTATTTACTAATATTTTATTATTTTGCATGAATTCCACGCATTGCACGTAAAAATTACTAGTTATTTTATATAATATTATTTAATTCAAATGATGTAATAATACTTGGTGTTGAGATATTTATTGTTAAACAAACAAATGGGGTAATGTAATTACTTATGTTTTACTTTATTTTCAAATATTTTAATTTTCCTTTTAAATTTAAGATTGTTTTTTCTTTTAAATTTAAGATTCAAAACTCAAATTGCCTTACTATCATAAGTTGGATTTTTATTTTTATTTTGTTATTATCATTTTAAAAAGCACTTTGTAGTGTCGTCTACTCTTCTTTGAATATCTCAATGCGGTTTGTTGCATAAAAATGAGAAATTCATATGGTCATGCAGCTTACATTCAAAACCCCAAAAAAAGTATAAATTTAAATTTACAAAATGTGTTAACAGAATTACAAATAATAAATAATTAAGTAATTATTATAAAAATTCATTTTTTTGTTTGTCCATCAAAAATAACAGTATCTCCTTCACGTCAAGTAATTAGGACAAGACTCAAACCTGAACATTTTCTTTAGTAAGTAGCAATAGGCAAATTATTATGTGGACCATGATCCACACACGGTTGTGTGGACTATAAAAAAATACATTTTTAATATACTAAAAGTATATTATTTGTGTACTGAATGCACATTATACAAAATAATATATTTTTAGTACTCAAATAATGTATTTTCCCTTATTACAATGTAAGTTTTAATATATTAACAGTACATTATTTGTGTACTGAATGTAAATTATTTGATAGTATACAAAATTGTATACTAATGTATTTTCGATACTTAAATAATATACTTTATTTATACAAATAATGTACTTTTTATTTATGTTCCACAACGCTTGTGTTGGCCAATAATGATTGGTAACAATGGTACTTGAGGATACAACTCTTTTTTTTTCTTTTCTTTTTTTTTCAAAATACCTAAAATTGGTTAAGCACTAATGGGAAGATGGCAGGAAATTGTGAGGTTAATTATGGGAAGGAATAGTTTGACTTCGGATTTTATTTTCAAAAAAAGGGATAAGGGTCAAATAGGCCCTTCAACTATAAGTAAAATGCAATTAACCCTCTAAATTAAGAAAAGTTTCAATTAGACTATTCATCTATTCACTTTTATCAGTTTTATGCAGTTAAGTTAATTAGCAGGTTATATCTAGGTCACAAGTAAATTTCTTTTTCTTTTTTTTTTTAATTTAAAAAATTAACTAAAATAATAAATATATTTTAAAATTTAATAATTCAATATTTTTTTTAAATAAAAAACCTTCGGCGATTGAAGTGCTTTGATACGTGTGCTAAATTACTTTTACAAATTACTGTAGATCTAATTTGTAAAAGACACCTTCAGATTGTATACTATGGGTTTCAATTTAAGATCTAATATAGTGTGGATTGGCTTCAGTCGTGGTTTATGTAAAAATTGGAGAAGAAATAAATCAATTTCATTGGTGGAGAATAAAAATTATCTTTAAAAAAAATTAATTTTAAAAAATCAATTTATACATGTTATTACCTTGTGTTTACCTGCAAATTGAGCTAATTGCACAAATTTAAAAATTTATAGGCTTAATTGCATAAAAGTACAAAAATGAAGAGCTTAATTGAAACTTTTGTTAGTTTATGGGGCTAATTGCATTTTGACTTATAGTTTAAAAGCCTATTTGACCATTATCCAAAAAAAAAAATAATGATGAAGAAAACGCAAATGGGAACAGCTAAATTGCTTGATGAATGAGAAAGGTGTAATTGAGGAAGTAAAGAAGAATTGAGTTAGGAGGGCAGATCCATAAGCATTGCAGCAGATTGCGGATCTATATCACTTTCTCTTTTTCTATTTCTTTTTTTCTCTTTTTTTTTTTAAAAAAAAATTATAATATATATTGATAATAATAGTAATGTCCACGGCACTTAGCACTATTGTTATTATTTATTATTACCATCGAGTCAAATTTTTATAATGTTTGCTTTCCAATTGCAAATAATAAAAGAATGACAAATATTTGTGTGAGACCGTCTCACTGTGAAAAGGGTCGGGTCGGGTCGGGTCTAGATGAAAATGTAATACTTATACGCACAAATATCATACTTATATGCTCAAATGTAATACTAATTAGGAATAAATTTTTGTTACTTATAAGGGTAAATGCAATACTTTTAAGAGAAATAATTACAATACTTTTACATTTTGATTTGAAGGTATTATATTTTTTCTCAAAAGTATTATATTTTCCCTTATAAGTAAGGGGCACTTGTCAACGTTACTTATTATAAAAAATGTAAAACTTTTTCTCATATAAGTAACAAAAATTGCATTCTTGATTAATATTATATTTGAGCATATAAGTATCACATTTGTATGTTACTCCGACCCGATTTGACCCGTCTCACGAATAAGAATCCGTGAGACGGTCTCACACAAGTGTGACCCATGAAACAATAATTTCAAATAGGAAATTATGATCCCCAACCAATCATAATTTAGGTGAATATTATATAGTACGTAACAAATGCCGTTCATTAAGGAATTACCATAATTGGTATTATTATTATTATTATTATTATTATTATTATTATTATTATTATTAGAGAAAATGAGTTTTCGTCCATTAATTATATCTATATTATAAACTCGATCCATGTATTATTATCATACACAAATTTTATCATTTAATTATATATGTGTAAAGTGACAATTTTAGTCCACCACTAACAAATTATGTTAATATCAATAATACGTTTTAAATTTTCAAATTATTGAGCGACATGTTAATCATTTTTTATTTATATCATCTTGTATTATATAATTAATTAATCATTGAGTCTGACACACACATTTTCTTTTGCCATTGGAGTGTAGCTAAAAACAAACATTACACTTTAAATTTTTAAATGGAAAGACATTAGTCATTTCATAGAGTTTTCTCAAATTCTCTCAACTATATATATATATATATATATCGATTCTCTTCATTTGTAATGAAGATTTGCGATGATCTAATATGTTTGTTTTTTGTAATGTTTTGTTGCAAATTGAAAATTGAAAATGCAGTTGTGGTAAAACCACTACTCTTTTTTTTTTTTTTTCATTGTTCTTTTTTTTTAAAAAATGGAAATGATATATGAATTGAAAGTGCTTATAGATTAATTGAAGATTCACTCCAACTTATTGACATGAAAATAACAACATACTTAAATTTGTAATATGTATTTTTACTAGTAATATTTATTTAACTTAGAAACCAAAACAATTTTAATTTGAATTTTTAGCTACACTCCAATGAAAAAAAATGTGTCTATCAAACTCAATGACTAATTAATTATTTAATACAAAATGATATGAATAAAAATGACTAAGGTATATATACCCCTCAATAATTTGGATATTTAAAATGCATTATTAATTTTTTTGAGAATAAAAATGCATTATTAATATTAACATAATTTGTTAGTGGTGGACTAAAATTGTTACTTTGCACATAATTAAAGGGAAAAATATGTGTATTGTAATAATTTGTGGACTGAACCTACAATATGGGTATAATTGATGGACTAAAACCGCAATTTTCGCTTAATAATAATAATAATAATAATAATAATAATAATAATAATATAATGAAAAATAGAGCACATTATTGTCAAATGAAACCGTAGTATAATTAAAATGATACTTTAATATTGTTTTTCCTTCATATTTTTATTTTGTTATTTTTTTCGGTTTCAACCTGTGTAAAAGTTTACTAAAACCGATTGAAAAATTTGGTTACTAAAAATCAGAGGTTACCTAAAGTCCTAAACCAATTAAACCACTTGAAACCAGAAAAATATGAAAAGACAAAAATGTATTTACTAAAAATAGAAAAATTCAAGAGAAAGGACTAAAAATGTCTAAAAAATAATAGTCTGAGATGTTAAATGAAAAAATGATAATCTGAGGCTAAATTTGAAATTTCCATCAAAGACAAGGGACCTCCGACGAAATTAGCTCACACCCATAATCAAATGATGTCAATAATGTAAAATTTCATTACAATTAGGCTTATCTTAATTCCTAATACGCGTTTCATAGTTTTCTTAAATCAGGTTTGTGCCTATAGGGATACTTGTGTTCGGTTTATTATCCAAAAAATTCCAGGTATAATAGCGATTCAGAGTGGTTATCAGCTAGCGATCACTTTGAATCATTAACCCTTTGGCCATTGCTAGGGATGGTCATATTTTCGGTGGCAAAATTCAAAAAGAGATTTTTTTTTTTTTTATTTTTTTTTTGTTGCAAAGAAAGAAATGCAAAACTTATTGAAAAAAAAAAAGGCTGCAAAATTTTTATTATTTTTTTCTCAATAAAATGTAGGTATGTTTATTTTAATTAATTAATTTTTATTATAATTATAAATAAAGATATAATTAAAATATAGCAAAATAAAATGGTGAGTCTACCAAAAAAAATTAGAATTTTTTTTTAAAAAATTAGTGGGAAAAAGAGTTTTTGAAATTGAGTGAAATAGTGAATGTTGAGATGAATTTAGGAGCCAAAAAAAAAAAAAAAAAACAAAACTGGAAGAAAGAACCTCACTGATAAGGTTGCTCTAAAGTAACTTTGATAGTTATAATGACATAAATTAAGGTAAAGAAGGGCCCTATGGCCACCTCCAATCCAAAACATGAAATCACATCAAATTCTGCAATAATTTTTATTTCATCTTCAATCCATTTACACCAAATTCTATTCATATACTAAAATAATTATATTCTTATAATTTAAAACTTTAATTTTGTTTACTTTAATATAAAATATAAATTTTATCTGTTCTTTTCTGTTACAATGTAGTGTTGTCAATTACTATCTCATCATCCATGTGGAGTGTAAATCGAGACACCGGGTACCACTAAACAACAAGGTCTTTGGCGGTGTAAATGAATAGTTTTATAACATATTTGGTATAAAACTATTCATTTAACCATTTTGACGTTATAAAGAATAACCGGTAAGCTCCCTCTACTCAGAGTAAGCTTACCTACAATCTCAATCGCCGAAGGGCTCGCTAGTCCTCTCAACCGCTGAGTGCGGAGGAAGGTTGTACCAAATTTTTATACCAAAATAATGTTTTGATGCCTTTTTTGAATATGGTCTATGAGCAATCCCAATAGACAATTCTTTCTTGGTTATTGTACTCGCCCAGTTGGGTGCAAATGGTGGATGGAATTTGTTCTTGTTTTTAGTTTTACTAGTAAATCTCACAAAAAAATTTATATTTATAGGAGCTCCTCAACTTTCTTTCTCATCTCATCTATACTCATTTTCTCTCCCTCAACATAGGCTCCACAAAGAAACTCCAAAAAAAAAATTATTGATGGTAGCCACAAGAAAACAGTTGTTATACCGTGAACCATGGTACACAATGCATTGTGGACTATGCACCATGGCTGATACTGCAGTTGTGGTAACGGATATTGCAGTTGCGTGTAACAGATGTCGTTTCATTCGCCTGGAACTGCAATTGTGTTGAACGGATACTGCAGTTGTGTTAAATTGATACTGCAGTGCGTTGAACGGATGAAACGACCTCTGTTCCGCGCAACTACAGTTCCCTTTCAACACAACTGCAGTATCCATTCAATACAACTGCAGTATCAACCATGATCCAGAGTATAATTTGCGACAAGAAAAAGTAAGTTGCGGAACTATGAAAAAGAAAGTTAAGTTAATTTGATGGTAGGTGGTACAGACTACAGAGTAGTACAGGAACACCAGGGAGCCCGTTGAAAAGTCCAAATTTCACCAGCTTTTAACCCCTAATAAGTAATAAGAAAAGATGAATCCATTAAAGAAGACAACTATTACAGCCAGATTGTCCATAGCCATGGGGCCACTGCAACTCACAACTGCCAAATTGGTATCCAATCAAACCGTCACTTTTTGGAGTGCTTAGAAGAAGACTTTTTAATGGGAATGCACTTCCCACCCCCTTTCTCGCTCTTCCCTCTTCTCTTCCCTTCTTTCTCTGCGCCCTCTCCCAGCCCTGCTTTGCAGCTCCTGCAACACCAGTACAGTACAGTGTTTTTCAACAAGTCAACCAAACCTTGTCTCGATCGTGTCAGTTTAAGGATTAACTATTATTATTATAGATATAGATGTCTTTCTGTGTGTAATTATATTGTAGTACACTAGTACGTATGTAAGAAGGTTACTATTGATCTGATGGGCAGAGGCTAGTAAGTCAAATTTAACACGTAGTAATTGAGAATTATAAGACAGAAACGTGTTACAGTATAAGAAAATAAAATTCATTGTTTTTTTTAGTACTATTGACTCTGTTCGATTGACTCTGTTCATACCTACTTTCTCAACCTAATGAAGCATAAAGAGACAACAACTTTCTTAACCTAATGAAGCACAAAGAGACAACAGTTCCACCTATGAGGCTGTTAATCGGGACACCGAATGTCAGTTGCCACTAGACCACAAGCTCTTTTAAATTCATCGTTAATTATTTGATTTAGTGGTAATAGCTTGATCCTATCAAAACATTTACGTACCGTTCTTCATTGTACGAGTTGGATTTCTTGAGGTTGCCGGGGTGGATTTCGGCCCGTTCTTCCGTCGTGATCGACTCCACGATGCTGCCGCTGAAGTACTCCTTTTCCTCGGACTGGATGTTCCCGAACCTCGGATTCTCCGACATGTATTTGATTTCTTCCTCGTCTTCCGTTCCTACCACCGCCGCCTTCGGCGGCGTTGCCCGCGCGGCCGCCCTGATCAACACCTCTTTTTGGAGGCTACTGCCGCTGCAGCTCTTTCTCCCCACCGTCACGCTGGCGGCGGCGGCGGATTGTTTCGTGAAGGGCGCTAAAGTTTTCCCCCTGAAAGAGGCGGAGCCGCCGCAAGAGATGAGTTGGAAGAGCACCGAGTTTCGACTCAGCAACGACGACTCGGCCGCCACCGGGTCACCGTCTTCGAACCTCTTGGACGCGTTGTTGCCCTTTTCGGACAGTGAGGAAGTGGACGACGGCGAAGAAGAGTCATCCCCCCGGGTTAACTCGCCGCCGTTCTTATCCTTCTCCTCCGTACAAGCCCCTCTAGAGCTCCTAGAGTGCGGCGTAGCTGAGCAGTTAGAATAACTGATTTTCTCTTCATATTCTTCTTCTTCTTCCTCATCCTCGTCTTCCTCGTTCTCTTCCCCGTAATTATTGTTCTGAACTTCTTCCGGTTCTGGGTATCTTTTCACAGCCACCGGTTTGCGTTTGGGCAGAAAGTCTCCTCCGTCATGCGCATTCCTAACAAGCTGAAATTGCTGGGAATTGCTCACTTGTAGCATTTGAAATTTTTCTGATCAAACAATCAATTAACTCATGAGTTTAGAATTGAATGAAAGTTTATGGACATATATAAAACCTCTCCTCGTACATAGCAAAAAAAAACACTAAAGAATCAAGAAAATTTATATGGTCTGACCAGAAGAGCCTTGGATGAGTTCGGAGCCTTTGAGAATGTACTCTGAACCTTCACATGGGTAGATAACATCATTCTCTGCTAAGTCATTCCACACATATCCATTCTTGTAGCTCCTGCAGTATATATATATGGTAGCAAATTTTATACACTAAACTTGCTGTATATGTAGACTAATAATTCTAATTCTAAGAAATATATATATATATATATATAAATTTATTACCGTTTGCAGGACCAAGAGTAGAGTGATGGCATCCCTTTCCCTCTCAACGTTGTAAGTCGGTCCATCACATCTGAACAACATTAAATAACCATAAACACATTTGTTAGGGTGCGCCAAAAATTATAATTAATACATAGTAGTAAAGACGATGTAACTTTTTCTAACTCTATATACTGAACTGCTTCCATCAAACAACCCAAACCCTAGTCACAGAGTGCTAGACTTGACTTTTACTGACTTCCACTCAATAACATTTCCCATTACACGCATGGGAATGCATGCAACAGATAACATAAAATAAAAGCAGATGAAAAAGGAGTACCTTTGAGGAGAAGTTGGCGGTGGACAAGATGAGTGACTTCCATGTAGTGAGGGTGCTCGAGATGACCATTTCTTGAGAGGTAATAGACAACCTGAACCCTTTTGAAAGTTGGTCGGCTGGAAGAGAATACCCTATTCTTAGTACTAATGTTGTTGTCCGGCCTACTCTCTCCGCCGCACCCACGGCCGCCCACCTCCGTTATCTTCATCATCTTCTCCTCTCTCTCTCTCTCTGCACCCCGCCCTTCAAACCTCTATTATCGACTGTATTTATTATTTCACTCGGGTAATCTAGTTACTAGTTGTAATTAATTACCAACGTCACTATACTGTGGAGTTGTTGACAGACAAGGAATGGAATTATATATATATATATGTATACATAGGGAGAGTGAGAGATAGAGAGAGAGATAGGGAGAAAATTAAAAGGTCCTCGATGGATGAGAGAATACGCAGAATTCCCTGGCTAGTTTTGTCTTGGATCCTAGTCCTAGTCCTAGAGATATCGAGGGGGACTTTGGTGTAAGGTCACCATCACTTTTCTTTAAACTCATCTCTCGCGACTTTAAGTTGCTTTCCTGATGACGTCCGTTTTTACCACCTTTTCTAATAGGTATAATAACTATTACAAGGGTCGGATGATGGAAGTTGTGTGTTGAATTGTTGTGTGTATGTACATAAAGATTAATAGAGTTGATTGTGTATTTGTGTGACTCTCACTTTATCTCAGGGTAGTGACTTTAGGGATGAAATTCTGTGGGTTAATTATGATTTATCTTTAGGATCACCTAAGTATTAAAAAATTATTGTTATAAGAGCAATAATATATTTTGTTAGGATCAAGTGTTGGATTGACCCTTTATCGGCCATCGTCTAACAATTCCTAGTCACCGGCTTTAATACCACTTGTTAAGATTAAGCATTTACCACTTACACAAAAAGCTATAACTAGTAGCAAAAAGACCACCATAGGCATTGGGTGCTAAACTTACCCTTTACCAACCTCTGCTCAACAATCTTCCAGCCACTGGGTGTTAGACTTTACCTTTACCGACCTCTGCCTAACACATCTACTCTCATTTTATTTTTCAATTTCTACTCCCACATAAAGTGTTATACAAAGATTGATCAAAATAAAGAGATTATTTTTTTTTATTCATTCACTTTCTTTATCCAATAAAATATGTATAGATGACTGAGTTATACTCTCTGGGACTACTTCTAGCATTTTCTTTATTATTATTTTAAATATCATTATCATTGAGTAAGGATATTTTAATCTTTATACTCATTATTCTTTATCATTTCAACTTCAACCACATAATAGAATCAATATACTCAGTTTTTTTTTTATCAATCAAACAATAAAGTCAATGTTCTTGATAGTTTCTTTTCCATGAATTTGTAATTCTATTTCTCTCAAATATTTTATACGAATCAAATGGAGCCTATAAGTTAGTGAATACTATAAAAAACATGAAAACTGAGCAGTAAATTTGCAAAACTTCTTGTTATCCAATGAGTTAATTCCAGCAATGGTCTTCCGACTATGTTAATTTTTCAAAATTAGTCCCTGA
>CM008332.1:17046823-17059589 GCA_002525835.2 Ipomoea batatas
CCCTCACATTTTAAGACCTGTTATAGACTACTTTCTTCGTCTCCAACTGAAAATATTTGTATTTTGCTCTTGAATACACATGTATTATCCCAGTAACTTGTACTCGATCAGATGGCACATTTATAATTCTCATTAAAAAAAGTCACAAATGTGAACTTTAGTAGTGTGGTACTAAATTTTTGAACTACAGCTGATAAAGAAAGTGTTGAACAGATACTATCTTATAATATATACAATAATATTCAAAAAAAAAAATACAAAAGTACTATGTTACTGTACTAATTCATCAACCTACAATTTTAAAGCTGCAGTATTCAATTGTAAGCTTGTAATGTTTTCACTTTTCTTCCCCACATTTCCATTTTTCAGGATTTCATTTTGTGCATGGACTCAATTGTTACGAGAATCATATCATCACTCTTATCGAGGTTATTACTGGAAATTTTTGTTCAAGTTGCAATTGGTTGTTGTTACTTGTTAACAGTGGAACATGGGGACCAATTTGTCCCTTTATGCCATTTTTTGTATTTCTAGAGGAATATTTGATTTTAGTATTATGTTGTGTACAAGACTACAAGCCATGTTGTGTATATATGGGTCCAAGCTTGTAGAAGAAGATGGCATCTCACTGTTGCGTTGATTCCCCCACCAACTTGCCTTGCAATCCATTGACATTCGTGTATCGATCTTAAGTTTCATATGTTAACATCAATTGAGTGGTGCTTTAATACATGGTAATAATATATTTAATTCATATGTTAACATCATATCAATTCAGTGGTGCTTTCAATCTCTCCTTCAATGTTTCTTTTAAAACTCATTGTTATTTATTAAAAATTCTAATTGATGAGAGCTTGTAATAGTGTAATTTCACTTTCTTTCTTCTTTTTTTTTTATAATTTTGTCTCACCAAGAAAAACAAGAGGTAAAATCTTGCGTTACAAAAGGTAAAATTCTCTCGCTTTTGGGCTTTTACACCCCAACTAAATAAGATAGTGGATGACAAATCACGGTAACTTAACAACTTATTAGGTGAGAGGATTGTGCTTGGTGACTACAAGAGCATATCATATTGGGTACGGTATAACTCTCACATTGCAGTGGCTAATGACTAACCTTGTGCCATGGCCCACAATCTGTTACTAAGAAGTAAGAACCAACTTGCCATACATGCATAAGGTTATTTTTATCCCCGTAATATTTTTCACTTTCAAAAGTGAATCCTACTTCTAAAATAATACTCCCTCTGTCGCATTTTACGTGTCTTATTTACTATTCATTGGTCAAACCAACTCTTCATTCTTTGCTTATTTTCTTTAGTAATTTTTTATTATTTTTAAATTTAATTTTTTTGTTTAATAGTACTTTTAATGTAGTTTCTAAATATATAAATTTTATATATTAATACTAAACTTAATAATATGAAAACTTGGATTAAAAATTACTTCAGTCAAGTCTCGTTAAACGAACCAGACAACCATTTTGGGACGAAGGTAGTAGTAATAATAATAATAATAATAATAATAATAATAATAATAATAATAATAATAATAATAATAAATATTATCTTACAAGTCCTCTCTTTTAAGGGATGAAGATAACCTAAAGAGGTTAAATATATTAATATATGTGGTAAACTAGCATTTTTGAAGAGTGAGGATAAATTTTAATGATAAAGGATGAATTGAATAAGCCACTTTACTTACAACTTGGGGATGATTATAACATAAAAAATAACATAAAAATGTGTTCATTATTTCTATAATATAAATGGAGTAAAAATATAATTTTTTTATTTTATAAAGTGTTAAAAAAAAAAGTAGATAAAAAAGGAGACTGGGGATATGTTGTGCACGTGAATAGGTGGTACTTAAAACCCTATAGGTGACGAAGGCACTACAGTCCTATTGGGGAAGCTATGGAAGGAACACAAAGAGGAAAATAGAGTAGACTTGCTGTTTCCTTCTGCACCATTGCGTCTAACTAAATACTTTTTCTTTTTCTTTTTCTTTTTTTTTTGTGCAGAAAAAAATTCATAATGATTATATTATGATGGTATGAACATGATAATTTTTACTTTTGTAATGATATACAAATTATACGGAATAAGTAAATTTTAATATGAAATTTTTGTGAGACAGACTCCATAAAAAAATATTGAAAAAGTTAAAATCGTGATATTTAGAAAAAAAAATAGAAAAAAAAGAAAGAAAGTTTGTACTCATTTATCTACATCATTCGTGGCCTCACCTACTTTTACCCTTTTTCACCTCTTGCTTGCACTGCCCACTGCCTATCTACACTACACATTTTTGACTAAACTCTACACTGCTACTCTGCAACATTACACTACCACCACACCGTATTTATTATAACACTAGTGATGGGTAAATACCCACAGGGACTACTGTAGAAATATAATATGAATAGTCCGTGTATTATTGTACCTTTAAAGGTCGGGTGTCCCTTAGAAATTATTAAGGGTCAAATGTAATATTATATTCTTGAAGGGTCAGGTCCTATTTCTATATAAAGGACCGACCCTCCCTTGTAATGGGAGACTGAATCGGAAGGACTCACTGAGCTCCTCCCTTCTCCTTTCCATCTTCTTCTCTCTTCATCATCCGGGAGGAAACAGGCTTTCCTCCCCTCCTTATCCTTCTATGTTCATAGATACAAACACTATACACTACATCATACACAATCAAACAACACACGTGGTGTAAATCCGTACCCCGTTTACATTTACACCATCAACTAGTTTTATACGCGCATGGCGCGTATGAGTTAATGCCCAATGTTTATATTTAAATAAATATTTGAAAGTATATCAATGCAAGATTATATAGGAGAAGTGTATACATGTGTAATTGAATGTTGAATTTTTTTATTTAAATATCTAACTCAAAGTATATGAATCCAAGATATATAGAAAATTCATTATAATTATTACTAAAATAAATGTTTGCAACCTTGTAAAATCGATAGTCTAAATATTTGGTCTAAAAATGATAGTCTAAATAAATACTACTTTTAATTTGAATTTTTCTAAGTGTTCTTAATGATCTTTTGAGTAACATTGTCATTGTCTTTATCTTTCCTATTTGTTCTATTCCTTTTTGTTGATAGTGTGTTATTTGCAATTCGGTTATTGTTGGTAGCATAGATGACAATGTCATACAATGAGATTATGATATATGAGTTATGAACTTTCCTTTAGGTGTTCTGCTTAGGGTTCATTTGGTTCAACTATTATTGTTGAATGAGTTATTGTGGATAAAGAAATCCCTAGTTTAAGAAAAAAGATTAAATAAATTAATAAAAAATTTAAAATTTAAAATATTATATATCCAAAGATATTAAAAGGTAGTTTCTCGTTTCAATTTGCGGGGTAATGGGTTATTTGAGTACTTTCATTGTCAACAAATCTCCCAAGTAGTTAATAGATTGGTTTCAAACTATTATTTTTTATTTTTTTCATGGTATTAAAGAAATACATATGTATCATTTTTTGGTTTAACTACTAATTTATTTAATTCAATAAGAGTAAAATAGAGCGATTCCACTTCAATTTATTGGGTTATTTGAGTACTATCTTTGTCAACCAATCCCCAAGTAGTTAATATAATTAGCTTCAAATTATTTTAACATTTTTTTTCATAGTATTAATAAAATACTTGGTAAATAAATATATAACATTATTTTGTACTATAACTTTGATATTTAATTACAAGATATTGTCAAAATAAGATAATGGACAATGTAATGAATATCAATTGATAAATTTGAATGTAAAGAATCTTTGCATGAGAGAAAATAAAGATAATATAACTAATGAAATTATTTCTCTTATTTAATTTAATTTTTTGATAATGAATAATTTTTTCAATAAAGATATTGTAGACACATTGATACAGCAAAATACGGAATAAATACTGTACTATAATCAAGTCGGGTACAAGGTACAATACCCTAAGGGAGACCGAGCTACGTGACAGTGGGTCAGAGGCTCCCGGTCTCTTTAGCTACTATTTTAGAAGAAATAGCCAAAAGTCCTTCAGCCTGCATTAAATGCTCCTTTTATAGTGCTGTTGGTGATATTCCGGTCTACCGGCATGTAGGACGCGTGGCGGACATGCACCGGTCCCTCTACTGCTCTAGCGTGCTTGCGAACCATGCGTGCGGGCGTGAGATCTCAGGTTCGAAACCCCGCGAAAGTCCTACCTGTGGGCCGAGCTCGGGTTTACCTGGGCGGGTCAGACCGGGAAGCCAACCTCACAAGCGACCAGCCGTCCTTCGAACATACTGTCCGGGAGGTCGGTCGCGTAGACCGGGATTTATCCCTATCACACATAATTTTCAATTAAAGAAATACATATGTATCATTTTTTGTTGTAGCTACTAATTTATTTAATTTAATAAGAGTAAATAAAGTGAGAAACTTAATTATCTCAAATTTGATTGAGACGAGGTTCGAACCTAAGATCTTTCTTATAGAAATTAATGGGTAAGTTAAAAGTTAACGGAATATTAACGGAGAAAAGAATATTTAACGAAAAACTTAACAGATAATCATAAAAGTAAGGTTAAATTAGGCAATCTATATAAATAATATTAATCTGAATTATCTTAGCCATCTATTTGATTAAATAATTCATCTGAACCATCCATTTGATTACCGCCATTTTTTCTACCCATTTTAGGCCTAACTCTCTTTAGCTCTTATTAATATATAATATAGTAGATATATATATATATATATATATATATCAATCCTCCATTTTTCATTTTCAATTTTATGGGTTATATGGACCGCACTTTAACCGTTTTAGTCTTAATTAGACTAAAATACATCAACCGAACAATGAAGAAAAAAAAGGAAAAAAAATCGTATGAGTAGCTCAGTTGGATACATTGGTGGAGTTTGAAAAGAAAGTTCGGATCTCGAGTCTCACCAGCAGTACTGTAAGAGCAACCTCTCAAAGTGAGCAAATGTCAAAGGTGTGCTTTGTGCATAGTAAGTAAAGGTCAAAGGTCTAGTCTCTCTGTGTGTTCAACTAGCTGGGCTTCTTGTGCACAATAAGTAAAGGTGTGTGATGTGCATAGTACGCAAAGGTCAAAGATTTAGCCTCTGTGTGTGTTTAATTAACTGAGGTACCATGATTTGCATCCTCTCGCGGTGGTCTTTGGAGTTGGGGATTAAACATTTTGGGAAGAAAAAGCGAAAAGAAAAAACTTGGAAATGAGGCTAAATGAGCTCTCAAAATTTTGAAGATAATGCAATTCGCTTCTAAACCAAAAACCAAAAAAAAAAAATAATAGAAAAAAAATAAATGAACACTCTAAATTGAAAATGAAAATGAAAATGTTTAAGCACAACATTATTCCCTATATTAATGTAAAACATTTAATTTAGTCCATCAACTATTCAATTGGTAAATTTGATTTATGGTAAGAGCATCCATATTTGTGCACTTTTGAGAGTTTTTTCAGAACAAAAATTAAGGAGTAATTTTTTATTTGTGTGGAGATAGGTTTTTAGGATTTTTTTTTCTCTTGAAGTTTAGTTTTTTTTTTCTTTTTTTTTTTTTGTGGGACCCACCATTGAGAGAAAAGATGGAAGGAATATGAAATCTGCGTGTGCAGCGTTGCGAGCGCGCCTAATAGGCGCATGCATAACACGCGCCTTTTGTTTTTGTTTTTGTTTTCTTTTTTTTTGTATTTTCAACTTGTTTTTTGTTTATGACTTTTCAGTTAATTTGTTTTTTTATTTCTTTGTTTATTTATCCTTTTTTCTTGCCCTCTTTCTCTCACCCATGGAGCTTAAAAAATCGTGAAATTTTTTGCATCTATATGATTGAATGATGTGGCATCGATATTTGCCTATGTGGCTCCAAGTCTTTGACTAGCAAAATATATCAATTTTTACCTAATAAAGACTCAAAATCAAATTATAATAAAATTAAGTAATTTAATTCCAACAAACTACCAATCAGTCTTTAAATTCTTAATTAAAGAGTAAATAGAAGAGTATGTTTAGATGTCTTAGAATATGTTGTAAAATATTTTTAATTTGATGTTTAATTATATTCAAGTTGAGATAGTACCTTCAAAATCAAGAAACGACCGAGAACAAACCTAAAAATAAGGGCAGTGCTGTAATTTTTTTAAAGGAATAAGTGTTAGATATGCCATCGAATTGCACATGATAATGTAATTAAACCATTGAACTTAAAAAAAAATTATAATTGGGTCACTAAATTAATCAATTTCATGCAATTTGTCCAATTTGCAGGTTTCTAACATGTTAGTCTAAATTGAAATTATTTTTTAAAGAAACTTATAAATAATTATTTAAAATTAAAATTAATTAAAAAAACATGGCCGGAGACGAAATAAATGGTTCATGCAATTGTTTGATGAAACGAATGGTTTAGATTATTTTGATTTTAATATTTTTTTTAATTTTCATAATTTACCATCTATTATATTATTTTCTTTCCTTAAATACCCCGAATTCTGTCACTGTAAACTTTAGTAACATTGTTGAACAAATAATTGTTTAACATATACTATATGAATATATTAGAGTGTATAAAAAAAATACTCCATACAATATAAAATTTAACATGAACTTTTATTAAATTAAATAAATTAGTAGCTATAAGCAAAAATAATACATAATATGCATTTCTTTAATTAAGAATTAGGTGTCTACAATGCCTTTATTCAGATAAATATTATTCATTATCAAAAAATTAAAAATAGATATATAATTTCTATTAGTTAATTATATTCATCAGTACATGTACATTGTCCATTGTCTTCTTTTTTACACTATTTTGTAAATTAAATATCAAAGTTATAAAACAAAATAATGTTATATATTTATTTATCAACTATTTTATTTATACCATGAAAAAAAACAGTTTGAAGAAAAAAAATATTAACTATTTGGGGAGGATTTGTTGACAAAGAGTGTATTCAAATAACACAAGAAATTAAAAAGGGAAACTATCCCGTAATATTTCTGGACTAGATCACAATTGTTCACTTTAAAGGTAAATCGTATTTCTTTATTAAGATAATTTCAGATGTATAAATTTTTACTAACTTATCTAATCTTATTTTTTTTAAAAATAAACTAGGAATTTCTCTATCCACAAGAACTAATTCAACAATAATAATGATTGAAACAAAAGTAACTCGACTAGAACACATAAAGACTGGTTTGCTTTTATGTGGATAATAATATGTAATTAGATCACTATCTTACATAGCTACATTTAAAACTCAATATTAAAAATGTCAATGTAGGGCAATAGAACATCATGACAAACTTGACGCCTTGAAAAATATGTCTAGACTACGAAATGTTGTAATCAATCTTGTACATCCATAAAATGAAGAAATTTCTAAAATAACCACCGTTGCAACATTCATTGATCATGTATGTAAAATACTTATTATGCATCCTTTAAATATATTAGAACTAATATAAATTTATAATTCATTTCATTTTCTAAACTCAACCTACTTAGATTAAAGGCAAAATCAGCATCAACATTGACAACAAAAACACTTGGTATATAGATGTAACCAATGTTTAATTTAAAAAAAATGTTTATGCACAAAGTGACAAACTATTTTACTACATGCATTGTGGTGAAAAGATATCAGTGGGTACTCCAAGGTTAGTATCAATTCAAAAAAAATTACAAAAAACACACGCGCACACACAAAATCAAGTACTTACTAAAATCATTCATACTAATTCTAAAAATAAAAACTTCAAAACGAACATGTGCAAAATGGATGTGGAAATTGTTAATGAAACTGGACACATTGCAGCATCAGTATTTAGACTACCTACAGAGTCATTGTTATTACTATCAACTAAACAAGTTATGGAACTAGAACAAGAGGTACTACACATGAAACTTCTACAAATATAATAAATATTAATATTTTGTTCAATACTTTCACATGAGAATCTATGACACACATCTCACAACACATCGAGTAGGAGAAAAATCTACCACTACCAAATATCAATAGGCGCTTACAAGATCAATAGTTCATAGTACAACTTGTTGGGAAAAAGGGGCAACGTCAACTCTAGCTGACACTATTTAAGAGAGGAAAACAGAAGAAGCGAGAAACAAAGTCCGTGACGTGTTATAATAACACTGCCTTAAAAGCGTTATTTGTCCGGTGACGGTGTAGTCAAAATAGACTGGTACGCTTTCGACAGGTAACACAGACGTTCTACGACTAACTTTTACACCCGTTAATCGTAGGCGAACTTGACTTAGAGCTCAGACGGATATTATAATAGAGAAGAAAGAAGTTGTATCAATATGTTTCGTTGGTGTGTTTCTTCTCAATTACAAGGGTTGTTTATATAGTGACTAATGCAACAAATTGCTAACATTTTAGCCATGGAAAGGCGCATGACTTGGGGGGTGGACTGACACATGTAACAAGATATATGGATCAGCTTTAAATGATTCCAACAATCCCCACACATTCAAAGTAAGAACTAGAAAGGATAATGTCTGAGCAATAGAAACGAGTTGATCTTAATGTCAGCGTTTAAACTTGAATTGATACGTAGTGACATTGAGTAATTTTCTTCACGAGAGTGATATGAATCTTGAACTCATCGGTTAGACAAATTTTGAACTCATGACACACATCAACTCAAAAATGCAAGTTTTATGAAAGTCAAACTCTTTGACTACTTATGATGAAATCATAATATGCAAGTCTGTTGTGTTTATCTCAATATAGACCTTCAACCTTGTCAAGTCTATCTCAACATAGACATTTTAACCATGTCAAGTCTATCTCAATATAGACACTTAATCTCTGTCAAGTCTATCTCAATATAGACTTTTAACTCTATCAAGTTTATCTCAATATAGACATTAATTCTGTCAAGTCTATCTCAGTATAGACCACCTTTAAAGGCTACAGTGTAGTTAAAGACATAAATCTGGTAGTTCACTATGTATATCATGCTTCTCATATATTTTTACTCAATTGGACATCCGGATGCCCATGAGTGCTCTAGAAAGATAGTTCATTATCTTTCAAAAAAGGTGGTTAACCTTTTTTTACTTAAGTATGTGATTTCTTTAAGCATATCTCAATATAGACTACCCAAATTAGGGTGTGAAATCATTAAGAGCATTTTATGCTCACTCTCTCAATTATTAAGCGGTGAATTCATTAAGTCCGTCTCTATAGGACCACCCATCTCATAGGGTTATAAATTCATTAAGAGTTGTAGCTCAACCTCACCAGTACACAGATCATTGGAATGACCAATTAGTGTACTACTTTGTGATTCTTTCCATGACTTCGTTTGACCACACAAGTGGGATCCACCATGAATTCATCACCTCTTGGAATTTAAGTCATTCCATCAACAATTCAATGACTAATCTCATAATTAGTCTTCACTATGAAAATAAGTTGATCAACTCCATCAAACTTATATACACTTTGACGAGTACTTTATTTATTCATAAATAATACCCTAGAGATTTTATGCTTAACGTGAAACATTCCCTTTTACCATTATCGCCAGTAAAGTAAAGAGACTTATAGAAAGGAAATATAAAGAGCTGATTACCCCCACAATGCAGTGATTACAAGTATTCTTCTCAAAAGTACTTGATCTCTTACTCAGATTGATCTTTGGTGCCCAACATTGGCTCCTGAGCAAAACGACCTATGCAAGCTTTATAACAACCATGCACTTGGTTAATGCACTCTCAATAGTGGAATAAATTTCAACAAAATTGGTTACCTCAAATCACTAAGGTTTTCCTTTATAAAGGAATCCTGGAACTTCAAGTTGTCCCAATTAAGATTTTAAATCATGTATACAAATGCTCATTATCAGTAAGCCACAAAGATAATGTTGTTTGCATGTTGCATGTTGCTTCAAGTTGAACAACATAACCATGAATTTTTTTTTTTTTTTGGAGAAAATTAAAGTATATCTCATACTCAAAGATTATATGCAAACTGGCATTTATTCGAGAAAGGTTTATCTATATAAATTTCATCAAGATGAAATTCAATATCTATAACTTTAGCATTCAAAGTTATGTTATTTCAACTTCACAATTTTCCCTTCACTATATAATCATATATAGCATTGGTATAATGGAAATCAGTACACATTTAAATTTATTCTCAAGAGAATACATAGTACTCTTTTTTTTTAACAAAAAGGTAGTTTAAATCAACTTAAGCAATGCCTATTACAAAGCTTCGATAGCATGTTAAAGCCAATCTCATTTCAGGTGAGGGTCAAGTAGGGCTTCAACTAGCCTGCATGACCAACACCTTACTTCTTAAAAACTCCCAGGTCGAGTGGTGAAACCAAAGTTTACTTAAAAACCACCTTCCTAGACAGAGTATTCAAGAATGATGACTTTTCCATGCTACCAATACAAGGTGGAAAAAAGGCTTTGATATATGCTTATCGCGTTTGACAAACAATCTCAGTACACAATTCAAATATTTCAAACTATGTGATCGTATCCCATCAAACAGTTCACTTATTTTTGTGCAAGTCACTATTAATTGTATATATTAATATGTAACAATGTCATTAACAATCAACACATTGAAATAACAAGCACTAATAGGCATTCACAATTTACACAACTCAACTAGTATTCAGTACTAATACTATCCCATTTTATGCGAGCTCTTAGAAATTAGAGCAAATAAGAATTGCTCAAAATAACTACTAATTAAGGGAATGCTATTGTAACACCCCAATTTTCATAACCAATTTTCCTTGAATATTTCTTTCATTCTTAATTGAAAATTTCTACAATCATAGCGGAAGCATTAATTAACCAAATGAAAAAAGGGCGTTACCGCCACGCTTAGGTATCTCTCCTATACCCAAACGCTAAGGCTAAAACTTAGAACTTTCAGTAATTAATCCATTTCAAACTTAATACATACAAATTGAAATAAATTTACAGCCATGAATATATAAATCAACTCACATTATATATATTTAAATATATACGAATAACAATATATGGATTAAAAAAAATAATTTGTTGTTACCTAGATTCAAACCAAAGAACCATCACAAGAAACTTAAAGTTTTAATCCATCAAGCTAAATTAAATCTTGTGAATCATTTTCGAAATAAATATATATATACATATACATTCGAAAATATATATTTTGTCATAAATAATAATTTCCAAAAATTCTTTTAGGCAACATAAAACATAAATATTTTGAAAATAATAATAATATTTTATTTAAAATACTTACAAAATTTCGGGGTGTTACAACTATACTCATCTTGCTCCGTCAAATTGACCTCTGTGAATTTTACACTTGTGATGATAGCACTGGGATGCTAATTGTCCATGCTTACCGCACACGAAACAACATCCTTTGATTTTCTTAACTTTTCACTCCTTTTGTTGTCGTTGTTTCTGACACTTTGAGTTCCAGCATAATTGGCACTATACTTTTCTGACAGCATTTTCCAAATAACTTTGGCCGAGTCTTGTTTGACATAAATGTCAAACAATTTGTCAGTCATTTGTGACAGAAGGTATCCTCTAGCTACGTACCTTATTGTCATTTGTAAATTGCCTCAGAGTTACACCCGGTTCTTGACCAGGAGTATAATCAGGTTAAGGACTAATTTCTCTTGGTTCTCGAAGGGGGAACCTTAGCAGAGCAGGTTCGGGTGGATCACAGAACAACACATAAACTAGTTTCAATTGTTCGAAGAGTATCAACATTCTTTGTCTCCACCACTTGTAATTATTCCCATCGAGGGCGGTTATTTTGGATAAATCGGGTAAGACAGAAGGAGCCATCGTACCGAAAGATTGACTATTGCCAAATAACGCTTTTAACTGTTGGGAAAAAGGGGCAACGTCAACTCTGGCTGACACTGTTTAAGAGAGGAGAACAAAAGAAGTGAGAAACAAAGTCCGTGCCGTATTATAATAACACTACCTTAAAAACGTTATTTGTCTGGTGACGGTGCAGTCAAAATAGACCGGTACGCTTTCGACAGGTAACACAGACGTTCTACGACTAACTTTTACACCCATTAATCGTAGGCGAACCTGACTCAGAGCTCAGACGGATATTATATTAGAGAAGAAAGAAGTTGTATCAATATGTTTCGTTGGTGTGTTTCTTCTCAATTACAAGGGCTGTTTATATAGTGACTAATGCAACAACTTGCTAGCATTTTAGCCATGGAAACGTGCATGACTAGGGGGGTGGACTGACACGTGTAATAAGATCTATGGATCAGCTTTGAATGATTCCAACACAACTAAGATCCCAATCATATATATACACAACAAGACAAAGTCACAGCTTCATACACTATAATCTCATTGCATGATGCTAGCCTCTATGCTACCACCAATAACCCAATTGCACATGACACAATACCAATAAAAAAGAAGATGAGAAGTACTGAAAATGAAGACAATTGAATGACAATGCTACCTAAAAGAGAATTAAGAAGGCTTAGAGAAATTCAAACCAAAAGTAGTATTTATTTAGACCGACATTTTTACAAAGTTGCAAACATTTATTTATGTTACAATTATAATTATTCTCCCCTGTATTATCTTGCATTCATATACTTCGAAATTTAAATAAAAAAAATTAACATTCAATTACATATGCATGAACATCTCCTATATAATCTTGCATTGATATATATATATATATATATATATAT
>CM008332.1:17082262-17101583 GCA_002525835.2 Ipomoea batatas
TATACTAAATTAATGGAAATTGGCGTAATGTTGAAATAGGTGGCTGCCCCAATAGTCTGAACTGTGACATTAGCAAAGATTAGTGATGTTAGCTAGGGCACGTAGTTGCTAACTAGAAACCTCTATAGTCTATACAATAGATGATGCATCAGAAATTAAAGTGTATTCAGCAAAAGTGAAGGATGTGTTCATGTACGTGTCTCAACTAAAAGTGTATGTAAATTTATAGTTTAACTTCATGTTTATTGTTTATACTGTATTTTCTATGCGCTATGTGCAAAAACATATGCCCAATATTTATATTTTAAAAAATAACTAACCAATTCTTACTAATTAAAATCTAAATGAAAAAAAAATTATTTATTATATTTGATAAGGAATAATTCCTCTCATGCAACTAGTTTGTATAATCGTAAAGCATAATATAATGTAGATCAGTAAATTGGCTCTAAAATTACCTCTTTTTATTGATTGTTATTGAATACTAGAGAGAGTAGAGAGCATAGTTACTTCTTAGGCCTTTTAGAGAGAAGTAGAGAGGGGCCAAAAGTCCCTTCCAAGTAGGGCTAAGGTCCCTTTTATAGGGTTAGAACCCGTACTCGTATACGTCTACGTACGAAATACTTAGGGCCATATACTCGGGGTAATTCCCTATCAAGTAGCCCCCTCAGTTCGTGCTCTAATGTTGGGCTAACGAGGAAGGGTTCGGACTGGAAAAAAGGTCCACATAACCCGACTTACGTCGGTTGCCTCGTTAAAAACCTTAGACTAAGAAAAAACCCAGTGGGAAAAAATCTTAGTTAAGGAAAAAAGAGCACAACCTTAAACGCCAATGAGGAAGAGTTCGAGCTGGAACGACGATCGTATAGTCTGTGACTTACGCCGGTTGCCTCGTTAAAAACCTTAGAATAAGAAAAAACCCAGTGAAAAAAAAAATCTTAGCTGAGGAAAAAAGAGCACACCATTAAGCGCAGTCCTTTAGACTACAAGGGTCGTCCGAACTCTACCGATCTAGGGATCGGATTTGCGACACGACGGAGATGCCAAATTTTACCAATCGGGAGACTGGATTTGGGTACTGTCCAAGGACCCCTATTGATCTTACTAGTCATAAGTGGGAATGCTTCTCCCAATGCCCTTTACCCGAGCTAATTGGTCGTAGCTTGGTTTGCTATCGGTCAAACCTTGATCTGGATTACATGGTCACAAGATCGTTCTTAGTGAATCGCGCCAGTTGATTTTGATTACCACGTTAATCATTATAACCGGTTTTCGAAAATCAAAACCATTTGAACGTGGGATTTTTTCCCAATTTTTATGCTCGGTTTAGGAACCGAGAATCCCAAGTGGAGGGATGCTAGGAGACCCGAAAGTCTAATGAGACCGTGGGGGTCAATATGCTCGAGGAGTATGCTATGGTGTACTATATATAGTCACCGAGTCACATTGCTTGGGAAGCATATTACGGTCGAGAATTTCCTTGGTGGGCTCCGTAGGTCGAGGAAGTTGCCCAAAAATCTCCCTACAACCCTACTAGCAGCCCCCCACTCCCTATGATACGAAAATCGTCAGCACAAAGGAGTAGATATGATGGCTTCCCGAGTTTGTTTTCAATTTTGACTATGGTCGGGGAGTGACTCAGTCGAGTTCGCGATGCTGATGCATCAAACATAAGGTTCATGGTCGGGCCAGTGATCAAGGGATCTGCACTAATCCTGGAGATCAGGCATAAAGCCCATGGTCGGGCAAAACGATCAAGAGATCGACAACGCTAAGAAGCATGACATATTCATTGCTAAGAAGCGAGTCACATTCATCGCCAAGAAGCGGCATCGCTGAGAAGCGGGATATATTCATCGCTAAGAATCGGCATTGCTGAGGAGTGGGATATGTTAAGGAGCGGCATCGCTAAGGAGGGGGATATGTTCATCGCTACGGAGTGGCATCGCTGAGAAGCGGGATATATTCATCACTAAGAAGCGGCATCGCTGAGGAGCGGGATATGTTCATCACTAAGGAGCGGCATTGCTGAGAAGCGGGATATATTCATCGTGCCGATGGTGGTAATGCCGACCTAATCGGGCTTATAGCACCAGCGGTGGTTATGCCGACCTAACCGGGCTCAGTTGCCTACAACGTAGGGCTTATGCCGAGATATGGTCTCGGGCTCATAGTGCCGATGGTGGCCATGCCGACCTAATCGGGCTTATAGCGTCGGTGATGGTAATGCCGAACTAACCGGACTTAGTACACGACTAATATATATTCATGGTCGTGTACAATTTACAAAGCAAAGTAAATGAGGGTAATTCTTCCTCTCGAGATAAAGACGGTAGTTTTTTTCGACTTTTCGGTCGTAATCGATCTTAACGATCATAAATGGGCACCTTACTCCCAACGCCCTATAAACGGGCACCTTACTCCCGTAGTGGGCACTATAAACCCAAAAGATCGGTCTGAGGACCATGACGGGCACCTTACTCCCATAGTGGGCACCTTGCTCCACAAAGATTGGTCCGAGGACCATAAACGGGCACCTTGCTCTCGCAAAGATCGGTCCGAGGACCATAAACTGGCACCTTGCTCCCGTAGTGGGCACCTTGCTCCCACAAATCGGTCTGAGGACCATAAACGGACACCTTACTCCCGTAGTAGGCACCTTGCTCTCACAAACATCGGTCCGAGGCCCATAAACGGGCACCTTGCTCCCACAAAGATCGGTCCGAGGACCATAAACGTGTACCTTGCTCCCGTAGTAGGTACCTTGCTCCCACAAAGATCGATCCGAGGACCATAAACGTGCACCTCGCTCCCGTAGTAGGCACCTTGCTCCCACAAAGATCGGTCCAAGGACCATAAATGGGCACCTTGCTCCCCGCTTACCATTTTATCCATGATTTTGGATTAATTTGTAAACATAGCAATGGTAGCCCTTAGATTATGTTCTCTAACCTCTCTAGCTTTGCACTCTTCTTGAAGTCGAATATTTTCTCCCTTCAAGTTACTCACTTCAAGTAAAGCATCTTGCAATTTTTTATTCATTTCTTTATTTTCAAGAATAAGAATATCATTGCGCTCTTTGAGTTGAGATTGAGTGGTCATACACTCTTGGTAATCTCGCATGAGATTAAGAATTGACTCTCTAGAAAAGGAAGAACTAATAGAATCAAATGAATTAGATGTTACCTCTTCATCCTCAGCTCCAAGTGTCATGAGACAATCTTCATTTGAACTTAGCTCCATTGATTTGCTTACTAGACAAACTAGTGCGGTGTCATTTTCTGAGCTTAGACTTTCATCACTTGATGAAGATTCGTCCGATTTTTCATCTTTGTTAGGTTCGTTGCTTACGAGAGCCTTTCTTTTGTCCCATTTGAATCTACGTTCCTTGCTTTCCGGTTTATTTTGCGAAAACTCAACAATTTTCTTGCGTTGATGTTTGCTCACGATTGGGTACAGACAATTGATCTTGAAATGTCTGGGTTTGCGACAATTGTAGCATAAATCTTTGTTTTCATCTTTATTTTCTTCTCGTGGTTTCCATGTCGTAGCATTTTGATTTCCGCATGATGAATTTCCGTTGCCTCCCCGCATGAATTTCTTGAATTTTCTAACAAAGAGAGCAAATTGTTCGTTAGTCATAAAATCAATATTTTCTACTAACCTGGAGGTTGATGGTTCGACCATCAAAGTAGAGTTTCGAACTTCATGGTCTTCTTCTTCGACTTTAGCCTTCATCTCAAATTCATATGCTTTGAGATGACTAAATAATTTGTCAGTTGATATCATCCTAAAATCTCTATGATCACGCATGGCAGTAACCTTCATATCCCATGCAGATGGTAGTCCACGTAGCACTTAATTTGAGGTTGATTTCCTTTTGACTAATAATCTTGCCTAGATCATTAATTTCTCCACGAATGTTGATAATTCTTGCTTCCATATCCAAAATACTTTCATTTGAAAGCATGTTGAAATCTTCGAATTTGTTCATGGCGATTATAAGCTTATTATCTTTCTCTTGTTCATCGCCTTCACCGATCTTGATAAGAGTTTCCCAAATTTCCTTCGCGATTGTGCATTTTCGATTTTTTGGGATGATCGTATCATCTATGGCTTTGAATATAATATCATTGGCAATGTTGTCAAGATTATTCCTTATTCTATCTTCAGACGTCCACTCCGATTTTGGCTTTTGTACGTACTGAGGAGCGTCTGGTGATAGGACAAATGCAGCATTATCCTTAAATATCTCGATCGGTCGAGTGGAAATTACTTTCCACATTTCATCATGTAATGCAGATAAATGTACATGCATACGAACTTTCCAGTCATCAAATTTATCAAGGGAAAACAATTAGATTTTGTGTTAAATCTTTCTTCATCTTCATGTGAGATTGAAAGAATTAATCCAATTACACACACTCGTATAAATATGGGGTTGAGATCTTGTGAAATTGCTTCTGTAATGAAATCCCTTGAATTGCATCTCCAAATTAATTTCCTTTCTCTTGCAATTTCATCCATTAATTAACGTCCTTCGAAATTAGCTTCTGAAATCTCATCCCATAACTTTTGACTTGAAATCCCTTAGGGAGCTCTTGCAATTTCATCACTGAATTAATACCCTTCGAAATTGGCTTCTGAAATCTCATCGCATAGCTTTTGACTTGAAATCTCATCCCTTTGAAATTGTATCCCTTGGAATCTCATCCCATGAACATTGGACCATTCCCTTTGATACTTCATCTTATACTTTGGCTCCTAAACAGTGGTATTTGATCTTTGGTCTTGCTATACTGAGATCAGGCTATTAACCACTCCGTCTGTACGGATCTTTGGTTAACTAATTATTCTTTTTTATGTAATTCCTTCCTTGATCATGAAATAAATTTTCAATACAATGCCATCATCCTCTCCATTTTGACATTGTCATTCTTCGTATGCATGATGTTCTCCAATCTTGTGCCTTCATGACTTTGACCACTTCAAAAATAATTTTCCAAGATGGTTTTTGAATTTATTCCCTCTTCATTTTCCTTTTGATCTTAACCACCCCTAACACACTACAAAATAAAACTTTGGGGATCTAATGATTTTTGGTACATTTTGGCATATCAAAAACTATTACATTTTATTCCTAACAATAACTCTAAAAACACAATGTATAAAATGGTTAGCACTAAAAATATGAACATAAATTAGGGATATAATTTTGATTGAGACTTATTATAGTTTTAGTTTAAATATTATATATATGTTCAACACGTCCTTTTATATATTTGTGTAGGTCAATTACTTTTTAAAGGGCTCCGGCCTCCAAACAAAACATGGGTCATAAACCTTTCACATGGATCTAACTCTAGTATCAAAATGAAAGATATGTTTTCTATCTCAATCAAAGATTAAATTAATATAATTGGACTATATATTAATTATTTATATATTATATACTCAACAAGTTCAGCTTCCTAATAATGGCAAATTATTATGTGGACCCATACACAATTTACATACTAAATGTTCACAAATTACCTTTTAAAAATTCACAACTTGTATACTACGAACACACAATATTAACATATATGTAATTGATTACCTTGTTTTGTATTCTCAAGTTCCTTTCAAATACTGTCAGTCAATTCCAATACTAAAAATATACAATTAATCTTTTTATAATTTAGTATAGTTGTTATGTGTTTTGACTTAGAAACACAATTTACATTCTAGAAGTTTGCAATTCCAATACTAAAATTACACAATTCAATATCATTTAGAATCAGGATCTACCTTGCAAAGTGGACCCTGTTCCATACTATAACAACTGCCTAATAATAATTTGAATGCTAGACCAAACCAATCCACATGTCATTAAATGCACAAAGCATGAAGAATTAGTTTCCTAGTGAAGTTGTACAAGCTAATTAAGTGGCCGGCCTGAACTCTGCAAAAGTATAAAGAACCATGACACCTCTTACTAAAAATAGCATTTGATATCACATGACTATATTGCTGTAAGTTATTAAGGTCTTTGGCAAGGCGCAAACTTCTTCCAACAACGATTTTGTTATATAACCTGTTTGGTTGGATGTAGTTTGGGGGGAATTGCAATTCAATGAATTGCAATTCAGTGAATTCCCAAACTACAGTGTTTGGTTTGAGGGAATTACAATTCCGCAGAATTGCAATTCCCTCCAAATGATGAATTGCAATTCATGGGGTACCCCCTATGAATTGCAATTCAATGGAGAGGAGGGGCAATTTGTTAGTGTAAAGACAATTTTGCCCCTCCTCCCATACCCTTTGTCTTTTTTTTTTTAATAATTTGAAATAATAATAATAATTATTATTATTATAATTATTATTATGAAAGAATTATTATTATTATTTGAATGAATTATTATTATTTGAATGAATTATTATTATTATACTTATTATTATTATTATTATTATTTGAAAGAATTATTATTATTATTATTAGTATTACAACATCTACCACAACATAAGGGCATTTTAGTCATTTGTCGCTTCTTATCTTTCAATTCCCTATACTCCTATTTCTGCATACCAAACACTGTAATTTCAGTTCCTACTTTATTCATTGAATTACAATTCCACCGAATTACAATTCTTTTCCCCCCTAATTCCCTCCTCCCAACCAAACGCATTTAACTTTCTTTTACATACATATTGATCTCAATATCTTATATAGAGTCACATGCTTATTTCACTAGATTATAAAATCCTCAGCTTACACATATTTGATTTAAATGTGATAAAATAATTAAACAATTGAATAGTTATACAGACCTACAACTCAATGAATAGTATGATAAATACTTTTTCAATATTAATAAATATATCTACTAGATACCCAATAGAGTAGGTCTTATGTAAGTCCGTCCCACATGAGACATATAATACTTTTTTGACTAAAATATGCTCCGTAATACTTTTCTATGAACTTATAAAAATATTACTTGTACATTTCTTCTTAAAAGTATTACACATCCCACGTGATATGCTCTTACATGCCAGACTTATTCAAGTATATTAGGTTGGACTTATATATAGTATACTAGTTATTAACATGCGCAGTATGAGATCAAAATGTCTGATGAATAAAAATAAAAATAAATTACTGATTGGTTTTTTGGATATGTTAATGATTTGAGTATTGATATGCTTTCTACATTTGTTATGGTGTGTTGGGGAATGTGGTCTAGCCGTAATGATTATGTTTGGAATCAATTAGCTTTTGATAGTAATTCATTGCTTAAAAAAGCTATGTCTTTTCTAGAGAATTGGAAGAATGCAAATAATCCAGTGTACCAAGGCAGTGCATCTGCTTCAAATGTGAGATGGGTAAAACCAGCAAGTGGGAGAGTAAAGCTAAATGTAGATGCTGCATTTGATCATATTAACAATGTAATGGGATTTGGATGGGTTCTACGAGATGATGATGGGAGGTTTTTGGCAGCGAAGAACATGCGTGTTATGGGTACTTATACTGTTAAGGAAGCTGAAGCTATCAGTTTGAGGGAGGCTCTAAGTTGGTTCAAAGATACGGGAATGGGTAATGTCGATGTTGAGATGAACTCCCAAATTGTTTTCCATGCTATTAATAGTTTATCTTTTAATTCTGCTTTTGGTCTTTTAGTTAAGGACATTAAAGAATTGGCATCTTTGATTGATGATGTTGAATTCCTCTTTGTTAAGCGATCTGCGAATTGTGTCGCCCACACTGTTGCGAGGGAGGCCTTTTCTTTGTCAGGTTGCGAGGAATGGTTTGACATTCCTCCTTCTTATCTTGTAAACTGCTTGAATTATGATTTAATGAATTAAGTTTTTACCTTCAAAAAAAAAAAATGTAACTCTACATGATCTTATATTTCAATAAGAAAAAAATTATTAAAAAAAGATAATATAAATACTTTTAAAAAAATCTATGGTGTTAATTAGCACATTAGGATTTTTTAAATAATTAATAGATTATGTATAAATAAAAATAAAAATTTGAAATTAATTTGTGCATTAAAAAGTAAAAACAATGTACATATGTTTAATAGTGTGTTTAATGCCGTTAACAACTTAGGAGGAAAAAACGGAGGGGGTGGAGGGGAATTGAAAAGAAAGTTGTGAATGTACAACAGTGGAAGTATAATGTACATGTTAAAAATTCATCTAATTATACAAAAACATTTTTTTATTCTCGTTATACTTTTACCATCATTGACAAATGAACACATTGTGAGATAAAAATGTCTAATAAACAAAAACAAAAGTGAAATTATATAATCAAAATAAATGTAAAATTATATGATATTATAATTATTATGAGAAAAAATTATAAAAGGTAATGTAAATAGTTTTTTTTTTTTTGAAGTACTACTGAGTCAACAATTACCTCTACTGAGACAGGCTCGAACCCACTCCCATCATCCATGTGGGGGTGTAAACCCAGACATCGAGTGCCACTAGACCACAAGATTTTTTGCATATATAAATAGTTAATACGTTATAAATAATGTAAACTTGGAACAAATTTGTAAGCATATACAAGAAAGTAAGCACATTGTTTAAATTATTATATTTAATCGTGTTAAAAACTTAAGGGGAAAATAAGAAGAAAAAAAAAAGTGAATGAAAGATTGAAAATAAAATGTGTACAAAAGAGAAAACTGTACAAGTTAATATTGCATATAATTACACTAATACATTTTTTATTCTCGTTATTAGATTCTTATCCACATTGACTAATATATATATATAACCATGCCTGAGGACTATGGTCTAATCTATATGGAATAAGGTTCAAATTGGCCACTGAACGTAACATGAAAGTGCAATTAGGCCATTGAACAAAAAACAAGTGTAATTAGGTCATTGAACACTTCAAATGTATGCAATTTCACCTGATAGCAAGTTACCATGCATTTCATCAGTTTACTTGCTTACGTGGACGGTGAGTTGGCATTTTAAAATAATTTTTAATAATAAACTATTAAAATAAAAAATTAAAAAAATTTAAAAAAATTTTAAAAAAAAAACAAAAAAAAAAACACACACACACACACGGGGCCACCCCCCTCCCCCCGCGCTCTCTTAATTATACCCTTGTCACTTTGATAGGAGATAGTGGATGAATCAAATTTAATTAATTAATTTATTATTATTATTATTATTATTATTATTATTATTTACGGAAACTCAATTTTTTTCCCAAAACAACTTTTGCTTTATTATGGTGTGTGTGTTTTTTTTTAAATTATTTTAGTTTTTTATTTTAAAAGTTTATTATTAAAAATTATTTTAAAATGTCAATTCACCATCCATGTATGCAAGTAACCAGATGAAATGGATGGTAACCTGCTATCAGGTGAAATTGCATACATTTAGAGTGTTTAGTGACCAAATTGCACTTTTTTTTTGGTTCAGTGGCCTAATTGCACTTTCAGTTTACGTTCAGTTGCCATTTTTTTTTTTGAAAAGACGTTCAGTTGCCAATTTGAACCTTACTCTTTTTTATATTTATCTAACGTTGTAAAATTCTAATTGAAAACAATCATTTTTGCACATTAGATTTTTTTAAAAAATAAAATAAATCTTTCCATGTTAGATAATTTTTAAAAATAAAAAATAACACATGACAATCTAGTGACTCTAGTCGCAAAAATCAGAAGTTTACCTAGCTACTAAAATTGCTAATTGCTACTTTTGTTCTCGGTGTATGATTTTGAAATTTTTTAGTTCAATGACTTATTTCAACCTTTATCCCATAAATAAATTAAATCATTACTAATGGAATCATGTAATCAACACATAAAATAAGAGTATCGAGATGTATATTTCTATAGTTCTGCAGGTCTCCTGCGAAACTGTCTCACGGGTCTCAATCCGTGAGGTGGGTCAAATTTAATAAAAAAGAATCATAACAAAATTAAAGATACAATCAATATTTTGAGCCTTATATATAATATATTTATATCATAATCATAATACTTGATAGCTAAGCGTTACAGACAATTTAGAGAGGATGTAAAATAATAACATAACAATTAACAAAATTGTAGATATCAACAATATTTTAACCCTTAGCTTATATATATAATATACTTTATAACATCAATGTGATATTTTATAACAAAAATTCTAATAGACAATTTGCAAGAAACAAAGTAATAACATAGCGCAGATATAATTAATAATTTAAGTCTTATATATAAGAGTTTATAGCATAAATGTAGTATTTTGTAGGAAACTATAATAGACAATTTGCATTAAGTAAAGTATCATTAGATAGCATAATTGCATATAATACTTTATAAATTATAATAGAAAATTTGCATTAAATAAAGTGTCATTAAATCAATAGCCCGTAGTATTGTTGATAATATTTTGTAGTATAAATATAATGCTTTATAGCAAAGTTGTAATAAACAGTAACTAATTACACTCACACATTATAAGATCCAAGGTTTACTGACACAATTTATCAGACAAATTAAAATCCATAAAACAGTCTCATATGAATTTGTCATTTTCTATCCTTCCAAATGCATTGACTTTGCAACGTAGCTAAATGCGTCGATAATGGGGTAGCTGAGAGTCATGATGGCAATAATATCGCCACATCCGCAATATGAAACATTAAATAAATTTGCCAGATATATTATCACGTTCATGCATATAAATGCTGCAACAAATTTAAGTACTTCCGTTTTTAGATGGCAAGATTAAGACACATGTGTAATGTGAAAGTAGTTATTCCTAAAAACAAACAAATAAATAAATAAATAATTCTTTTACCCGTTTATCATAAAAAAAAATTGAATCAATGGAGATTTATATTAAAAAAATGATTACATTGTTGTAACTAAGTTGGAGTTTGAATAAATATATCAGGTGTATTTATTCAAATTAAAAAGATATGTGTTTTACTCTTTCTATAGCCTATCGATACAGATTTAGATGAGAACAATAATTCTATGAAGAATTTTATTACTTAAAAATCCAATTTACAAAGTACAGGAGGAAGAGATGTATTTATAAGAATACAAAGATTTATAGTCGGATGAGGAATGCTAAAAGGTAGATTCACAATAACACAGGGAGAGAGAGAGAATGAATTCTAGTGCGATTAGAATATAGAGTCCTAATACGCCCCTAAAAGCTTAAGGTTCTCTAAGAGAACGTTTAGTTTGTCCCTTAGATCTGAACCTTCTTGTGGTTAGTGGCTTGGTGAAGATGTGTATCAATTGGTCTTTTGTAGAGATGTAGTTTACTTGTAGTTCCTTTGACGCTACTTTGTTACAAATAAAATGGTAATATATTTCAACTTGTTTGGTTCTTGCATGAAACACAAGATTTGCACACAAATAGGTAGCACCAAGGTTGTCATGCCAATGTCTCGGTGGTTTTTGCATAGTAAGACCAAGTTCTTTAATTAAAGCAACTAAACGTGTTGCCTCTATCGAGACATCAGCTATAACTTTGTATTCTACTTTTGTTGATAATCTAGCAACTGTCTTTTGTTTACGGTGAGCCCAAGAAATTAGATTTTTACCAATAAAGACAGCAAAATCACTAGTGGACATGGGGTCATCAGGACATCATATCCAATCAGAGTCTGAAAATGCTTGAATGTTGTCTGAGTTTGATTTCCTATTTAAAACATAGCCCATAGTATATAATAGCTTTGACATACCTTAGAACATGCTTTAGGGTAACCCATTGGTCACTGGTTGGAGATTTCATAAACTGACAGCCTTTGGTTACGACAAAGTAGATATCTAGATGTGTGATAGATAAATATTGAAGTGCTCCAATTAAGCTGTGGTATTGTGTGGGATTGTCATATTGTTGATATGAGTTTGTTACACTTAGCTTGTTGTTAACTGGAATTAGAGTGGAGATTGGCTTGCAGTGTTTCATTCTAAATCTTTTGAGTATTTGAAGCATGTACCTTTGTTGTGATAGGATCATCGCTCCCTTCTTATGAATTGCCTCAATTCCTAGGAAGAAGCTTAGAGGTCCCATATCTCAAATCATGAAATTTTCAGCTAGTATGCTTGTTTGGAAGCCAAGAGACTTTTGTTGAGGCTCATTATTAGTATGTCATCAACAAAGAAAAGTAAATAAATTTGAGCATTAGCAGCAGAATAGATAAACAATGATACATCAATTTTCGAACCCTTTGAAACCAACAGAGATTAGACAATTTTGAAGACCTTTGAACCATACACGCGGTGCTTGCTTCAAACCAGTTTGCAGAAATGAGTACGAAAATTGCTGTCAATATACCCTGGTGGTTGCTTCATGTAAACATTCTCACTTAGACACAGTCAATGAGGAAGTCATTGTGAACTTCAAGTTGTGTGATAGACCAATCTTTTGTTATAGCAAGAGATAAGAGAAGTCTTATTGTAGTTGGTTTGACGACCGGACTGAAAGTGCCAAAATAATCTTCTCTTACAACATGATTGAATCCTTTTGCAACTAGTCTGGCTTTATATTGTTCAATTGTACCATCGACTTTTTTTTATTCAAACAACCCATTTGCATCCAATGACGTTCATATCTCGTTCATGTGGAACCAGTTTCCAAGTATTTTTGTGTGGGTGAGCATTGAAGTCTTCGTCCATTGTTGCTCGTCATTCAGGGTTTTTTACAACTTGAAAGTGGCATGTGAGTTCGGAGTCTTCTACACATGCAATTAAAGCTTTGTTACCTCTGGATTCATGGGTCATGCGTCGTAGGACCATAGGATGTGTATGTTGAGCTGAGGGTGGTGGTCGACGTCATACGGGCCTGAAAGGAACAGTTGGAGGAGGGTCAGGGCAAAATCCACCGAGGGAAGAGGTTTCACGTCGACACGATCGTGTTCCCAGTTTGTCACGGCTGTGTCATTTCTCGCTATAAGCAAAGTCTCCGCGACACTGTCTTGTCCAAGGCGTGTCGTGGCCATGTTGATCTTTTGGCATCATGTTCTACTTGGTACGTTGACGGTAACCCGTGGTATCGCATCTTGAGTCGAAATAGAAACTTGTGGAGTTTTAGCTACAAAAGGGAAAAAATTCTCATAAAATCAGACATGGTGAATGGTAAGAATTTTTCCAATATTTAGATTCAAGCAATGATATCCTCTAAATGAGTCTGGTACCCAAGGAAGACAGGCGAAGCAAAATGGTAATCTATTTTATGTTTATTGTAGGGACGGAGATAGGGAAAACATAAACAACCAAAGACACGGAGGAAGAAGTAATTGGGAGTTGTTTTGTTGATGATTTCATAGGGATTTAAATTGTTTATGGTTGCAAAGGGCATACGATTAATTAGAAAGACTGTAGTTTCATAAGTATAAACCGAAAATCTAGTAGGGACAAAAACTTGAGCAAGTAAGGTTAGACTAGTTTCAACAATGTGTCTATGACGTGTTTCAACACTTCCGTTTAGTTCATGTGTGTAAGCATAGGATTAACGATGGTTTATTTCAAAATTAACAAAGAGTTTGTCTAGCTTTTTATACCCCCTAGATCATACTAAATGACTTTTATTTTGCAGGAAAAGGTTCACTCAACCAGTGCTTTAAACCTATGAAAAATAACATATATGTCTGTTTTTAGCTTCATGGAAAAAGCCAAGTATATCGAGAGTAATCATTAACAAATATAACGATGACCCTAATTAGATAAAACCAGAAATGGTCTCCAAATGTCTGTGTAAACTAAACCTAATACAAAAAAACTAGATTTTTTAACTCTTTCTAGAGGAAATATATTACTTTTTATACTCCCTAGTTGACAGGCGTAACAAAGTGTACTACTATTACTTGACAATTTTGACACTGAACAATGATGTAGAATGTTGTGTGGGGCTCTAGAGTGGGGGTGACCGAGACGACTGTGCCAAACTTCTGAAGATGTTTTTTATGTAACAAATGTCATGTATTTTTGTACTAGAAAATTATATAACACCTCCCTCAAGCTTTCTCCTTTAAGTAGAACATGGTTGGTGAGTTGGTGGTGAGATCCTTCACAACAAAAAGGATGGATGAAGTTCAAAGAAAAAATTATTTTTAGTGGCAAAATGTTTGACAGACAAAAGAGGGTTGGTTAGATCGGGAACTTGTAACACATTTTATCATTTAAGGGAACGCGAGGAAGAGGATATAGAAGTGCCTCCAATACTAGAAATGTTCAAACCTGTGCCATTACAAACTTGAGGAGTGTTGTTGCCCGTTCTCTTCCACTTGATGTAACAAAGAGGAGTCTGGAGTGGCATGATATATAACACCAGTGTCAGGGATCCAATTCTGAGAGAATGGGGCAGTGGCTAGATCATCAGCATAAGTCATATTTGCTTGAGGAATGGGTGTTCCTGAATATCTTCAGTAACATTGTAGGGCAATATGACCAAGGTTGTTGCTGATTTAACACTTTGGAACGTAGCCACGACCACATCCACGACCCTGGCTTCCTCTATTTCCACGACCACGACCACGAGGTTGATTAGTAGTGCGTTCTCGTTGAGAGGCAATGGTTGGTCCTCTTTGTGCAACAAGTACTGACGATGTAGCTAGGGGAACAGCCAAAGAGACGTCATTCGCATAGATGAACTGATGTGCAATGAGATAGTTGTTAAGTTGATCAATTTTCACAGGTTCCTTGGTGATCAATGAGGAGACCATTGTGCGGTACTCAATGTATGTTAGGATTTTCTTGACTATTGTTAAGTGACTTTCCTTCATATTTGATTGAATTCTTGCGCAAACACCTACAACAAATGAAATATCTGGCATATTAGTTGTAAGATATAAAAATGAACCAATAATCCCTCTATACTTTGCTTGATCAAATTGCTTGCTTTGATTATCAACATCAATGCGCAAAGAAGTATTCATTGGTATTTTGACTGATGATTTTCCATCAACACCAAATTTCTTGATCAAATCCTTGGTGTACTTAGCTTGGTTGCTGAAAATCTTTTCCTTTCTTTACTTGACTTGCAATCCTAAGAAATAGTTAAGTTCTCCCATCATACTCATCTCAAACTTGTTATTCATTAACTTGGAGAACTTTTCACACAAAGATGGGTTGGTTCTGCCAAAGATTATGTCATTAACATAAATTTGGACTAAAAGAATATGCTCACCATTTTTTATTCAGAATAGGGTTTTATCAACTTAACCTTTTCTAATTCCACAATTGATTAGGAAATACAAGAGAGTGTCATACCAAGCTCTTGGCACTAGTTTCAATCCATACAAGGCCTTCTTTAGCATGTAGACTTTGTCCTCACCCATATTCACTACATATCCTGGGGGGTTGCTCAACGCACACTTCTTCTTCCAATAACCCATTTAGAAATGTGCTCTTGGCATCTATTTGAAATACAATGAAGTCCTTATATGCTACAAAGGCTAAGAAAATCCTTATAGCTTCTAATCTAGCCACTAAAGCGAAGGTTTCATCAAAATCAATACCTTCCTCTTGGCAAAAACCTTTTGTAATTAATCATGCCTTATTCCTAAAAATGACTCCTCGCTCATCCATTTTGTTCCTAAAGACCCACTTCGTCCCAATGACATTTTAGTGTGAAGGTGTAGGAACCAGCTTCTAAATATCATTCATTTCAAAGTGGTGGAGCTATTCTTTCATGGCTTGAACACAATCTAGATCTGCTAGAGCTTCCCCAACTATCTTGGGCTCAATTTGTGAAAGAAAACATGACATTATGCTTTCCCAAATGGATGACATTGTCCTTACACTATCTCTAACATCTTCAATTACTTGATCTTGAGGATGATCTCTTAACCACCTCAAATCTGGTTGAAAATCTGTTGGAGAAACATTCTCATCTATTGAATGAATATTATTTGGTGTAGCTTCATCTTCATTTGACTCTTCAAGTAATGGTGACTGATTGGGCATATGAATACTAGCATTATCTAGTGTTTGGTTTGACTTATCGACGTCTACTACTCAGTCTAACTGTTTGCTGCTAACCTCTCGAATCAACTGATTGGAAATGACTCTTCGAACTGACTAATTTACTATCCGGATATCTAACTCTTCGACACCTTTAGTTAGATCATCTGCTACTACCACATGAATTGACTCTTCTATTACCATTTTTCTCTTATTTAGCACTCTAAAAGCCTTGTTGGTAGAAGAATATCCAAGGAACAACCCTTTGTCAGCTCTTTTATTTAATGTCTTCAGGTGTCTTTCTATTGTTGTTGTAAATGAAACACTTGCTATCAAATATATGAAAGTAGCTCACAACTAGTTTCTTGCCTTTCCACAGTTCGTATGGTGTCTTCCCATGAACTTTATGAATTATGGACCTGTTTTAGGTGAACATGATGTTTAACAGCTTTAATCCAAAACTTCTTAGGCAGACTGGAAAGTGAAATCATTGATCTTGTGGCTTCCTTGAGTGTTCGGATTCTTCTTTCAGCGATTTCATTCTGTTGAGGCGTCCTTGTTGCAGATAGTTGATGAAGAATGTCATTCTAACCACAAAAGCCTTTAATAACTTTATTAACAAAATCTCTTCCCTTATTTGACCTGATCTTGACAATAAAAGAACTTTTCTCATTCTGAATCTGTCTCATAAGTTCTGGAAGTGCCTTTTTCAGTTTCTTTCTTCTTCTTGAGGAATAGAGTCTAAGTATACCTAGTGTAGTTATCTACTACCACTAAAGTATATTTTCTCCCACTTAAACTCATTGGATTAACTAGTCCAAACAAATCCATATGGAGATGACTCAAAGGTCTAATAGATAAATCCACATATTTAAACTTAAACGAAGATTTGATTTGTTTCCCTTTTTTACATGCTTCACAAATCTTGTCTTTTTTAAAAGTCATGTTTGGCAGACCTTCCAATAGTTGTCTTCTTGCAAGCTTATTGATTGCTTTGAAGTTGAGATGGTTGAGTTTGTAGTGCCAATCCCAACTTAAATCAGACTTGGTTTTAACTATCAGACAAACACTTGATTTTGTTGAATTCCAGCCCACAACATACATGTTCTTTCTTCTCCTTGCTGAAAGAACAGTCTCCTTTGACTCTTCGTTGATTACAAAGCAGTTACTCTTCGAGAACTCAACTTTATATCCTTTGTCACAAAATTGACTAGTGCTTAGTAGATTGAACTTCAATCCTTTTACATAAGATACGACCTTTATAGTCAAACCATTCTTAGTGACTTCTCCTAATCCCTTAGCCTGACCATACTCTTCATCACCACCAAACACAACATTCAGTCTATTGGATGCCGGAAGTTGACTAGACTTGACTTCTCACCAATTATGTGCCTTGAACACCCATTGTCAATGTACCAAATGGTCATGTTTTCCTCTTCTTCATTTTCCATCAAACAAAGATCTTCTTCATCATGATCCTTGGCAAAGAGGCAGATGAGTCCCTTTTTATCCCCTGATCCATCACTCTCATCGCTGGAACTGGATGAGCTTAAGTCTCCGACTAACTTCTCGTTTGACTCTTCGGTGACTAAGCTTTCTTTTTCCAGTCACTCTTCTAATGAATTCTCGAGTCTATATCATTTTGATTTGATTCTCTATGAGTATTTCTCGAGTCTTCCTTGGTGGAACTTTTTGGTTGCTATTGATGTCTACTTACAACTGGGTAAGGGCGGTCAGCTTTCAATTGACATGCTATCTAGCAGTTATAGCATAGACTTTGGAACTCTTCAGCTTCGTTACTCCTTGTGCTAGTTGATATCTCAGAGTGTCTCCTTGTTAATGATGAGAGACTTTCTTGGTTGCTTCGTGCATTGTTTTTCCTCATGAACCTTTTGAATTTACGCACAAACGTAGCAAACTATTCGTTAGTTAAGAAACTAGATGGGTTAGAATTGGACCTTGAGGATGTAGATGGCTGGTTGGCTATTAAGGCGGTGTTTTTGGGCTCGGTTGACTCATCGTCACTTCTCGATCACATCTCAAACTCATATGCCTTGAGGTCTTTGAACACTTGGACTATGGGCACATGCTTGAGATCCCTATGATCTCTCATAGCAATCACCTTCACATCCCACCTTGGGCAATCCTCGCAAAATCTTGAAACACATTTTTTATCCTTGGAAATATGGTTTCATCTATTGTCTTGAATAATATGTCTTTTGCAATATTATCTAAGTTATTTTGCTTCCTACACTCGTTTGTCCACTCTTGTTGTGGCTTAAGAACATATCATGGGGAGTCTCTAGGGTTTGCACGGCTGTAGTGTTGACCATCCAAATTTGCACTGGCCCCATGGTAATCACTTGCCACATCTCATTGTGCAAGGTGGATAGATGAGCCTGCATTTGAATTTTTCAATCATCAAAACGATCTAGACTGAGCATCAAGTGCTTAGAAATTGATCCTTCCATTTTTATGAAAATTTGTGCTTGTGGAAAATAAATTTGATTTTCAAAAGAAGATCACTATGCAGTATGCAAAAAGTGTTCACTGTTCAAGGTTACTGCTCCAATACCACTTGTTGGTCCCGAAGGGTTGAGTCACAAGTTTTGAGGGAGAGGGGTGAATAGATTTTTGTAGATTTTTTAAAATCTGTACTATTTGGATGTCCCAAATTAAAGATGAACTTTAATTTTTAAAAAAGAAAAAAACTTTTCGTAAAGGATTTTGGCAGCGGAAAACGTGAACCATTTGTAAATATTAATTACAATTTAGTCTTGATAAATTTTAGGTTTGGTTGAGTTATGAGCTTGAATATAAAGGATTGTAAAGTAATGAGAGACAAAGAGTTTTTGAAGTGGTTCGGCCAAAATCCAGCATACTTCCACTCTTCTCCTTAAACTCTAAGAAGGATGCATTTAAACCCCTTTTAGTACAAAAGAACATTAAAGCCTTGATCACAAAACTGCCATCTAGCTTCTAGGTTTTTCGCAAGCCTCAACTCTTTCTATTTCACCGAGTAGAGATACAAAAGTTGATAACACAAGAGAATATTAATCCTCCAACTTGATGTAGACTTGGCGCTTGAGTCTTCATTTCAAGTTGGCCAACGTCTAAGCTAGATCTTGAATTGTAGTTCTTTTCTCTTCTTTCACTGGTCATGTTATCTTAGCGCTTGAAAGCTTTGAACACTCCATAATTTTCATTTGAATGACCAACACCTTCTTCAGTCTTGATTGAAGGTATTTATAGGGCTATTTGAAATAAATTCATTAGAGAGAAATGAATTTCAAACGTCCTTTAATTCTTGGATAATGACCAGTGGATAATATGAAAGCTTACTTTATGTCATATTCTCCAGCTGTTAAACTCGCATTTTTCTGTTGCACCAT
>CM008332.1:17126375-17150463 GCA_002525835.2 Ipomoea batatas
GTTTTTAAATCCTCGTAGATCTGCCAGTAGTAGATTTTAATGCATTAAGTTTGGAATTTCATAGCAAACTTTACACAAAGATCATACCGTTTACTGCAGATATCGTTATGATGATGCACGGCCTGGGATGATTGCAGTGTGGCCAAAGTTCCGACCACAATAAGCCTATAGATGAGTCATTTGCAGAAGCTGGAGGATTCAACATGATTAATGTAACTGAACATATTTATGTGTAGTTAGTTAATTATTCCCTGTGATGATGAATTAATTACAGACATGTTATACTTGTGTTGGATGGATGTTCTTCCCTTACAAAAATAATTGGAGGCTGTGACTTTATGTTTTCAGACGGCTCTCTTTGACAAGTATACAGATAACTTAATTGGGTAAAATCATCAAAGTTGATGGATCTAATTAAGTACAAAAAGTCGTTTAAGACTAAATCGAAAAAATCGCTATAATCAATGACTAAATTGGGTATTAAAGCAACTCTTAAATGAAGTATATGCACCTTCAATGGCAGTCTTAAAAGCTTTTGTGCTTTGGCAGAGTATGAATCCCAAATCTGAAATTTTATACTTGGTATAAAGCAAACAACATGTGTAATATAACTAATAATATAAAAGATTTAGAAATTCTAGTCACAAGAATTAAAGAATTCTATCTCTTAGAATTTTGTCAACATTTGAAGTAGCTATATGCCTATATAGTGGGCATAAAGAAAATGACATACTTTTCGCTCTTTCATTTCAGCGATCACACCAGTATTCCCATCTATTCCAATCCATGCATTCTCACCATTTGCATGCTAGAAAAGACACCATAGTTACATTCCAGAATGCAACAAGAAATTTAAATCACATGTAGTTTATTTATTATAGAGAGCATTTACCTGGGGTGAGCAAATGATCAGTCGGTTACATAACCGAAAAACCGACGTGAATTTTTAACACTCGTAACCGACCGAAACCGATCGAAGTAAATGCTATAACCGACCGAAAAACTGATCATCGATTTCGGTCGGTTATGTCGGTTACCGAAAAATCGAAAAAGCAAACGATTATTAATCCAAATCTAAATACTACAAAGTTAAATTGCCTATGCCAAAGTGCTAAGTGGAAACACAGTACCTTAGTAATGACATTACAAAATGCAAACTAACAATACTTAATTAAGTGCCGAAAAAAGTTCACACATACTGCCTGGAAGCACACTGCCAAAGTCCAAACCTTAACCTATCAAATGAAATATAATAAAATTATTATAATTATTACTATTATGAGTAAATTACACTTTTGGTCCTCTGACTATAGCACCCCTATTAATTTCAACACCTGACTTTTAAAAGTAACGAATTGATCCTTTAACTATGCATTTTTTAACGAATTTGGTCCTTCCGGCCAAATCAGAGGCCAAATTAGGCTGGAATTCCCTAACCCTTCTCCGGTGACAATTTATTGAGGGCAGAACGGTCATTCTATAACGTAAAAAGGGGAAGCACAAAACAAAAAAAATTTACGCCTAATTTCCCAAATATGTATCTGTCGAATTAGGGCAAAACGCAACCCCAATACAGTTTTGCCCCAATTTGCAATACTCAACACAAACAGCAAACTATCGACTGGGCGACGAACTCTCGTCGGCTAATTCGTCTGGGCAGGAGCAAAGAAGAAGGGAGAAAGCTAGGGAATCTGTCGCATTCTCCAGAGTGGCACGAACTCTCATCGTGGAGGCATAGTTCGTCTTCTTCGACTGGGCGTCCTCTCAATCAACGATGCGGAAATCATCAGCAGCGCCTGGAACGGGTTCTGACCAATTTACGACACAACTAAGTAAGTAATACTTTGAAATTGTATGAGTATTTGTTGTTTGTGATACTATTTGCTGTTTGTGTTGAGTATTGTGTGTAGAGTAGAATGATAGTAAAGCATATCTAGGGTTTTGCGTGTGGTTTATATATGAATAAAGAATGACAGTAAAGTAAAGCATATATGTTCTGTGGGGGACCATTTTGTTTTAACTTTTGTCATATTTTAGTGTGTTTGGGCAGGGGGGACCACTTTGTTTTAACTTTTGTGATAATGTCATGTGCATCTACTGGGATTAGGAAGCTTTTATGTATACATTTACTATTTTTTGTTTTATGGGGACCACTTTGTTGAATCTTGCATGTTAAAATTTGCTTTACAGGAGATGGAGTTGGTCCATTTTCAGTTATCCTTTTCCATAATGGGATAATAAATAGGGTTGGTGAAGTGAAATATATGGGTGGTGATTATGAATTGTATGAGAGAATGGAAGCAAAAGAATTGTGTTTAGATGGGTTGAAGGCTAGGATAAAGCAGTTAGGGTATTCTGATGTAGGAGTACTGATTTATTGTTTTTGGAATGAAAGACTGAAGTTACTACAGTCAGACAATGATGTTATAAGGTTATTGAATGAGGATAACCCGGGAAAGCATTTAGAGCTTTGGGTAGAAACACTTGATGAATTAGACTTGATTGATGCAAATATGGAAGTAGTTGACACAGATAGTGATTGGGAAAGGGAGGTTGAAGTTGAATTTATGGGGGTAGATCATGAGGTTGGTCCAGAGGTTGGGGAGGAGCTTAAACCTGACCAAGAAGGGGACAGTAGAGTTCAAACAGTAGCTGGAAAAAAGGTTATCACTCAGAATTTTGATGGCATCGACTATTCTGATGAGGAGTCACTAGTGGATTATGATGCTAGTGATGGTGAGGGAAAGTGGCCTGTATTTAGACCTACAACAGACATGAAAAACCCCCAATTCACTTTAGGCATGACCTTTTCAACAAAAAATCAATTTAGAGAAGCTGTGCAGAACTATGCTTTCAATAATGGCAAAGAAATTAAAACTTTGAAAAATGACAGCGTGAGATGCATTGTTAAGTGTACACATGAGGGTTGCCCATGGAGAATAGGACTGAGGAAAGTACTGAACTCATCATCATGGAGGATTTTAAACATGAATGATGAACATGAAGGCTATTTTTGGGTTTGGGAAAACAAAATGGTGAAATCTACTGTTGTTGCTAAGAGGTGGGCAACTGAATTAAAAGACCACCCTGATTGGATGATGAGAAAGTTCAAGGATAAGGTGTGCAGTAAAGAGGGATTTTATGTTAGTGATCAACAAGCCTATAGGGCAATCTGGAAGGCAAGGAAGTTAAGATTGAGCGATGAGGAAGACAATTTCAAGAGGATATGGAGTTACTGTGCAGAAGTTGAAAGAACAAACCCTAGAACAACATGTCTTGTGCAAACAATTCCCTCTGGTGATCAAAGTGGGCATGAAAGATTTTTGAGAATGTATGTTTGTTGGGCAGCTTGCAAGCAGGGATTCAAACACTGTAGAGGACTGATAGGTGTAGATGGCTGTCACCTTAGAGGTGTAACTGGTGGGATGATTTTGACTGCTGTAAGTGTAGATGCAAATGACAATGTATTTCCAATAGCATATGCTATTGTAGAAGGAGAGAAAAGGGAGTCTTGGAAGTGGTTCCTAACACTGTTGAAAGATGATTTGGAGATCACACCAAGTAGGGAGGATGAAATCTGTTTCATTAGTGACAAACAGAAGGGGTTACTTCCAGCTTTTGGTGAGGTGCTATCAGGTGTTCAGCACCGATTCTGTGTTAGACACTTGCATGCGAATATGAAGGTAGCTGGTTTCCAGGGTAGGGCAATTAAGGATTCTCTATGGGCTTGTGCTAGGGCAACCACTGTTAATACTAGTTTGTTTATGAGCTATTGTTACTTCTTTTTTTCCAGTTGAAGCCAAAGAAGAAGGTCATATATTCCACCAACCAAATTCCCAGCCACTTACCTTTAGGTTCAAGACAGCAGCAGCAGTATGACAGCAGCAGTGGATTTGGAGAACAGCAGCAGCAGTTTGACAGCAGTGGATTTGGAGCACAGCAGCAGCAGGTTGACATTAGTGGCTTTGGAGCACAGCAGCAGCAGGTGGACAGCAGTGAATTTGGAGAGACTGAGCAGCAGTTTGATAGCACTCAAGAGCAGCAGCAGCAGCAAGAAGAACTAGGATCCTTCAGCAGCCAATTGAAGTCTAAGATGGGAACCAAAGTCAAGCAGTCCAACCGCAAGAAGCCATATTACACAAGGAGCAAGACTGTGTTCAAGTCCAAGTTCTTTGGCAACAAGGGTGACCCAATAGACCTTGAATGACTTCAATCCAACTTTGGTTATTTTTGTGAACAGATGCTGACCCATATGTAGTGATGGTTAATGGAAAACAGATGACCTTGATGGTTCATGGAAAACAGATGATTTCAAAAGTTTATTTTGCAAAACAGTGTAGTGATGGTTATGTAATGATGGATAATGCAAAACAGTGTAGTGATGGTGATGTAATGCTGGTGTATGTAGTGATGGTTAATGCAAAAGTATGGTGTTTTGGAAGCTAACCATTTATATTTGTACATTGAAAGCTACCAAAACTTACAATGCACAAACAAACCATTTATATTTGTATTTGAATGTTACCAAATCACCAAAACATATATTACCAAATCTCACCACCATTCATAAATCACCAAAACATCCAAATTCATACATTAGAAATACAAACCATAATTTGGATCAATTTCATTACATAAATAACCAAAACATACCACATACATTACAAATAGAAACCATAGTTTGGATCAATTTCATTACATAAACCTACAACTAACAAATACTACAAAAATTACAATTAACACTACTACAACTTTGTTCATCCAGCAGCACACTTTGGCATCATTTTAATCCCCTTTAATCTTCATATTCAATTTTCGTATCTCTTCATCTTGTTTATTGATGCGTTTTAGCAGCCCCGAAATTATTCGCTTTGACCGATAGCACATCGGCGGATCATACCAATCAATAAATCCACATCCCACCTTCCTCTGGATTAAATTGAAACGACATTTCATCAATTAGCTTCAAACACCCACAAAAACATAACAAAATTTATGAAAACAAAATTACCCTAAACCCGAAAAAAAACCTATACAAAATTGAACTTACATTACCACCGGGGCATTGCCAAAACCTACGCCCTGGATTTTCAGTTGTCCATGAAGTTCGAATTTTGAGTTGCTCCCCACATCTACAATGGACAATTGGAAACCTTTCCCCAAATTCGTAGTACTCACTTCCTTCATTAGAAGAACAAGACGAATAGGAATTGGACATACCCGGACGATTACGAATTAGACGAACAAGATGGAATTAGCAGATTAAGATTTCTCTTCCTCCTTCTCTTCTTTCTTCTCTTCCTCCGTCTCTAATTTCTGTCGCAAACTACACCGCATTGGTCTTATAATATTGGGAAATAGTATTTTGATTTTGAGAAATTAAATTAACATTATAGAATGACCGTTCTGCCCTCAGTAAATTGTCACCGGAGAAGGGTTAGGGAATTCCGGCCTAATTTGGCCTCTGATTTGGCCGGAAGGACCAAATTCGTTAAAAATTGCATAGTTAGAGGATCAATTCGTTACTTTTAAAAGTCAGGTGTTGAAATTAATAGGGGTGCTATAGTTAGAGGACCAAAAATGCAATTTACTCTTACTATTATTATACAAAGATTACAAATAATAAGGAAGAAATAATTAATTTTTAACTAATTTAGTTAACTAGTGAATTAAACATAATGAACTGTCCAGTAATTAACATATTGTCCAGTAAATAATCAATTTTTAAACACTTAATTTAGTTAATTAAGCATATCGTCCAGTAAGAAATGCAAATGCAAATCTAATTGGTTAATCTTTAGTAAATAGCCTGTAGACACGGAAATTTTGATGGAATTAAATTGGTTATTAATATTGGACCGCATATTATTTGAACTTGTATATCAATTAATTAAATTAATTTGGGTTATGTTATTTGCCTAATCAATTTAATTATTTGATAAAGATTTAGTCAAATTATATATTATTATTTAAGATATTATAGTTGTGATAGGATCATGAACCTAGACATTATGGTGACTAAATACATTTTGGATAACTCTTTATATTATCTCAAATATTTATTTATTAATTTTGAGATAATATCAAAGAGTTCTAGATGGAGTGGGAGTCTCACATTCTCACCCCTATAAATAAAGGCATTCATTTCATTCTCAAAGCTCCACTTCTCTCTAGAGTAAAGATTTCAGAAGTCATAAAGAAGCCCTGCAGAAACATATACTGAAGCTATGCAAAAGTGGATTGAAGATCAAACAATTCAAGTGATTAAGCCAAGCTAAAGTGGGACTGAAGATCAAGCCAATTTGAGTCCGGAGGCCCTTCAACGAAGATCAAGCAACAAAGCCCTTCTTTGAAGAACAAGCCGCATTTCGGAGGCCCTTCAATCAAAGTTTCAAGTCAAGTAAAGCAAGAGAAGAATCAGAGGATTTCATTGATAGAGATCTTGTACCCGCGCACCTTTTGAAATTGAAATATATATACTTTTCATATTTTCTTGTTCACAGATTTTGGCACGCCAGTGGGACAACTCTACCTCTCATCTCTTCACTATCGATCTACTCAACAAGCAACTCTGCCAGCAATCCGAATGGCGTCAAGAAGCTCGATGTTCAAGAAGTCCTATGCCCAAGCTGCTAGTTCCAAGTATTCATCGACAACTAGTTACAAAGCTAGCCGAGAGGCCGAAGAACCATTAACTAGGAGCCGCGCAAGGAGCTTAGGAATGCGATCGCCTGAACCTGATTCAATTGTTCGACACATGATTCAAAGACTCGAAACGGCCCCTACCATCCCGAGGAAGGCTAACTACGTTGCAATTCTACCATCCCCGAAGGAAGCAGCTGGTAACGAGATGTCGACTTCCTCGAAAGAAGCAGGCGATAGTGGGAAGCCAACTTCTTCGAGAAGAGCGGCGAATAGCAACAATCCAACATCTCCAAAAGAAGCGGCATATAGTGAGAGTCCAACATCTCCAAAAGAAGCGACATATAGCGAGAGTCCAACATCTCCGAAAGAAGCGGCATATAGCAGGAGTCTAACATCTTTGAAAGAAGCTGCTGATAGTAGGAGTCGAACATCCCCAAAAGGAAACGCTAACACTGGAGGCTCGTTACCAACATCGCTGACGTCCAACGTGTGGAAAGCTGCGCCAGAATGGTCACGCATCTATACCACTATGCCTGCTATGACAACAAGCGCAACATCTATAGAGGATCAACTTGCTGGCATCACTAAGGCACTTGAAGGGATGACCAACCTCATTCAAAGCCAAGAAAAGAGAATCAACGACTTAGTTGAAAAGGTCGAGAGCACAAGAAATGACGAAACTAGCAAGGCTCCTGGGAAACAACCCGAGGTTCAAGGAAAAGACATCTCACACTCTCCAACTCGCATTGGGTGACTACGATACACGATGAATCAACTTCGCACATACCAGCTTCGGACATGAGCATTCCAGTCACTAGGGGCATGATACCGGTAGATCGACTTAACGAGTTCATCATGGGAGCTATCAAAGGCAAGCTCGAGGGAGGACAACCTTCATACACTTACTCCAAGCCATACACCCAAAGGATAGAGGATTTGAAGATGCCCATTAGCTATCAACCTCCAACATTTCAACAATTCGATGGGAAAGGCAATCCAAGACAACACATCGCCCACTTCGTGGAAACATGCAACGACGCTGGGACATATGGAGATCTTCTTGTCAAGCAGTTCGTCCGCTCTTTGAAGGGCACTGCATTCAATTAGTACACTGACTTGGAGCCCCGTTGCATTGATAGCTGGCATGACATGGAGCGAGAGTTCTTGACCCGCTTCTATAGCACAAGAAGAACCACCAGTTTCTTAGAACTCACCACCGCCCGCCAAAGGAAGGGTGAATGCTCAGCCGCTTACATTGAAAGATAGAGGGAGTTGTGCTTGAATTGCAAGGAAAAGATATCACAGAGCTCCGCGATTGAAATGTGCATCCAAGGCATGCACTTCGAGCTCTCTTACATCCTCCAAGGGCTCAAGCCTAAGACCTTCGAGGAATTATCTAGTCGCGCCCATGATATGGAATTAAGCATAGCTGCAAATGGTAGACAAAACATACCCATCCAAAGCTTCTACAATGGGGTCAAGAGTCATGATGTTGAAAATGGGGGCAAACTCTTTAAGAAACACGAAAGCATGGATGTTATGCATGTGAATACTCAACCATCTCGGATATTCACTAAAGCTACTAGTGAGTTTAAGAATGCTGCTATGTCATTGCAGGGCGGTAGAAGGCTTTCTCTAAGGGAAAGACAAAACAAGCAGTATCTATTCTTGGATTCTGATGTCTCACATATGTTTGATGAGTTGTTAAAGCACAATCTTGTTGATTTTCCAGAAATGAGGCGGCCGCATGAGGCATTAATGGTAGATGATCCGAGTTACTGCAAGTACCATAGATTCGTCGGACATCCAATTGAAAATTGCTTTGTCTTTAAGGATAAAGTAATGGAGTTAGCTCAACAGGGGAAAGTTGAACTTGCAGATTCCATAGCAAGCGCCAATCAAGTTTCCATCTCATGCGATAAATCTGCTTCACTACTCATTAAGAGGAACAATGTGAAAGGAAATGAGAAACGACATAAGCGTCAACTCCCTCTTAACATCAAGTCATATGATGTCAGAGCTAAATATGGTACTCGTTTTGGTATTAAGCATGCTAAACAACACTACATTTGTGATGCAACACGACTACCTAAGGAAGTTATGAAAAGGTGGGTCAAGAAGAGAATGTTAAAGGACCCTATTGATGGGAAAACTTGTAACCACCATATGAAAGTACGAGTTCCAATCACATTGGTGGATTATGTGCCGAAGTGGTTCCATACTCCAACTAACCAAGAAATGGAGATGAAAATTCCTCAAATCAACCCATGTGATGGAGAAGAGTGTGCATCATCATATTATACCACTATTTGTGATGGAGGCAATATTTGTCAAGCTTCCTCAGTATGAATTGAAAACACATCATATTCAAGACTCCCCGGCACGAGTCGAAACTACCTCATATTTATTCAAGACTCCCCGGCACGAGTAGAAACTGCCTCATATCCTTCAATCTCCTTAGCACGAGGATAAACTGTTTCAAATCATTTCAATCTCCTTAGCACGAGGATAAATTGCTTCATATCTTTCAATCTCGTTTAGCACGAGGATAGACTGCTTCAAAACATTTCAATCTCCTTAGTACGACGATAAACTACTTCATATCAATTTAGTCTCCTTGGTACGAGGATAAACTGCTTCATATGGTGTCGAGACTTCCTTTAATTATACACTTTCAAGCTAGATGCGCTCTCATGTGACACATTCAAACAAGTCTCGAGGGGGCAATTTGTAGACACAGAAATTTTGATGGAATTAAATTGGTTATTAATATTGGACCGCATATTATTTGAACTTGTATATCAATTAATTAAATTAATTTGGGTTATGTTATTTGCCTAATTAATTTAATTATTTGATAAAGATTTAGTCAAATTATATATTATTATTTAAGATATTATAGTTGTGATAGGATCATGAACCTAGACATTATGGTGACTAAATACATTTTGGATAACTCTTTATATTATCTCAAATATTTATTTATTTATTAATTTTGAGATAATATCAAAGAGTTCTAGATGGAGTGGGAGTCTCACATTCTCACCCCTATAAATAAAGGCATTCATTTCATTCTCAAAGCTCCACTTCTCTCTAGAGTAAAGATTTCAGAAGTCATAAAGAAGCCCTGCAGAAACATATACTGAAGCTATGCAAAAGTGGATTGAAGATCAAACAATTCAAGTGATTAATCCAAGCTAAAGTGGGACTGAAGATCAAGCCAATTTGAGTCCGGAGGCCCTTCAACGAAGATCAAGCAACAAAGCCCTTCTTTGAAGAACAAACCCATTCCGGAGGCCCTTCAATCAAAGTTTCAAGTCAAGTAAAGCAAGTGAAGAATCAGAGGATTTCATTGATAGAGATCTTGTACCCGCGCACCTTTTGAAATTGAAATATATATACTTTTCATATTTTCTTGTTCACATAGCCCCAATGCTGTAACACCCCGAAATTTCCTATTACTTTAATAAATATAAAGGGGTTATTTTCTTATTAAACAAATATTAAAATGATTTCTTAAATATAATTATTTCACTATGGGCTGTGGACAAGTATTTCGACAAATTACTATTTGTACATTTAAATAGTCTAAGCCTAATATATCTATACATATATATATATGCTCATAATATATTACTTTATTGTGGGCTATGGACCCAAGGAATTATTTTAATAATTAGATTATAGATATGGTTTATAATACTACTCTAAGCCCATGAACCCTGATCCTTATTATGTGTATAAATTATCCTTGAGCCCAAAATAACTAAGTCTTGACCAACTACTAATTATAGCCTTGGCCTAGCCCATTTTTGGAAACCTTACCCTAAATAGGAATCACTTATAGGAAATGAAAAGGGAATATAATTCATTCTTGCCTTCCCCTTTCACATTTTCCGTTCTCTGCTTCTCTAATAGTAAACCGTAGCTGAGGCTTTAGGACGAAGCGTGGGGTGGTGGCGGCACTTTGAGACTTCTGGCTGCGGCTTCACGGCAGTGAGTGTTGACGAAGGTGATTGACGGCAAAGCAGCGACGTTGGCGTTCGGCCTTAGGCGACAGCATACATAACTCACGTTCTTCTTCCCGGTGAAGCCATGTTCGGCGGTGGCGAGTTCGGCCATGGCGTCCTCCCTTCGTGCGACGAGGCAGCGGCGTCATCTCCTTTGTTCCCAGCATCGAACGACGCAAGCGGAGCAGCGACCTTGGACCTTTGTTCGTCGACAACAGCGAGCGGGCGGAGCTAGCAGCAAGGTGATGTTTTTCTGTTTCTCCGGTGGTTGGGCTCTCCCCTCGACAAGGGCGACGGTCCGACGAAGTCTCCTCGCCACACGCCAGCAGCACCAGACGACGGAAACGGCGGAGCAGAGTATGGCATTCGAAGGTAGCGGAGCATTTTGGCGGACTCGACACCCCCGCCACCCTCTTCCGCTAGGCAGCGGCGGAGCACGATGGCGGTTCTCCCTCCTCCGCGCGACATCTCCGTTCCAGCGGCAGCAGCAAGCGTAGCTCCCATCTTTCTTCTGGCTAACAGGGTTGCAGCGGTGGACGATGGCGGGAGATGGTGACGGTACTCCTCCTCGACCGACGGCCTACGGCAGAGCGCCGGCAACCGTGGTCTTCCCCGATCGGAGTGCGCAGCAGAGTAGCGAGGTGGTGGCTGGGGCTCGTGCGACGACTATTAGTTCGGCGGTCACAGATCTAACCCCAAGAGTTGCAGTGGTGCAGTGGTATAGGCCTTAAGTGTTGGGATGGAAGGCTTGGGTTCGACTCCTGGTGTAAGCCGTATTATTAAGGTAATATTTGTTAAGCTTGATTATATATAGTTTTAGTAATTTGTTATAATGCTATAGCTTAAGTTAGATTAGTATTATTGGTCATATTACATTAGCCTTTAAGCATGAATTATAGGTTATTACTATTATGGATCGAGTAAGGAATATTAGTATCGTTGTTATTATTAGTTAGTGACGGCGTTAGGTTATACTAATCTTCAGGTTCACGGTTATGGACCTAGCTTATGAGTTGAGCTTAGGATTGGTGTTGCTTTGAATTAATACGCTTTTTGGATTAAATACGCTTCAAAGGTAACCACTATGTCCATCAAAATCTATTTTTACACTCTCACTCTATATGATAATATTTGGTGTTGGAAATCCTGCAATTCCTTGATTATTAGCCTATTATTGACTGCGTTGTTGGATTCGTGGACTTGTGTCTTGATCCTTTGTCTATTGTTGTATATGATCATTTGTTGGTTTGGATTTCCATGTTATTTGACCTCTGTTGGATATAATCTTGGTGTAGTATGATCTGATTTGTGTATTCTGGAGCATTTATTTGTATTCTGAGCTGAGTCTGATTCGGTATGTGAGAATTGCTCTTGCGGGGCGCTCTAGCGGGATAATGTAACCGTTGGGGTCTTCTGTGAGAGTAAGGGTAGTGGTTGGTGGAGGTGAGTAATTCGTTGTTTGTTTCCTCAATTGATTTGGAGTTTGTTGGAGTATTCTATTGGTTATGTTACCCTGATTCTGAGTATTTATTCATACCTCTTAGTCCATTATATGAGTCTATTATTTGGGAGTTGGTTGGTGTTCATATCTGAGATGAGCACTCTGAGTGATGGTTCTTGGGCTAAGTTGAGTATGAGTTTGTGATGGTGGATTTGTTGGTATCTTTTGGAGGTTGTTGGGTGGGTTGACTGTGCTACTATTGACTTCTGACTTTGGACTTAGGTCCCTGTGATTGGACTACGGTCCCTGTGATTGGGTTCGCTACCCCTGTGATTGGACTTAGGTCCCTGTGATTGGACTACGGTCCCTGTGATTGGACTTCGGTCCCTGTGATTGGGCTCATCACCCCTGCGTACCGGATTTCCGGGTTCTGACTTCTGACTTCTGACTTCTGACTGTGGGTTTGACTTGGTATGATGGTTGGTATGAGGGTTTGGAGGTTGGAGTTGGGATTCTTTCTTGGTTTATTTGCTTGTGCGTCCTTGTGAATAATCGGTTGATATCTCGTTGTTCTTGGTTATGGTTGGTTGTTTCTTATGGTTGTTGTTCAGTTGGTATCTTGGTTATGGTTCATTGTTGTCTTATGCTTTCGTTGTTGGATATTGGCTTTGTTTGGATTAGTCTTGGTTTATGATTCGTTCAGCTTATTGTTGTTGAGTATCCGTTTCGAACTATTGAACAGTTTGTTGGTGTTTATATTCTATATGGGTGTGTAAACCTATTTACAAGCTTATGTATATTCTATACTTCCTTGCGGGTGTGAATGGTGGTTGCTTAGCAGTCTTTTGCTAATGGTTCTTTGTGTGTTTTCCAGGTACGGATTAAGTCTGAGCGCGAGCGCGTTAGAGCCGATCTTATGAGGATGCTTAGACTTAGTTTACTATGTTTAGACTTTGGTTGTTGGGCCTGTGCGCCGTTTGAGATTTTTATATACTCTTGACTAGTTTTTGTATATTGTTGAACATGAATTGAGGATTATCGTTTATACAGTTCAACTTTTATGGTTAGCCTGTGCATCTAGGCTGTGCTATCTTACCTAGATGTGGCATGACGCCCCTTAGGTTTTAAATTCGCTTCCGCTATGTTCTGTTGTTGGTTGAGATAGGCAGCTGTTGTGTTAAGTTTTATCTATCTCAGCTTGTGTAAGGTTGGGGTGTCACAAATGCATTATGGTTTATGCTAGTATGGTAGTCGGCAGTATTGGTCCATTGTATATTATATATAGTATATGCATATATATGGTTGGTTGTCGGTCACAGACCAATAATCGACCCTAAATAACCGCAAAAAAAAAAAAAACTGAAACACTGAAAAATCGATGTTTTTAAAAAATTAATAACTGAAAACTGAATTTTTCGGTCGGTTCGTTTATCGGTCATCGGTTATCGGGTGGTTAACCGTAAATTTGCTCACCCCTACATTTACCTTCCCCTGCAGTGCACTCATAGTCCGAATCACATTGACCCCACAGTTTTGGGCCAAGGTTCGTGGTATAGCCTCAAAAGCAATTGGTGCAGCTTCATAGGGCCACTATACAGTGCAATCGTTATATCGTGGACCAAGGTCCACAGTGTACTGTGGACCATGGTCTGAAACGACGTCATTTTGATGTTAGTGGACGCGGACGCGAATGACTTCATGGAATTCATTGTCTAGAATACACAGAATGATTTGAGTGAATACACAAAATATTGACACAACTACACAGAAATCATCCTCCTAATATTCGAATACACAAAACACGTCACAACCTGTGTTTAAGTACCTCTAACATGAATACACAGAATCGTAGTCTACAATACACAGAATACTTTCAAAGAATACACAGAATATGAAAACACCAAATACACATACGCATCACCCTTGTATTTAAGTACCACTAACATGAATACACAGAATTCTTGTCTAGAATACATAGAATGACTTACGGAAATACACAGAATATTGATACAACTACATAAAAATCATGCTCCTAACATTCGAATACACAAAACATGTCACAACTTATGTTTAAGTACCTCTAATATGAATACACAGAATCGTAGTCTACAATACACATAATGTATTCAAAGAATGCACAGAATATTAACACAAATACACAGACCGGCCGAAACGGGAAACGTGATTTCCAAAAAAACAAACCATTAATTAATTACCCTATACAGTGAATACTCAGTGCATTAATGTTTCTCAATGTTAACAAATTAACAATTGAATACTGACGTTTATGAAAGTACTATCTTGGGAGTGTCTACCAATTTTAACAGGAAAAATAAAGATGTTCATTAAAGTACTACATTCCGAGAAGATATAAAACAAACCGCTCCTTCCCTCAATATGATAGTGAAATTAATGGATCATAATTTACCTTTTCTATGCCTTCAACAGATGAACTCTTCTGCTTCAACATGGCAGATATAGTGATTACAGTCAACTCTACTGCACCACCGCCAGGTACTAGCTTTGGATGCTTGATAATGTTTATGGCTGCAGATATGGCATCCTGCACAATAATGTAATTACAAATTCGAAATCACTTCTTACAAAAGGATGACAACTAAGTATTATTTATCATTTGGATAAAAGCTTATTCAGTTGTTTTACTGCTATAAGAGCACTCAATACTTCTTTTTGGGTGTGTGCTTGGATATGCTTATTAGAAAGAGTTGATGTATTCAGAAAAATTTCTTAGAACTTATTACTATAAGCTACTTCAAGGACCTTATCAACATATACTTTAAAAAAACAATTTGAAATACCAAACTCATTTAAGCTTTTTGTGCTTATCTGATCTCTAGGAGCTAAGTGAAAAATGCTTATTTAAGTTTGTCAAGAAATCCAAAATGGAACTAAGGGTCCGTCTGGAAAGCAATAAAATGACTTCTGGAAAATGTTTTCTAGAAATTGAGTCATTTTCCGGAAAATAGTTTCATTTCCAGTGTTTGGATGTATTATGAAAAACTGTCTTTGTGTGCTTGGTTCATTTTCTGGAAAATGAGTAGGAAACTGAACAGAATTGTATGCTTCAACATTTTAACATCAAATTACAACATAATAACAAAAAGTTCTTCAAACAAGTCTTCATACAACATTAATAACTACAAAGACATACATAAAAAGTCTTAAAAATTACAATCTACATTATAGTCTTATCATCCAACATAAGCAAGTCTTAAGTATCCAACATAGCCAATTACAAATACATACATAATTTAATTCAAAGAAAAAATAAATTTCTCAATCCATTTCCTCTTCAAACTTGCATTCTTCGCCTTGAATATCCTTACTTGAACTTCATTTGTCATGAGTAATTCAAATGCTTTGCATAGTTCATCCTCATGAAAGTCGTCACCTATGCTCATCACATCCTCAAACAGTTGATTTTCATCGATACCTGTATTCAATGACTTAATTGTCGATGCAATGTTACCGAGTTGTTTGGCCATTTCATCGACCTTCAAGTCAATTGACTTTCGCTTACTATACGCCCGGATTTTTGGGACGAAGCAGTTGATGCAGATGTTCTTCCCCTACTTTCTTCTTCAATTTGCTCGGGCAAAAGTTTCATCGTTGTGATCAGGCAACATCTCATCATTAGGACCATCTAAAGTGACATCTGCAAAAGACTTTGCAAAGTGTCCTATGGCACAATCTCTACCAGCAACAATGGACATCTCCTCATAGTACTCAATTTTCTTGTTCAATAACATTTCGTACTTGGGAGTTGCCTATGAATAAAAAAAACTTTAGAATTATGCAATAGTAGAAAAAAATAACATAAGAACTATGATAATAAAATATTACCGAGATAAGCTCCATATACGGGGCTGGATCACATGTAATCATCTTCAAATTATCATCCCATCCAAGGCCACTCATATCCTTCAGCTTGCAAATCATCATCCATGTATTCTTCACAGTTCTCAAATGATTCTCCACATGTTTGGGTTCACAGGCAACATTAAATTGTTCAAAAATGGCAGATGCAACACGATTGAATGAAGATGCTCTAAAATTGTTAGTTGGATTATTTGGATTCTTAGCCTTTTCCGCTAATATCTTTAAAATGTGCCCTCCATCGGCTTTGTCCATCGAAATTGCCTAGAAGTCATAATTCCCTTTCCTTTATTCATGTTGTTATAATGACATAAAAAACAATAACAACCAATGTCAACCATAAAATAATCCAATACAAAGCAATATTTAACATAAAAACAATATGAACCAATGTCAACCATAATTCCTAATAACAAGTACACAACAATAAGAAATGTTCAACAACTATCAATATCCAATACAAAGCAATATTTAACAAACTTAAAAAAAATAAGCATTAATTCCTAATAATAAAGCCATTCCACATTTGTTCCGCAATCTCATCTCTCTTTGCATTCCACTATCTAGCTTCTTGTCTTTCTTCACTTTGGGTATGAGATAAGGGCAACAATTTATCGTCATCAACATCAACATTTGCTTGATTAAATTCATCAAAAAGGTTCAACATCTAACACACGAAATCGTTTCTTCAAAATTCCAAACACTCTCTCAATAGATGTACGTAAGGACGAATGACGAAGATTGAAAAGTTCTTTCTTATTCTCGGGATGATGAGCACTAAACTCTTTCAAATGGTATCTAACACCACGGTATGGGGGTAAGTATTCCATTTCGTATGCCATATCCAGCATCACCAAGATAATATTTCCATACAATTTTACACAATTTGATTACTTATATGCCATTCTTATACAATAACAAACAACACAATGTAAAAAGTGATAACTATATTGGTTTTATACCTTCTGGAATTTTAAATCTATTCGGACGTGTGAGTGCATTGTTCAAGACTCGAGAATCGTGTGCACTACCTTCCCACCCAGCTAGCACATAACAAAATCGCAAATCAAAATTGATGGCAGCAAATACATTTTGTGTTGTTCTACTTTTACGTCACCGAAAGCTTCCTTACATATTAAGTGGCACGGATGCACGAATATGGGTTCCATCTATTGCTCCTAGACAGTCTTTGAAATATGGATAAAATCGTGGATTGCTAATGACTCCATGAGGAGTTACTTCACCATCTGGTAATACTATGGGGTTCTTATACAAAGATAAAATGGCTCTCAAAACACTTCTAAAGTAGCGGTGAATTGTCTCAATTGATCTATAATACCTTGACCCAACTACTCGAAAGTGTACATTGTGACCTATTATATGTAAAAATATTAGTACTTGTTCCTTAACACTTACGGCTCTAGTTGTGCGTAATAAGTTCTTACTAGCCAAAAGGTCACACAATTTATAAAAAGAAATTGGTCTCATTCTAATAACGCTAATACATTTGTTATCATCCTCACATAATATACTATTTATATAACTCTCTCGTTCATAATTTCTATTGGTAATGCCATGCTCTATTTGGTTCCTATTTCTAAGTTGTTGCAATAGAAGAGCTCCAATAGCTAGTATAGCACTTGCTGCACCCATAACAATGGCACGCACATGATTTCTATCCATCTATAAAAATAAAAAAATAATATGACAACAAATATATCACAAGACTAATACATAACCACAAATAATTTACAAACAATTCGATACAACATATACCAATAAATATTTTTTTAAATTTAAATTTGTTACAAACAATTTACATAACACATAAAATTAATATTTTTTCAAAATTATTTTTTTACCAGTTCTGTTTCCAACACCGGTGCGGAAACAAGTTTTGGTTTCCGCATTGGTGCGGAAACTAGAATTGGTTTGTTCTAGTATCCGCACCGATGCGGAAACCAGAACCGGTTTCCAGTTCGCCTAGTTCGAACTGCGAAAACCAGAAGCTCGCCTCTGGTTTCTGATGAGGAAACGGATAAATTTCCGGCTGTGGGTTTTCATTCCCATAGCCAGAAAATATTTGTGTATCTTTCAGATCTACGATTTGAGGAAAAAAATCAAAGAACAGTGAGTTGTTGGTGAAGAAACATACCAGATCTATGTTTGTTGATGGAGAAGAAGATGAAGATCTGGACTTGTTGATGGAGCTTTGGTGTTGGTGGAGTTGGAGTTTTGGTGTTGATGGAGTTTTGGCGTGGCGTGGATGAAACTTTTGAAGATGATGTGGTGTTGTGAAAGAGGCAAGGAGTTGCTGCTGTGAATGAGCTTCAAAGGAACGTGTAAAATGACATGACTTCCCCCCAAAAAAAGGGGAAGTCACTTTACAAGAAAAGAGGGTCATTTTACATTGACCAAGAGTTCATTTTACATTGACCACCATTTTACATAACTTACCAATCACTGAAAGCCCAGAAAATGATTTCCGTTTCCAAACACACCCTAAGTTCAAAATGTTTTTAAATACCTGTAAATTTCTTTCCACTTCATTCAGAAGATCATTGCTGGCACCTCTCAAAAGTACAGTGCATGCTTTTGAGTCTTTACAATCAACAATAAAAGCAAAGAACTCATCACCAATTTTCTTCACCTCAAACAGTCCAACACCAGTACCAACATCAGATTCCTGCAACTCATCAGCTCTGTTAACAATAACTGCTCCACATGCCTTAGCAATTCTATTATTATCCGTCTTCCTTAACCTTCTCAGTAATAACCACATCTGGTTCAAACTTAAGTATCGGAACACACATGTTCTGAACGTATTCTTCTTCCATTTTGAAGAGGACTTTAATTAATTAGTATTCTTGAGGTATTTTGTATGATGTTTAGAGATGAGATAAAAGGATTATTTAAACCATTAAACTGTAAGATGAGATTTCATGCTTTGGGTACAAATAAGATTTTGATCAATGTATTGATTTGCAAGTTATTATTTTATTTTGAGCCAAAAGTTTATTCATATTAAATGATTTTGAAGTTATGGTTGAGATTGTGGTACAATGAGCATGTAAATGTAAATATTTTATGATGTGTTGTGGAGTGTGTACTTATTTCTTGAAGAAATAAATTTTGGAGCCTAAGGGCTATGTTTTAAAATTATGTACCATTTTATTTACTTATGAAAAAAAATGTTTTTGAAGTATACCCAATATTAAGAACCCAAGTTTGAGATTTTTGATCAATTGATTCTGGTCAAGAGATTTTGAGAGCCTAGGGGCTATATTTTATTACATAAAATATTTTGAAAACTTATGGAAGATATGTGACTTGGAAATTGTGGAGTATTTAGTTGTATGCTGGATACTAGGGCTATGCCCTGTTGAGGAGTGGTTAGAATAATCCTACCACTAGGGTTCATACCCTGTTTGAAGAGTATTCGGTAGGAACAATCCCCAGATACTAGGGCATTTATTGTCCTGTTGATTTGAGGAGTGGTTAGGTTTTGCCTACCACTAGGGTCTTTGTACCCTGTTTTGAGGAGTATTCGGTAGGAAAAATCCCCGAATACTAGGGCCAGTAACTTCCCGGTGAGGCTTGGAATCCTCACTCGGGGGTGTGCACACTTAAGGTTAGAGTCCTGTTTCCATTGACATGGGAATTTCGCGGAGTGTTCAGCGTGGAGCTGTTCACTAGGGCCTAAGTATAAAGGACCCTGTCCCATTGTGTATGTGATGTGCTTCCATATGTATTTTGTGGTGTGCAATTATGGCACAAAATAAAGTGTTTGAGAAAATTTTATAAGTGATGATATTATGAAAAGTTTCATATGCTTTTTGATATAATTATCTATAAATTGTTTTTTTTTTGAATTAAAGTGCAGTGCGGGGTAAAGTAAAGTAAATTTTTATTTTCTAAAATTGTTTTCTTTAGGGCAAGCAGTCCCATACTTAGCAAGTGTTGCTAACCCCTTACTTTCTTGTTGTGTTTTTGAAATCTTTATTTGAGTAGCAGGTAATGTTTGATGGGGGGTTTGTTGTGAGAGTGCGGTAGACCAAGACTTCGAGGATTATTGGATTTTAAATGAAATTGATGTAATAGTAGATTATTATTTTACTTTGGACTATGGATTTATTTTTTTAAATTTTTGTTTAAGGTTAGCCTTGCATCTAGTCAAGTAAGGATTAGGTGTGGCGTTAGCATCCCTATTCAATTTAGTTTTGTAAAGCTTCCGCAATGATCTTAGTGAATTATTAAGAAAGAAAAAAAAATTAAGAAAAATTTGATCTTAATTTGATGTCGAAAAATGGGGGTGTTACAAGGACACTCCAATCTTCCTCTCTAAGTAACTCTACATTGGTTTGGTTCTCACCTTTCTTGTACTCAAGGGGACAATCAAGGAGAGTGATGCGAAGGTTTACATTCTTTATTCTCATTTTGCCTGGAGCAATTACATCTTTGTTAATCATAACTCCTTTGACCTTTGAATCTTCCAACTGGCCACCGGGGACCTTCTCAACCTTAATGTACTTTTTAACATCCACTTCACGCAACCCTTGTCCAATTTCCACACCAACAACTGCTGTAGCATCGACTGCTAAATCCTATTAATGTCCAAAGAACTAATTCATACGTACAATTTGCCATTGTAAGAAATACTTCAGACTTCATATATGATGAGAAACACACACTACTATATATACATGTAGAAAATATAGGAAAGGAAATAATGTCCCATAATCATCCCATCCTATCCCCACAATCATGTTAATCCTATCCCTAAGATCAAGTGATCCACAATTTGTGCATTTATACTATTTACAATTCATAACAACCATAATAGGTACTAAGAAAGTAATACAGCCCAATATATAAGCAAGTTATTGGCAAAATATCATTTACACTACTCTCATGTGCTTTTGAAGAAAATTGTTGATGGACCCAACTATATTATTAAAGCGCGTTAAAAAAATTCAGATACATGCAGAAAGAAAAAGGTGGAGGTCATGTTCATTCAGGTGAATGAAAACAGAGCAAAGTAACTGGTCGTAGCCACTACTTTATCATATACCTTAAGCATAGCAATAATAAAGTTACTAATTAACACTGTCACTGATGTCAAATTATAGCATTTAGTGCGCAGAAGAAGATAACCTCCGGCAGCATCAAGTAGCATTTTCAACATAGAACGTGGACCCAATGTAGTACGGATTATATCAGCAACAACCTACCAATACAACAAATACAAGACAACTTGTAAACATGTTTACATTAGCAATGCATTAAAATTTTTGCAGCCACAAATTAGTTTCTAGATCATAAAAGCCCCAAATCTTCTTGACTTCATTCCCTGTAGTTATTTTACGGGACAAATGCCCAACAATGGCTCACTATCCTTTCTTTCATCAATTGTCCACGTCAAAACGTCATAAAAATGATGTAAATATAACAACATGGCAATGCTTGGATGTTGGCATGGTGCACCTTGTGACCTTGCTCACGCTTTAAGGATTCATTTGCTCAACACAAATACTTATTGTAATTAAATAATTCAACCACACACATTACTTTGAGAAAAAAAATATCATGAAATGTAAAAATCCAAAACAGATACGGGGAATTTTTTAAGGACAAGAACTGGAGCGTGCATTCTTCAGATTTGATCGAGAGACGAGACTTCTACAACGAAATTTGAATGAACTCAATGAAGAATTGAGAATGTTGATCCAAAATTTGACGAATGGACCAACATTAGAAAAAATTTGAAAGTCAAGGGACTTAAATTGTTCAAATTAAAAGTCAGGGACTAATTTTGGAAAATCAACATAGTCGGAGGACCTTTGCTGGAATTAACTCTTTCTAGATAATTGAATTATACTATTTAATTTGTGAAAATGGTGACTCTGTTATGACATTTGTTGGTTTTGAGACCAAAGTATAGTCGTCCGGCGACCCAACACTATCGAAAAAGTATTATATTTATGGGGAAAACACTCGTAATTGTCCTTACAAATCTCCCCGTGTTTATTTCAAAAGTCCCGCCTTTACAAGGATTAGAAAGGTCTTATATAGTGGTCATGGGTGACCGTTAGACCCAGGCTCCCTCATTGACATTGTTAGTTTTCGCTTAGGGTTGAGGTGTCAAAAGATATGTGTGTGTTAAAACGGAAAGTCGGTGACTCCTCGAGTGTCGGTCTCGAAGGAAGGACGTGAAGATCTGCCAAGTGTTCGGGTGTTTACTTGATTGAGTCATGCAAGGGATTCGAGTGTGGTGAATGGTGGTTTGAAAGCTAAAAGAGTTCATAAGATTGGTTTTGAGTGAAAATGGTGTAAAGTAAAATAGATTGAAAATTATGTAAAAAGGTATGGATTGGATAGTGTTCATCTATGTTGCATCTTGGTGTGTCTAAGGTAATGGATAAACAAGACAAAGATGTTGGCTATTCAAGAGTGTGTATTCTTAGTCCTTTTCAACCTTTGTGTATTAAGGCTTCTTGGACTTAGGAGTGCCTTCAAGCATCCTAAGTTCTAAGAGGAATTTTATCAAACACTTGAGCTACACACTATCCTACTATTCTTAAGAAGTCCATAGGATCTATGATTGCTACAAAGCTTCAATCCTAACTCTAATCAAAGACATGAAAGAGTCAAGAGCTCAATCTCTCATCTAGATTGGCCAAATCCAAACAAGATATCATCAAAACAACAATCAATAGACAAGAATAGATAACCCAACAATCTAAGCATTTAGATCCAAAAATAGATATAAGATCATCACACTAGCAACATATTGTAACCCCTCGTCTATTCCGATGAGTTTAGGGTTCGAAAAATATTTTCTAGGCTATGACATTTATGAGATGATCTCTCGGTACTTCAGAAGGATTTTTACAAGTGAGACTAGTTATTAATAAGCTGCGATCTACGTACCGGTCATGAACCGAAAAATTTTTAAGGACGTATATACAGTTCGAATTTCCCTAGGAAATGGATTATTAAGCATGATATGATTAAGCGTGAACTTCCTACTCTGTTCAGTGGAAATTAGACGAACTGTAAGAGTGAAATTTATTACGAACCTCCGTACCACTATATTTCGCGAGATACCGGAAAATTGTCCGATTTTAGTGGTTAATGACGGGATTATTTTTAGAATAATTTTGGTATTAAAATTTTCCCGAATTAAGTTATATTCCTCCGAACTTTTATCTAATTTACTCCCTAACTGGCAAGGAAGTCTTGCTCTACAAGGCACACCATGGAGTTGTGACAAGTGTCACCATTATTTACCACATGGTAAATAATTAATTAAAATATCAAGGATGAGTATGGGATAAGCTAAGCCATGCTAAGATGTAACTTACACTCCAAGTCTTCCCTATCTCTCCCACACTCATTTTCGAAATTAAGGAGAAGGAAAAGAAGAAAAAAAATATCATCTTCCTATTAGGATCCAAGAACTCCATAGCTATTTTCTTCAACACAAGTGCTTCCATAATAGGATCTTCGGTAAAAAGTTTGGAGGAGAAGATCACCATCTTGTCTACGGTAGTAAAATCTACTTGAGAGGTAAGGAATCCCTTAAGTTGGTTTAGTCACTTGAAAGTGAACAAATGCTAGTAAATTATGAAACTAGGAATTTTATGTGAAAATCATGTGTTAAGTTTGTGGATCTACTAGTTGGCTCAAGAAACTATACCTTGATTTTTGGTAATTTTTGTATACATGTTCATGGCTAATTTATGCATGTATGTGTTGTGTTTATGTCCATATAGGCTTATACTTGTGAAAATAGGGGAAGATTTAGACGTTACAACCCGGTTTTTACTGCCTGAAATTGGCAGATCCGGATGGACGCGGCCGTGGACGCGCGTCCATCGGCGCCCAACGTTTCGGCGTCACGGCTGAAAGGCCGGACGCGACCACGGACGTGGGTGTCCAGGATTTCGGCGTCACAGCCGAACGGGCGGAAGCGGCCCGGACGCACGCGTCCGCCGTGCGTCCGGCGCTGCGGACATCCGCGAGTCTGCGCGACGCGGTTCCGTTTTCGACCAAACTTTCTTCCGATGTTTTGGCTCCTGAATGTTATGATGTT
>CM008332.1:17165957-17177409 GCA_002525835.2 Ipomoea batatas
CTATTCAAGGTGTCTTGGGAATGGACATTGATAAGGCAAAGGCAATTCAAAGCAGGATAGATGATTTCACTTGCTGTTCAACAAGGTGAAAGGGTTCTTATAACAGCCCCTACAAATGCAGCTGTGGACAATATGGTAGAAAAACTGTCTGACGTTGCAATAGACATTGTTCGTTTTGGAAATCCTGCAAAGATATCCCCTGTAGTAAATTCGAAATCTTTAACTGAGATTGTGAATACTAAACTTGCTGACTTTCGGGCGGAGTTAGAGAGGAAGAAAACAGATCTGAGGAAGGACCTGAGACATTGTTTGAACGATGATTCTTTAGCAGCTGGCATACGTCAACTTCTGAAACAACTTGCAAAGTCCTTGAAGAAGAAGGAAAAGGAAACTGTAAGAGAAGTTTTGTCAAGTGCTCAGGTTGTGCTTGCAACTAATATAGGGGCTGCTGATCCACTAATTAGGCGGTTGGACACATTTGACTTGGTTATAATAGATGAAGCAGCTCAGGCAATTGAACCATCTTCTTGGATACCTATATTGCAGGGAAAGCGTTGTATTCTTGCAGGGGACCAGTTCCAGCTTGCTCCTGTGATCCTTTCTAGGAAAGCCCTAGAAGGAGGTCTTGGAATATCACTTCTAGAAAGAGCGGCATCTTTGCATGAAGGAATGCTCTCTACAAAACTAACCACACAGTACAGGATGAATGATGCCATTGCCAGCTGGGCTTCAAAGGAGATGTATGGCGGATCATTAAAATCTTTTCCACAAGTTGCTTCTCATCTTCTTGTGGATTCCCCTTTTGTCAAGGTACCATTTGGAACATCTTAATTTTCTTTTGCTGAGTTATTTATTTTTTATTCTTTGTTTACCAGTTGGAATTTCAATATTTCATTCTTAACAGATACATCAGACCAGAAATAATAATTAGCCCAACTAAATCACTAATTAGAGTATAGGAGAAAATGATGGCCAAATCGTCATTACTATTTTAGAAGCAACTTAAAAAGCTCATATATTAGAGCTGCAAAATAAGAATATGATTGAGATAATGACTGTAATCTTGTTGTGACCATTATATCCAGCCCACATGGATAACTCGGTGCCCACTGCTATTGCTTGATACAAGGATGCCCTATGGAAGTTTATCTACTGGTTGTGAAGAGCATTTAGACCCAGCTGGTACTGGTTCCTTTTACAATGAAGGGGAAGCAGACATTGTTGTTAAACACGTCCTGGCTCTAGTTTATTCTGGTATTTGTACTTCCCCTTTAACCTTTTAAAATGCAGTGTGCCTGCATCTTTAATTTGCTATATCATTCAATGCTTTTCCTTGATGAACTGAATGCACTAAACTATATTATAAAAATAAGGAAAAAGTGTCAAATAGGCCACTCAACTTGTAGCTTTTGTGCAATTGGGCCATTGAACTTAAAAAGTGTGCAATTCAACCATCAAACAAGTAAAATTTGTGCAATTAGACCATTTTTACAAAATTTTTTAATTCAATTTGAGTTAAAAACATTTCAATATTGACTCCCAACTAGTATGGTAGAAGAAAATGCCACTCTTAATACATATATGTTAGTAATATAATTGGATTTTATCAGAATTTTTTTGTAAAAATGGTCCAATTGCACAAATTTTGCTTGTTTGATGGTTGAATTGCACACTTTTTAAGTTCAATGGCCCAATTGCACAAAAAGCGATAAGTTCAGTGGCCTATTTGACACTTTTTCCTAAAAATAATACTGATGGCTTATTCGATTGCCACATGCATTCTGTTGATTTCCACACAAGGGAGATTTATAGATGTAAGATATGGCATCGATGCTACTATACTATGGTCGGTCTATGGTTACCTAGCACATTGAGCGAGCATGTTTTTGTTTGTCATCACTTTTCATTGCAATTTTGGTGGTGTGCAGGTGTTAGTCCTGTAGCCATTGCTGTGCAATCTCCATATGTTGCTCAAGTGCAGCTACTGAGAGACAGGCTTGATGAAATCCCAGTGACCACAGGTGTTGAGGTTGCGACTATTGACAGCTTTCAAGGCCGTGAAGCAGATGCAGTGATCATATCAATGGTAAGAAGCTGACCATGCGGTTTATGTTGCAAATTCATTGTTTTGGCAGTTGAGTTGAAGTGATATGCTGTATTTGTTTCAGGTTCGTTCAAACAATATGGGAGCGGTGGGGTTCTTGGGTGACAGCCGAAGAATGAATGTTGCCATAACAAGAGCGCGCAAGCATGTAGCAGTGGTGTGTGACAGCTCCACCATATGCCACAACACCTTTTTGGCGAGGTTGCTGCGCCATATTAGATATTCTGGTAAAGTGAAGAATGCAGAACCTGGCAGTTTTGGAGGATTTGGCCTTGGCATGGATCCCATGTTGCCTACTGCAAATTAAAGCTGCCACTGGCAGGTGTTACATACAATCAAGTTTTATTCACACACTACACTTGAACAGGGATAACTCTCGGGTGATTTTTTCCAAAAAAAAAAAACAAAACAAAACAAAAATTCACATTATTGTTTATTGTATATAATAACTCAAAGAAATTCCACAACAGTGTAAATATTCTCTATTCCTTTTTAAGAAACAAAATGAAAAGCACAGGTTTTTACTTTGAGACTCGATATCATGAGCCCTCAATTCACCATGCACACAGCTGAAAAAAATATCATTACTAGTTTCTTTATTTTTTATTTTTTTTAAAATCAGTTCATGAATTATAGTGTAACTAAAATTGAAGGAATTCTTGAAAAATTAGTTCATTCAAACAAGTATTTGTCAATCTTGGTTGATAAAATGAATTAGGGACTAAGATAGCTGCTGTGCCTAAACATGATCATTTGTTTCTTGTTGCTTCTGTGGGTGTTTTGGTGGTCATCTGGTCAACAGCATGCACAGTTTGCTGAAGTTCTTCCCATATGGCTTTGTATACCATCCTCTGTCTGTTCACAGCAGATTGCCCCTCAAATGCGGAAGAGACAACATCAATACTGCAATCACCAGCCACGCAAGGAAGTAAAGATCAAATAGTTAAGACATCATTAGCATGACACGAAGTTCATGAAGAGCATTTAAATGATGCATATGCATCCAGTGCATATATTACAACCCGTAATTGAATACCTCACCTGACATGCCGACCATCACCATAAAGATCATTGACTGTAACTGATTCTGCATTTAGTTGTTCTTTGATCTGTTAATACCAATTTCAAAAACACGAGAACCATTACTGACACGGATTTAATCTTCTTCAATAAAGAAGCAAGAAAACCACTGAACATCAGAAGCTGCTATTCCACTTGCAGAACTAAATCATAATACTTTTAAAATATAAAAATGAAATCCAATAAACCCTGCAGAACCAACCACTTCTCTCTAATCAGAGACAGCACCTTTCCATAGTTTCCATCATTCTGAACCCTGATTTTAAGTGGCATGTCAATAGATGGACTATTTCAGAAATTACCAGTCTTTCTTAAAAGGATAAGCACCCACCCCACCCCCAGAAGATGCCCAAGTGTCCTTATAAACCCCACCTGTTAATTTCTGTCAAATCTCTGTACCAATTGTTAAGAGATCTCTGTTTTTTCTTTTGTAAGTAGATCTCCATTTTATTTTAATGTATAGAGGATCCTTGAATACAAACAAAAGGAAAAGCACCCAATAGTTGATCATAGCCTTGGTTCTAAACCTCAAATCCTCACGTAAACTGTTTGCACATTTCTCTGGTAGGTTTTATTGGGTTCAAACCTATGTCCCCACTTCCCACCACCCTGGAAACATATAATTTACCGTTATACAAACCAATTATGGTTAATGGAAGCAAAACCATATCTACTTCAAACTAAAAAAGAATAGTCAGTGAAAGCAGAGACACCTTCATGTTTCCACAGATATCACACCTAGGAAGACATTAAGGGGAGAGGAAAAGGAGAGAAGTTCATAAAACCGAAAGGTAAGTACTTGGTAAAAAACCTAGGCACAAAGTTAAGGCTTTTGAAGAATGCAGTGCATGAACCCATGCAAGAAGGGTCTGGGCAAACTTTCAAGAGTAAAAGTGCACAAAAGTTATGAGGCCTCCATCACTTTAAGTGCAAAGTACAAAGAGAAGTGCTTGGCTGCTTGCTTTTTCAAAGATGGTGCAAAACAATTTTTAATAGCTTGGTTATGCATATATAATTCATAACGCTGTGTTCATGGTTGATTATGCAGAGGTATTTTTATGCACGACGATGCTGCAAATCCATATTTCCATGCCGATAAACTGAACAGGGTGCATTGATAGGCTTCACTTTGGTTCCATAGCCCTACCTCAGATCATGATTCTTAAATGGTTCAGATGTTTATATTGTTTTGGTACTGGCTTCAATACTTTCAATTTTGTAGGGCCAAAGAACCTGGAGTAACAGGAGAATTTAAACGGTCGGAAAAGAGGGGCAAGCTAATCACTGAAGTTCAGGAAAAAAAAACCAAAAATTATTGTAGCAAAAGACTTAAACACGAAAGTCACGTTGAATCAGAGTCCAGGAATCAGAAGGTGAAATTGGGGGGTTGGGAGGGGACAATTAATCAATGGAGAAACAGCGAAAAAAACAAGAACCACTCTGCCCATTACCATACCTAGTTCAGATTTAATCACTGTAGCATAATAACAGAATGTGATTTGGTAGTTTGGCCAGCATCCCTTTTTGTTTCCAAGATAGGGTAAGAAAACACCATTTCATAGTGAAATTATTTAGGGTTCCTAATAATCTTTCCAGTTCCTCATTGAATTATATGTGTCATACCTTGCAAAACACCACAATTTCTACCTATGCGTCAGCTCCAAATGCCTCTAATAAACAGCACCCTTAATAAATATTAAATAACCTGTTCTCTTTACTAGCCCTCTCAATAAAATGAAAGGGCCAACCCAATTAGGCAAATATGCATGTTTCTTACATGGTACACACATCCACTTTCAATATTTTATCAATTCACATTCGTATGTCTTTTTTCTCTTCTTGTTACTTATAATTAAACTTCAATCATTGGTGACACACCAAAGCCTACAACAAAATCGTTGACTAACTCAACTGTTTTAAACAGATAAAATAGCACATCCATTTCTTGCAAGGATTACTGAATTTAGCAACTTCCAACGGAAACTAGTAGAGCGTATGCAAAGAACTCATAAGTAAAACGTAATTAAAAAAAAAATAACACATAAGAAAATATAGCATATCCTAGGGTATAAGAGAGTTGATTGATTGGACCTTGTTCTCCATGGACTGCATCAAAGGAGAATCGATTTGGCGGAAACCATTCTGGTCGGAAGTTGCTCGGGTACAGAAAGTCCGACGGCGAAGAAGTGAAGGAGCCGCCATCGCGCCGATTGGGGAAGGAGCTTCTCCGACGCGAGCGTGCGTACTGCTAGGAGTTTAGTCGTCACTGGAACTGAAAATCGGAGGATACTGCTTGAAAAGCGGAAGCGGGAGGCACAGAAGATGGCCATGTTGGGCCTTGTAAGCAACGATTTTGCCATTGTTAGCTAGATGATGGACTGCTTCTTAGCAATAGCTGCGCTGCCTTACCGGAGAAACAGATGAGGAAGAAATGAATGTGGCTACCTCGTGCTTGTTATATTGTTATGGCTTAATTCCATGTTCTATTCTAAATCGGTACTCCTTAATGTCAATTCTAAATCGGTACTCATAGCGTTTGGTTGGAGGAGAGAATTAGAGTGGAAAAGAATTGTAATTCGGTAAAATTGTAATTCAATTAATAAAGTAGGAATTGAAATTAAAGTGTTTGGTAGGCAAAAATAAGAGAACATGGAATTGAAAGGTAAAAAGTGACAAAATGACTAAAATGCCCTTATGTTGTGGTAGATGTTGTAATAATAATAATAATAATAATAATAATAATTTCAAAAAATAAAAATAATAAGTACTTGTATAATAAAAATAATTCAAAAAAATAAAAATAAAAATAATTCTTTCAAAACAATAATAATAATAATAATAATAATAATAATTCTTTCAAAATAATAATAATAATAATTATTATTATCTTTACACCAACAAAAAAGACAATGGGTATGGGAGGAGGGACAAAATTGTCTTTACACCAACAAATTGCCCCTCCTCTCCACCGAATTGCAATTCATGGGGGTACCCCATGAATTGCAATTCATCATTTGGAGGGAATTGCAATTATGCCTCCAACTTAACACTGTAATTTGGGAATTCAATGAATTGCAATTCCCCCAAACTACATCCAACCAAACAGGCCATTAATGTCAATCTACTTTTAGGGTATGTTTGGAAAGAGGAAATGCCTTCTGAAAAATGTTTTTTGGAAAATGAGTTATTTTTCGAAAAATATTTTCCTTTTTAGTGTTTGGTTGCGTTATGAAAAATTACCTTGGTATGTTTGGTTCATTTTGGCCGAGAACATGCGAAACGACCATTTTAGCCATTCTGGAAAATAACTTACAGAATTTTATTCCGTAAGTCATTTTCCAAAAAAATTGACTGATTTTCCTTGGTCAACGGAAGTCATTTTTCGAGTTACCAAACACACCCTTAGTTATTATTATTATTCTTTAAAAATATTTCTTTAGCCTTAGTATTATGATATAATCATTTTTATCATCCGTTAACAAAATATTTAAATAACATCAAATACAAGACATTTTGGTCTATACATTTTTAAGTATGTCTAAAACTGGATGCTAAGATCAAATATGTCTTTATTTGGCTTGTAATGGGGCTAAGGGGCCGTTTGGTTCGCGGAATCTTAGATTACCCCAGGTAATAGGATTACCTGCAGGAAGGTAATGTGAGATTTTGGGAATGTAAGATTACTTGATGTGTTTGGTTAAAGTTGTAGGAATGTAATATTAACTTGTTTGGTTGAAGGTTATGTTTTAGGTTATATTACATCAATTACATAAATGCCCTCATAAAAATTGAAAAGTGTAAATTGCAAGTCTCTTTTTATTTTTTATAGTTTAAAATTTAACAAAATACTACTACTACTACTAATAATAATAATAATGGAATGCATAAAAATACTGTTAAGATACAATTCAACAATTGAGTATTAATCTTAAGCCACTCCATTATCTCACTTAATTGACCCACTCTATTCATAAGCCATGCAAGACCACCATCCAACATCACCAAATAATTCAGCCCACAAATCATTAAAATCCAACCCATAATCAATTAATCCTCATTCGGCCACAGCAACAACTTAACCAAAGAAGAATAGTTGAGGGCAATTTTGGAATATTAAAAAGTAATCTCACATTACCTAACCAAAATTAGGTAATCAGATTACCTCAAAGATACCCCCATTTCCTACGTGGCGGTAATCTTATATTACTTAGCATTCTAGATTACCTAAACCAAACACAGTAATATAACATTACCTTCTTCAGATTACCAGGGTAATGTTAGATTCCTTGAACCAAACGCCCCCTAAGGGTAAGTGGCTAAACAAAGAAGGGGCATGGAAAATGCACAAAAGAGAGAGAATTTCACCCCTATTCACAATTAAACTTAGAGGAGACATGGAAAATATGAATTAAGAGAGCAAAATATAATTGGAAACACAAAAGTATTCTAAACTAGTGGGGGTGAAGACAATTATTCTAGCAACCTGACTTGCACTTTTATTCATCCTTCTTTCTCTTCCTTTCCCAAACATTTTCTTCACTTTCAACCTTCTTTTTCAAACTTTTCCTTAACAACAAATTTTCTCTTTTTTTTCTTTTCAATTTTTTTTCTTTTCTCTTTTTTTTTTCAACCAATAAATACTTTCTTTCCTTCAATTCAAACCAACCAAACAATTCCTTCACCACACCCCCACACTAGAACAAAGATAACATGAATAACTCTATCAAAAATAAGCTCACAAAGGGAAATCTCCTCTAAATTAAAGAATAAATGCTACATTCTCTCTAAGGGTGAATGGAAAATATATGGCTTAGGGCTAAGGGTTAAATGATAGGGCTAAACAAGAAAAACAAAACAAAGAACGGGGTTAAGTGCTTTGCACTTATTAAACAAAAAACAAGGCTCAAAGGGGACAACTAGGGAAAATAATTGTAACACAGGATAGGTTTAAAGGCTTGAGCTAACAACAATGGCCTAAATCACTTCAAAGCATGCAAATTCTAGACTTCACTATGAGAGCACTGAGACAAGCTATGATAGAACAGGTATCATCGGAATCCCACATAAGCCTTCACTAGCAATGCATAACACACATGAGAAACATTTAGGTTAGAGGTTAACCCAATTATTGGCAAGAGACTGAATTAAACACAAGTTCAACCTTGAATCATCCCTGACAAGCTAGGCTGCACAAGTACCACCAAACAAATCACAAACCAGCAGAAAGGAAAGTGGTCACAGCCACAACACAAGGAAAGCATACTACCCTAAGCTGCAAATTGAATCCTTCAAGCAAAGTTCCTCAAAAATTTCATTTTTTCACCATTTTATCAGAAATAGAACCCCCCCAATACTTAGTCTGGACATCGTCCCTGATGGACAACCACCACGAACTAAAACAAAAGAAAACGAACTAGAAAGCAGGTAAACAATCAAAAAGCAGGAAATATGATAACAAAAGTCAAGTTTAAACATCATACAATCCAAAGACGAACTAAAAGCAAAAATAACAGAAAAATAAAAGAGTAGAGTTGTAGGAAGTTCACTAAGCACGTCATCCCATAGAAGAGGGATCATAAGGCAGGAATGGAGGGCTCCCCTGTGGTGGGTAATGCCCACGCATCCACTCATAGTAAGAATGGGCCTCAGCGCGTCTCTGGGCATTAGCTGCCGCCATCTCATCCAACCTGGTGTCAATGTGGTCGAACCTCATGTGCATGGCTGCCAGCTGGGCCAGAACCTGCTGCTGGAAATCACTAGAAGATGAACCCTCGCCTGCCTCAGCATGGGCAGGATCAACAACATTAGGATTGGCCTCATAGGCCTCCTCCTCCCTCCTCGCATCAGCCACATCAGCCATCTCTACAGTACGGGCTCTCTTTGGCCCAATCTTGTCACGCATCCTCGCCACAGCCTCAACTGTGAGAGGCTACATGCCTGGAGCCTTGGGCTCAGCCAACACAATCCGCTGCGTAGCACGGAGGATCCGAGTGAGATAAGGGCCAAGGTACAAAGCCACTCCACGAAGGTGATACTGGTTCTTCATTAAGTTTCAAATCACCACTCCCATATGCATCCTGACACGCCCATGACATACAGACAGAACAGGTCAGCGTGGTTAACAGAACTTGTGGCATCGAACCGGCCGGTGATTAAGTGGCCCAGCAGATATTGTATGAATTTGTGTTCTTTCTTGAGGAATGCAGAAGAGCGGCTGTGGGAGCTCCTATAGACCGTGGTGCCATTTGTGAGCTCTTCCTAGAACCGTTGAATGTTGGGCACATTGGCAACTCAGTCGAATTTTTCTTCTTCTGTGAGCTGCTGGACTGGGCCGAAACCCATCAAATCACTCAGATCATCCGGGCTGAACCGGAACATCGTATGGCCCACATGAAACTGTACACACACGCTGCTAGTGAGGCCATCAAATTTGGTAAGTTTCATTGTGGTCATGACCTCGACTAGCACCGACTTATGTGTGTCCTCTGCGAACTCCATCAACAAGTATCTCCACTCCGGGAGATCCACCATAGCCACCACCTCATCTCGGATACCAAACTCATCCGCAACGTACAAAGAGAGTACGTACGGCCGTAATATCTGCCTTTGGGAGAAGAACTGAAAGCGCTCAAAGTTTTTCGGGTCATGTAGTGGTGTGTCCGGAAGCTGTGCAGCTCGGGCTTGCCTTTGTGCCACAGATTTCTTTTTTGATCGTGGAAGCATCTGCAAATAGTTCAAACCAAATATATCTACGGGGTGAGGGATTAGGTAAATCAAAAGCACAACGGTTTGCAGGATGTGGAGTAGAATGTATGACTAACTAAAAGGAAATTAAAACTCTAAAATTCTGAATTCTGATTTTTTTTTTAAAACCTAACCTAGGCCACAGCCCACCCCGAGACCACATCTCCCCGAGGCCACAGCGAGACCACCTCCCACCGAGGCTACCTCTCACCATGGCAACCACGAGGCCACCTCCCGCCAAGACCACCTCCTGCTGAGGTTGCCTCTCGTTGAAGTCGTCTTAGGCCGAGGTCGCCCCTGGACGAGGTCGATCTTTTTTTTGAAATAATAATTTCATAGAGTTAATTAACGAAATGATATTTTTGACTATAACGAAATTACCAATTTAATTCTTGACTATTTTTATCTAATTAAGTTCTTAACTTTAAAAACCTTAATCAATTTGATATTCCGCTTTCAGATATTTATTTAATTCGAGGATATTGCAAAAATTTTATATTGCTTTCTAAACTGCTCAAAACCAAATTAGTAATTTGGTTATACTTAAATAAATATTTCAGTAATTTACTCTAATTTTATATTTGATATAAGAAATTGATAGAATAGAGAGGAATGTGTACAACACAGGCTAACAGAGTAACAGGTAATGGTGACCCCACGGTAATGTGAAATATGTGGCTATTGTGCGTACAAGGAGAGAGCGTAGATTCAGGTTTGTCCCGTGGCGAGCCAACGCGGCGTGTCACCACCACAAGTCCACATAGCCGCACCAAATATCTGCTTCCAGCCAATAGCCGTTGGCTTATCTCTTCCCTCCGATATCCGAAAATCTCGCTGATAAAATATAATATAATATACTACAGTATTAAAAACATATTTTCTTTTTATGAATGAATGAATGTAATAACAAAACCCAAAAGACCAGTACCATTGCGCCATTACGGCATCGGAGTTCACTGTTGTTTTTCCTTTCTCTCTCGCCGGGAAACTCAGGTACTTCTCTCCGACCGATCATTGCTACTTGTTTGTTCATGCATGGATCTGGATGGTGGTGTATTACTGAATTGTAACCTATCTATGTTGACTTCAAGTCATAAAACCGTGTACCTTAGTTAAATTCCATTTTCTGTGATTTTATAGTTCACTTCAAACGGCTTAGTTTAGGAAGCATTTTTTATTTGGTCTACAGTTATGCGTAGAGTTACTTGATTGCTCAGATTGTGATCGTGATATTGAGAATCTGGTACACTCACAAGTCTGGTGAAGTGTTTATTTTTTTAATTCAAAGGGGAAGTATTTTGACCTAGTAACAATTTGAAAAGCAAAAGTTGCGGTATACTGGTATTGGTTGTTGTTTGTTGTTGTCCACTATTGATTGCTCATTTTCTGTTTTAGTTTTTGTTCTGGTTTTCTATATTAGTTTTTGGAGCTGATTCTGTCTCTGGTTCTGTTTTCTTCTCTAGCAGAAGCTTTAGTTGGCAATCAACGAGAACGTTCTAACTGTAGACCAAATAAAAAATGCTT
>CM008332.1:17220435-17230598 GCA_002525835.2 Ipomoea batatas
ATATTATATTATATTTTTATATTTTTTTTTTTTTTTTATTTTTTTTTTTTTTTTTTATTTTTTTTTTTTTTTGTTTTTTTTTTTTTTTTTTTTTTTTTTTTTTTTTAACTTAGAGAAAGGAAAACAACTGGAAACATAATATATATCTTGGCTACAAAATACTACTCTCTCTATCTCATTTTACCTGTTTATTTATTATTCATTGATCAAACTAACCCAAACTAAGAGGATGTTTGGTAAGTCAGCATATCAGCCAAAATTGGCTGTTTTGACTATCAATGGCTGTTTGACTTTATCAATCAGCCAATTTAACTGTTTGGTAACACAGCTGTTTGAGAGAGCTGATTTGCCCAAACAGCCAATTTAGAAAAGGCCATCAATTGCAGCGTTTCTTCTCAGCCTATTTCAAAATTCTCTCATTTGCCCTTCATTCTTCTGCGCAATTCTCTTAGTTTTTCTTCCTCGTAGCCGGATGATCTCCTCGCAGCTCTGCACGCAACTCTCCACGCAGCTCTCCATTCTCTGAGGTACTCTATCACTCTTCTCTTTCTCGTTGAAATCTTCAAATCTATATCACACCTTTGCTTGAAAACTTAGGGTTTATATACTGAACCAAATACATAAGAATGGAATGTAATAGAAGATTGTTACTCTAGTTGTTAAGGAGCCTATTTACTTCTGTATATTTGACATATGTTGTGAAGACCCTACTCAATATCCATAAAATGCAAAATGCCTGTTACGTTGCTTTGAGAGTATTCTTCAATTCCAGCAGGTAGAAACACAAGAGTATAACTCAGGTATTTTTTTCCCCCTTTTTTTTTTCCTCTTAGATATCTATTTTATCATGACTACCTCACACCCACACCCAAACCCAATTGCCCATATTACACCACCCACCCACCCCTTGTTTGGAGTCACCCATTGGCAAGTGTACATTTTTTGCACTGTCAATTTATGTTATTCCCCATTGGGTATCAAAAAGTTGTGCAACCTCGGCCTGATTTTACCGAAGAAGCATACATATGGGTGCTAGTAGTGTAGATACAGGTGCGGAAGCGTTGTCATCCCCTGTTATATTTTGTGTCTTAGTGTTTGGTCTACACTGCATATTGTGCTTGGGTTCTGATTTTATTTTTATAGGAACTATAGATTGATTTTATAAGTCTTTAGTTTTGTTCTGAGCAGTGTTGTTCAGCACTTTGAGTCCTAGGATGTTATATATAGTGTGAATGTCAACAATGTTATTGGGAAACAAAAAATAGCAACTTTTCTTTTTTCAATTCTGCTTCACCTCCCATGTACACAAAGATTGGGGCCATTTTCACCTCCCATGTACACAAAGATTGGGGCCATTTTCTTGGCACCACCCCAGTATTTGTCATTGATGAGATACCTCTGTTGGAAAGTTTGGTAACTTTGAGGAGTAAAGGTGAAGTGGTCAAGAGTTTGGGTGAAATATTTTGTGTCATAAAGTTGATTATTATCAGTGGTCTTGGTAGAACCAGAAGAGAACCCTTTTTGCTGGTTGATTATGGTAGAAAATGGAAATATTGTTGGTGTTTTAGCTAAGGAAATAGCAAAATAGGAGAGGAGGAGGAGGAGAAAGAGCATTCTTGTATTCATGATTTTGTCTGTATGAAATTTGAGATAAAATCAGATCAGTGTCTGCCGTTCAGTTATTATGGTCATATTAAAGGGGAATCTCTCGACTAAAACTTACAAATGAAAAGCTGTCAAGTTTGTACTAAGATGGCAAGTTCTAAGATGTCTTGTTGGAATTTCAGACCACTAATTAGAAGGATTTGGGATATATAGAAATGTTTACTACAATTCATTGTAAACATAATCTGCACAAAGCTTTGTTAACCTTTTACAGCTGGGAAAATTAATGCATTAATTTATAATTTTATAAAAATATATTTTATGTTAAGGACTATTATTATGTGTAACTAGTAAGTTGCCCGTGCGCTGCACGGTATAAATTTTGGTAAAGATTTTTTAATGGTAAAGAATAAACATTGAAATTGGGAATGGAACAAAAGTCAAAAAGATTTGTTAATGGTAAACAATAAACATTCAAATATAATAAAACTACTCTAACATAATACAAATAATTAAATTCAATATTTATTTAAATTTAAACTATTAAAGATTGTTTAAAAGATAATTTAAACAAATATTATTTCCAAACAATTATTAATCTATCCTTCAACAATGACAAAGTAATTGTTGAGACAGACTCTCTCCAAGTGGTTCAAAGTCTAAATTCAAATTTGGGAGACTCTTCCTATCATCTTATATTGTATGAAATTAAAAAATTGCTAAGTTTCTTTACACATAGCAGTTTAGTTTTCGTTAAGCGATCTGCGAATCAGACAGCTCATTTGTTAGCTAGGCAGTCTGTTTCTACAGCTGATTGCATGGAGTGGTCCGTGAATCCTCCTTCCATCATTTGTAATACTTTGTCTTCGGACTTGATTTAATTATTATGCATTCTAAAAAAAAAACAATTATTAATCTTAAAGTAAATGTATAATAATAATCTAAATTAAAACAAATGCTATACGCACACCCAAATACAGCATAACCCTACCCATCTTCTCTGCCGCCCACACCATCGCGTCCCTCTGATTCTCCGCTTCTCCTCCCTCGGCGTCTCCGCTTCTCACTCGGCGTCTCCGACTCTCTGCCTCGGCGGACTCATCTTCTCTATCTATCTCTCAGCCTCTCCTGTTACGGTTGTCCACCAAGGCGCTTTCGGCTCTCTGCAGTCAGCGCTTTCAAGTTCGAAGCTCCTCTCTCAACACACCTCTGTGGCAATCCATCGAACAGGTGGTGTGTTTGAACCGATTTATTGTAAAGTACGTGTTTCTATACTCCAAACTGCTTGTACGACTTAGAATTACGGTTAGGATTTCACCTTTCAATTTCTGTTCCATCGCTCTTTTCTCCCTTCATCTATCAATTCTTCTTCCAGTTTAGCAAATTCCTTTTCCAATGTCAGAAAATAAGTTTAAATTTATATGGCGTCTTTCATCCCTTCTGGTTTTCAATTCTTTGTGTTGGCAGTTTTCATGTTAATCACAGAAAGTATATTAAAAAAATTAATTATAAAATATAGGACTTTGATATTTTATTTATCACCTTTGTATAAATTTCGTAATAATGTTTGCTTAATTGCTACTCATAATACTGCATACTAATTATTTCCAGGAATCTTGGAATTTCTCAATTTTGTTTGCGTTTTGGTGTCCATATATGACTATGAATATATATAATAATATAAATATACATAATTTGTAACTCAAATTTTAAAACATTTAATCTGAATGCAAACAAAATATAAAAATAAGGTTGGGTTTATGTTCTCACATTCCAAACTTGAGATGTTTTAAGCTGTTTTGAGCCCACAATTCTTCAAGCAAAGTAGTTAGCACAAAAAGCAAAAGCTAAATGCTTACTGTTTTTTAGCATTATTATTAATCAAATTTATTAAAACTTTTACAATATCCATATATGTGTAGACAACACCATTGTATCTTTCTCTTGCATGCTTATAACAATATCCTTAGGATCAACAGTTTCCATATTTTTTCTCTCATATTCCTCTTGACTGAAACTGGAATTTGTTATTCATTATTGGACTGATTAAAGAATGGAAACATACCAATGGTTTTCCAGACGTGATTGTTAGAGCCTCCTCTACATTCTACCTTTTTCCCGTCAATACACGAATGGTTCTTCTACATCTCTGAGCCATTTTTTCTGATGATGAACTCCAACTGGTAGCTATCTTGGGAATTATGAGGGCTTATTTATAGTGTTGTGTAGTATTATAGAAGCTTTATGTATATTTAATGTTAGTCTTGAAAAATGTATAAGCCATTTCAAATTTAAATTTTTTTTTTTTATTTTTTATTTTTGAATACAACTGACCCTATTACATTGTAGTATCTGTTCATCTATACTTTTCTCAACCTGTTGAAGCACAAAGAGTCAATTTCGAGATCTCCTCCACTGAGACTCGAACTCATGACCTTCCATCTGAGGGTGGTCACTACATGCCAATTGAGCACAAGGTGCTTGGCAAATTTAAATTTATTTTGTATTGATGTCTTGTAATTATGGTTTTAAGCATACGAAGAGGCAACTTGGATGAGATAGTAAATAAAATATGATATTCAAATAACCTTTCAAATTTCAAGATATTTAAATCTCAATGTAATTAAAGAGAGTATAAACAAAATCTTATTGCTTTGTTTGTTGCAGTAAATGTGGACACAATCCTCTAAAAATCTATCAAATTGCTTTCACACTTGGGCGGGAAATTTTTTGGCTCTCTTCATTTTGCTTTTATATAGATAGATAGATAGATAGATAGATAGATTTTTCAGTATTAAGGTGCCTCGTGCAACCTTTCTCTCCATTTGATGAGGCCATTTAAATTTTAATTCAAACCAAACAAATAGAGCTGCAAGTTCAGTTCAGTTAATTACCAAATACAGATGCCTAATGTTTTTATGTAATATGCAGCTGGTGTAAAGGATCAAGCATTGGTTGGCACAGTGACAACAATAGGCCTTATCTTAAACAACGAGACTTTGCGGTGTGTTTTTTTTCTATCCAAGTATCTCCTTCCTTTTTAAATTTTCATTTGTTTTCTTTTTTTCTTTTTTAATCTTCACTCTTGTCCTTTATTATTTCTTTCTTGTATCTGTTGTGAAACTTTAATTCCCCCTTGCATTCACAAGATGCTGATCTTGTTAAGAATTTCCCTTCCCAATTCTTGCCATATATATACAATCTGTAATGAGAACCCGAGAGATGACAACTATTCGCGATAGCATTGCCTCTAGTCTAGTAGTAGCTAGACGTCGTTTATAGAGTATTATGAATTTTTTTTTAGATAATTATATTAACTGGCATGTTTAATTATTATTAACTATTTTATGCTTATTTTATTTTTATTTTAATTATTATTAACTATTTTATGCTTATTTTATTTTTATTTTAATTATTATTAACTTGTTTTAAAGCTTAAAAGAACATTATACATGCATACCTTTAAATGTCATTTTACATGTAATCAGCTAATAGTAAACAACCAATTTACCAAACACTTTTATGTAATCAGCTAATACAATCAGCTGGTCAAATCAGCTAACATAAACAGCTATTAACTATCAGCTAACCTAATCAGCCAATAGCCATTTACCAAACACCCCCTAGCTCTTTCTTCATTGTTTTTTTTTAGTAATTTTTTATTATTTTAAATTTTTTTTTTTAATGTTTAATAGTACATACTACTCTCTCTGTCTCATTTTACCTGTTTTATTTATTATTCATTGGTCAAACTAACTCTTTCTTCATTGTTTTTTTTCTTAGTAATTTTTTTATTATTTTTAAATTTAATTTATTATTAGTAATGTTTTTTTATTTTTAAATTTAATTTTTTATGTTTAATAGTACTTTTAATTTAGTTTCTAAATATATAAATTTCATATATTAATGTTAAACTTAATATTACGAAAAATTGAATTAAAAATAACTTCAGTCAAGCTTCATTAAACAACCAGACAATCAAAATGGGACGGAGGTAGTCATTGCTTTTGATTTCAGGAGATTGTTCCCAAAAACAAAAAAAAAAAAAGATTGAAGTCCAAACTACAGGAGGTGTTTGATTTAGGCTATGTAAGATAATTACATTGTTATATTTCTTAACATACATATGTAAACCCCAAGTACCTGACCACAAAATTCCCAAATTTCCTATTCTATTTCACTTCCAGTCTTCCACCTTCCACAGTTCCACGCACATCGCAGCCGTCTGGGTGGTCTGACGCAGTGACGCGACTATCTCCGGCGACGGCAACAACAGCAACCGGTAATATTCCTGACTCTGGCTCCTTAGTTATTGTACGGTGCGGCGGTGGCTGCGAGGTGCGGGGTGCGCCGGCTACGACGGGCTTTGGCCTGTGGGGTGCGGATGTTTTTTTTTATTTGTTAAAATTAAATATTATTTTATTAATAAAAAATTACCTATGAACGTATGAGGTTACCAGAATTTACAGGTAAATTATCAGTTTTTGGGTCTAAATGCACGAAAATTAGAAGTTAATGAATTTAAGTCTTACTTTTAAGAGTTAGCAAATTATTGTCCACTTGTGTCAGTTGTGTGGACCATGAACTGCAATATACATTTTTAATATATTAAAAGTACTTTATTTTTGTACTGAATATACATTATTTGATAATATGTAAAAAATTATGTACGTTCAAATAATGCACTTTTATGTATACAAATAATGTACTTTTAATATATTAAAAATGTACGAAATACTTTATTTATGGTTTACACTAATGTGTGAATCATGTTCTTCTATGGAATAATGATCGAATTCAAAGCCTAATCAGGGCTTATTGGATAGAGAATTTTTTCTATCAAAATATGGTTGAAATGGGCTCTGATTTTTTCGGCCCATTACAGGAGGACCATCTCGGTATCTCACTCCGGCCGACACAAACGGGGAAGCGGAGAAGAAAGGAGATTGAAACCAGCGTATCAGAGAAAGACAGCGAGAAATGAGATCGCCAAGGTGGGGGTATTTTCGGATAATCACAGGGACTATTGCCGGAGGCATTCTTGGCTTCTATGTAATGCATCGTGCTGAGCTCAAGTACAAGGTCTCAGCTTTTCCAAATCCTTGTGTTAATTCAGTAATTATAGCTCCTCTTTTTTTCATTGATTTTGATTTTGATTTTATTAATAATTGAAGGAGATTTGGAATGAAAGATTGAAGAAGTATGAAGAAGAGATGAAGATGAAGCAAAGCAAAGAAGCACCCTCTGAATTTCAAGAGACCTTTAGCACCCGGGTGGGTATCTTTACCCACACATTTCCAATTCTTCCCTTTTCTTTGCATTTGCTTTATGGACTGTGGGGTTACTGTCTGTGATTAGTTATTTCATTGCTTGCTGGAAAAAATTTATCTTGAAATAATGATTAGAAATGCCATATATCACACAAAGTTCAGGTTTAATCAAGGATTAAAAGATTTTTTTTTTCTTTGCTTTATTTTTTAGTGATTAGCTATTTCATTGCAGGTAGTAGTAAAAAAGAAAACTTAAATTAATGATTAGAAATGCCATATTTTACAAAAAGTTGAAGTCTAATCAAAGGAAAATGAACTTTGTTTCTTGGTTACTATACTAATTGTAGAATGCACTGTGTTTTTTGGAATGGGGCTGCTGATTAGTGGTTAGTTGTTTCATTGTAGGTGCTGAAAGGAATTTTGAAATAATGATTAGAAATGTTGTATTTTTTACAAAGGTGGAGTTTAACCTAAAGGAAAAATAACCCCTTTTTTCGTTATTAACTAATGAATTTACTGTTTTATTTGGATGGAGCTGCTGATTGGCGATTTGTATTTTCATTGCCAATAAAATAAAAAGAAAATCTTGAAATAAGGATCATAAATGCCGTTTTGAAGTATCTATAACGAACTTCAGTTACTTGAAGAAGCAGAAAACATAAACTATTGCCTTATAGTGGTATTTCCAGATCAACCAAGTCGCAACAGTTTATTCCCTTGATAGTTTCGGGGTTTTGGCCAAATTGCACCTTTGAATATCAATGGTTTCTAACTTGCTATTTTCCTACCACTTTGGTTTTCTGCAATTCACTAAGACTTTGGCAGCTTCTTGTCCCCGACATGTTTTCCTCTGTTTTGATACTGTAAAAAGGTTGTGAATGCAACATTGCTGAATGAAAATCGTTTTGCTCTGTTAGGTTGCTTCTCCTGTTTGCACCGAGCTGTCTTTGGTGTTCGACTAATGTAATTTTCAACTTGTCTGTGCAGGGATAAACTCCTGAAACGACAAAAGGACAGTATCTAGTGGTTTTTGGCATTCAAATATGAAGTGGTACATTGAACTATGTAGATGAGAACAAAGATTACCCCCTTTCAGATATTGATGACAAGGGATGATTATTAACACTTCCCCGAGTTCAAAAGCTTTGGCTAGTGAATTGAATATGGGTTTCGCATGTGAATGAAGAGAATGTTCTTGAATATTATGCAATGCATTCTGTGAAATGGCATTAATTTTGAGCTAATACTATTCCTTTCAACTTGATTGCAGCCATTTCAAAATTTCCTTTTTTTGACTTTCTTTGGGTGTTGTAAGTTCTTTAAGAAATGAAGAATAAAGTATCATTTCACAGAACTGTCACTATATTTTCATATTGGTTAACAATGTATTTCCCCCATCACCAAAATTGTGAAAGATAATATGTTGCCTTTACCATAAATTGAATAAGAAATAAAAAATAGTGAAAAGATATAACAAATAAAATAAATTATGGTAACAATATAAAATAACATATTACAAATTTTGAACAATATTTAGTGTTGAATTACTTTATTGGTTTCCCATCACAAATTAATGAGATTTTCAAAGAGTTAATACTTCCAATGGTCCTCCGAATATTAGCGATTTACCAACTGCGGTCCCTCGACTTTTAAATGACCTCCAATGGTCCTCCAAGTTTTAAAACATAAGCACCCGTGGTCCTAATTCTTAAAATAACCCAAGTTTAAAATGATCACGAGACGTCTTAAAAGGACTACGATTGGTTATTTTTTAAAACTTGGAGGACCATTGGAGGTCATTTAAAAGTCGAGGGACCACAACTGGTAAATCGCTAATACTCAAAGGACCAGTGGATGTATTAACTCAATTTTCAAATCACTCCAACTGTTGTTCGTAATTGAAAACTAGTATCTTAAAAATTGGTCAACATATGAAAGGGGTTGACTTTTACTTTTGTTAATCATCATTGCCTATGAGATGATTAGAAAAAGTTATTTGATTGCATAATTGTTTCACATTAGCATTTTGTATGCGTAACACGTGAAAATTCATGCTTAATATTAAAATATTGATAGGTAAATGAAAAAAAAAAAAAAAAGATTTGTTGAAATTATATTTCACAATTCCTTAAAGTGATAAAATTTAGGAAAAAGGTAAACCTCCAAACTTTACCTAAGAAGTCAATTAGGCCTTTAAACTTTTAGAAGTTGCAATTAAATCCGCAAATGAAACCACTAACCTGTTGGTGACTTGTAATTGCATGTCAACTAGGATTCTGGCAACTTCCTGCGAACCTCCGACAAACATCCAACCAAATTCCAGCAAGCTAGGTCAAGTACCAACGACTGACGACCGTCATCGGGTGCCCGCCGCATTCTGCCGGAGAAGGCAACCAACTTGGTCTCCTTCTCTGCCTACTGAAGAAGGCGAGGCGACCAAGTTGGTCGCCTTCTCCACTATCGAAGAACGCGACCAAGTTGGTCTCCTTCTCCACTATCGAAGAAGGCGACCAAATTGGTTGCCTTCTCTGGCATAACGCGACCGGTGACCATTGACGGTAGCCGGTCATTGGTATTTGGCCTAGCTTGCCGGAATTTGGTCTGATGTTTGTCGGAGTTGGCCAGAACCGTAATTGACCTGCAATTACAGGTTACCAACAGGTTAGTGGTTTCATTGCTCCAAAATAACATGTTTGTGGGTTTAATTGCAGCTTCTAAAAGTTTAAGTGCCTAATTGACTTTTAGGGTAAAGTTTATGTGCTTATTTGACCCTTTTCCCTAAATTTTAATTATCATATTTGAATAATATAGAAAAAAAATTATATTTTTGTTTAATAATAATCACAATTTTCATAAAATTTATGTTTACAAAAAAAAAAATCTATAATACTAAGCTAATACCCACGTATATATTGGTATAGAAACACAAATAATATATGTATTATATATACATGATTTAATATTCATAGATATTTAATTAAAATATAATCCACAATTAAATTAAGTGTTATATGATGTTTTTAATAAAATGATAATTAAATAATTGAAAAAAGATATGATAGAAGTAGGTGTATTGTAATAGTGATGGAGTTATTAAATAATAACGAAAGTTATAACGGTATAAAGGTAGTTTTGTCTAACAAAAATACAATAAGGATAATTTTGTCAAATAAAATAAAATATATAACATAGTTTTGTCTAACAAAAATACAATAAGGATAATTTTGTCAGCAAAAAGAAAAAAAAAAAAAAAAAAAAAAAAAAAAAAAAAAAAAAAAAAAAAAAAAA
>CM008332.1:17315181-17325919 GCA_002525835.2 Ipomoea batatas
TCTACCACCACCTCAAGGAGGACTGTTCTATGATGCCCACCAGAGAGCTACAAGGACTCTCATAATTATGATTTCGAGAATTCAAGGAGGGCCCAACTACTAGAGAGAGACTTTTCTTATGATCATTCTAGGAAATACCAAACACCTCAGTATTATCGGGATGGGCATGAAGAGATCTAGCACAACCGTAAATGCATGTTTTAAAGATAGGATGTTGCGACTAATGCAAGAATTCAAGCAAGACATGGCAAACTTTAGACAAGAACGGAAGCAAGATCTTCGGGAAGAGATACTGGTGTTGAGGCAATAAACACAAGCCTCGGTGTTTTGGAAATAATGAATGGTTTGTCTTGTGGTGAAGAAAAAGGTGCACATACATGTGATAATGCAGATGTTGGAGTTGCACACTTAGAGGAGATGGGGTCATTGAGAAAGAAATATAAGAAGGAAGTGAAGATGATGAAGAGGATGTGTAAGTCGTATGGGGAGATGAGGAGCCTCATGGTGATACATTTGAGCCATAATATGGTAACACCCTTGACTCTATTAGTACTAGCACTTTTTATTACACTTCTGTCAATACTCTTAGAAATTCTTGTGCTCAATCTTGGGGTGATATGTGTGACGACCTTGATGCTTGTGATGATAATGTTGTTACTACTTGTGTTGATCTATGTGTTTGATAAGCACCCAAGATAACTAGAAATTAGCTAAGGGTCTAAGTTAGGGTTTATTTAGTAGTGTTTAGCATCCTTTTGTGAATAACTTATGGAGTTTTTATGCTCTAATGCGTAGATCTTGTGCAAAACTATTTCTTTGGTGTTTTCAAGTGTTTTTATAGGTCGCGGGAACCGTTAGGCAAGACATGAGGACTTAACGAGCACATGGAGTGAAGAAGGAGTCCCAGGGTAAGCTGGAAGGCCACTCCACGCGTGGAGCCCGCGTGGACGGGGAGTGCGGAGCTAATTAATGATGGGGGAATTTTGGGAAGGCTATTTAAAGGTTTAGTTAGAAATTTGTAGGAGGATTGGATCATTTTCATATTACACTTTTTAGATTAGCAATTTTACATTCAAGAGCTTTGTAGAGAGAGAAAGGAGATTATCTTCCATTGATCCAAGTTTGAAGAACAAATGTTACATTGAAGTTGTATTTCATTTCTAGTAGGTAAATCTCATTCATAATCTAGTTTTCTATTTCAATTGTGTTTGCAATTTACATTCCTTGAATTCAATTAGGTTTTTGTGATTTCAACTGCATAAGATGAGTAACTAATCTCATTGAGGGATTGAATTGTGCAGTGTTGTGCATGCCTAGTGTTGATCTTCAATTCTAATATATTTTTGGAAGTTGATTCATTCTATTTTGGAATTCTATTCTTGTTCTTTGATTATAGCTTTGATTTGATTCTAAGAGCTTTTTGTCAATCTCTTGGAAGATTGAGACCTTAATCTAAGCATGATTAGTGATTTGTATTGAGGTTAGCTTTTGCAATCACGAATCCTATGGAAATCTAAGTGTAGATTAGTAGGAAGGTGTTGAAGCCAAAGTGTTTGATGAAATGCCTCTAATGTTTTTAGTAACCTAATAAGTATTCCTAAGCTAGAGCCTTAGTACACTAGTTGTGGAAAATGATTGAGAATTAACACCCTTGAATAGCCAAATTAGTCGAATCAACATTCCCTTGCTTAAGTCGCACGGTGAGGCATCACAACCGAGCATGATTCATTCCTTTGTTTCATTCAATTGCTTGTTTCATTCTTTGTTTACTCTTGTGATCCAACTCTTTACCAAACAATGTTTACTTTGTGCACCATGACAACCTCCCAAATAAATTTCACTATGCATTCATTTGACTAATGGCTAATTAATCTTTCGCATTACCTCCTTCGAGACCGACACTCGTGGAGTTTATCTCTTCGTTTTATTCTTTTGAAACCTCTATTCCACCACCACTAAACTTTACAAATTAACCAGTGTTCATTCTTGTATTGAGTTTGGAAACATTATTTGTTGATGTTGTTGGTGAAATAAAGGAAGTTGAGGATGGAATGAATGCTGATGATTTAGAAATGAGAGAAAATGAAAATGTTGAGAAAGATAAGGTGAGTATTGAAGAAGTTAAAAATAGTGAAGAAGTTGTAGAGAAACATGTGTTACGTTGATGGATGAGAATAAAAAGATAAGAGAGGAAAGTGTGGAAGAAGAGGTTGAAAATAATGAGAGAAAAAAAAGAGAGAAAAGAATGAAAGAAAAGAAAAAGAAGAAATGAGGGAGGGATCTAAAAAGGCGTTTGAAGTGGTAAGCTGCTTAAGTGGAAGGAGGTTGTGCCAAACACAAGAGTTCGAGAGTTTATGGATACCTTGCACTTGACAGCATACCTTGAGGAGAGAGTGGATGGGGCTAAAGCCTAAAGGTCTAGTCCTCATCCAAGTATGCTTGAATAATGGATTGAAAGTTGCGTCAAGCCAAATACGTTAAACATGGTGCTTCTTGGGAGGCAACCCAATGTTATCTTACTTTTTGTTGATGCTTTTTCCATTGTTTGTGTGATTTTTCATTTGATAGGTAATCTCTTATTGATTCATGATCTTCTAGAAGGCAGAACTTTGGTGGAAAAGCAATTCACTTATTTCAACTATCACTCCAAGAGAGTTCCCTACACCCTCTAATCCCTATTCTTACATAATTTGACCATGGCCCGTTCATATGATTGCTTCATTGTTGCATGCCCCACCACATTTTGTCCCCACCCCCACACTAGTTGCTTGCCTAATAATTTGTCTTGCTTGAGGGCAAGCAAGGTCTATGTGTGGGGAGGGTTGAGATTTTTGTGAGTACCATGTACCTTCTTTCTGGTCATACTTTTGTAAAGACTAGGTAGATAGGATGTGCATTTGAATGCATGGATGTGTTGTTGTACCTTCTACCTTGCATTTGTTGAGAAAGGGGTCTTATAGACTCAATTGGTTGAAAAATTTTGGAAATCACCTCTTACACCATTGTGAGGTTTGCATAGGACTCAAGCTAAGTAGGGTTACATTTATTTTTGTGCTTGCATGGATTCATCTTTTTTTTACTTGGACCTCGATATCTTGGATCCTTTGAAGTGGGAGTGTGCACAAGATTGCATTGTGAAAAGATAAGGTGCAGTGGCAAGACTCGAAATTGAAACAAATTTTTGGTATGTCATGGGGCAAAAGGTGAGTTCTTTTTATGTGAGCTTTTGTGATCCCTACTCCCAATGAAAAGGCAAGAGGGGTTGAAAAAGGAAAGAGTCAATAGAAAAAGCTAAAAGAGACTTTGAGTTATCCTTGCTTGATTGGGAAAAACATGAGGTGAGCTATCTTGTTAGGATTTGGGCACTCACTGCATGGTCTTCGAAAAAGCCTAGAGCTCTACATGAAGCCGATTGACCAAACGACGTTATCTTAAAAGATGATAATAAAAAAGAGTAATGATCTCGTCAAGCCAAAATGTGAGGAGTGGTCCATGGCATACCCTCACTTACTTTATTGTTGGATTTTTGGGGCCAAAGGTGGAAGGTTTGGAAAGCTTGTGCACATCGTTCCCGCTAGTCGGCTCGGCCTTGTAGGCCTTTGAGGTTGTGGATTGAATCGTCCCTTTGCTTGTGTATAAATGTGTTTGAGAGGTGTCCCATTAAAAACAAGGAGTGATCTTGGGATCTTTGGTATCTTTAAATTTTGATCCAATTGAGGGTGTCACACTCACTTCACCACATCTTCAAGGTAGGGAGATGAACAACACATTCTTGACTTCTTGTGCATCGTTTATTTGCATAATCTTTGGAGGAGTATGATTGTTTTGATGGTACTTGGCAATTCCATTTGCTTGTCTTGGGTTTGTCTTGCTTGAGGGCAAGCAAGGACTAAGTGAGAGGAGATTTGATAATTGCAAATTCTTAGTACTTTTATGTGCACAATTGATATCAAACTCGTATGATTTCATGATAATTGGAAGCTAAGTATGCGCTTATTTGATTCTTTTGTGTCATTTCGGTGATTTGAAGGCATGGATTGTAACATCATGTAAATTGGAGCTCAATTCAATGTGGTTTGAAGTCATCTTGACACAAAGGCATGTTCCAAGAGTCAATGGAGGCCAAGAAAGTGAAAATGAGCAAGTTGGAAGTATCATGACACGACCCGAGGACCCACAAGAACAAAGGATATGAAGAAATATGCATTTTGGAGTGAAAATGAGAACTCATGCTAGTTGTTAGTCTTTCAGATCCATTTATTGGACTCAATTAGCATATCTTAGCTCTCCAATGAGCTACAGTCAACGATAGATCACTTCATTCATGAGTTGAAATCTCCCGGTAAAAGTTATATTATGTTACACTTAATGGAATCATTAGACAAATCTTGGTTAACGTGCGACAAATCCTCTCAAGACAAACAATATATCCAAGGTCAACCAGCAGATGTACAACCGAAAGATATCAGTACGAAGAATACTTATTTGTCCTTTAATTTTTCTAGAGAAAAAGTTGTTGGACACACTTCCCAAAGGAATCTCGACTTCAAGATTTTTCATTATATGTTATAGACTTACCTTTAGGATTAGAATCATTCCATTCACCTAAAAGGCAATTGGTTTTACCCTAAGGCCAATTACATATAGCGAAAAATTGAGAGATGACAACTTTTGGACACCTACCATCTCGATCAGAAGGTGCTAATGAGAAAATTTCAAATGTTCAAATCTTAGCTCCTTCAGTTATATTTATAGAGATACTTCTAAAGCATTTTAGAGCTAGCAACTTGAGAAAATTGTTGGGATTGCAAATATTTGAAAGACATTCCTAAGCACTCAAATGTTTCAAAGAATCACTTAGATTATGTCCAATAGCCTTCAAGACTAGGATTGAAGATCCTTCTCTCAAGGAGACTTGGTGGACAACTCTTGATGACGAAGACAAGCAGTGAAGAATGCACAATTTGATGTTGAAAGCCATTTGGAGGATTGCCAAAGAAAGGGGGTTAACAAGTAACCTAGTTGGTTGAGTTTGCAACTATTGTGAATCTTTCTCTTGGTTTTACACAATACTAGTGAAACTTCCTTGTGCTAAATAAGGAGAAGAGTGTAGTTGGGAATTCGTGAATCACTATTTAAAAAATATGACTCAATCTCTCTAACCTAACCCTCTCTATTATATTGTTGTTGTTTAACTCAAACAAAAAAAAAAACAAAAAAACACACACACCATATTCAAAACTTCCACAAATGCTACAAAATTCAACATAGGCAAGCTGAAGCCTGTTATTGTGATTTGAACTATAAAATTTATTTTGCGAAAATGTTAGCAAATTAAAGATAATTTTACCAACCCCACCCCCTCCCCCAGACTTTGTGCTTGCTCGAGACCAACAAGTGGTATTTGAACGATTGTTTGCATGAAGATCTTGAAATTTTCAAAAACCCTTTAATTTGTAGCAATTTTCTAAAAATCATTTTTTAAAATGTCAAATTAAATTTGAGTTCAATACAAAAATATTCTCAAGCTGAATTTAATTTGTAGCAATTTTCTAAAAATCATTTTTTAAAATGTCAAATTAAATTTGAGTTCAATACAAAAATATTCTCAAGCTGAATTTGATGAATGGCTATTCGCATGCAGATTCTTCACACCAATCATTTGAACGACTTTTTTCACCAAGATGCATATTCTTCACTATTTTCCTTTGTCGTTGTCAAGGGTACCCACAAAGTGGCCTTGAGAAAAACATTATAATCCTTAAAACAAGAAACTAATCTTAAAGATTGGGTTAGATAGAATTACGACGATTCCTTGAAGCGTTTGAGAGTATATGAATGATTTTTAATGCTTTAATTTCAACTCTCAAGTTAATTAACTCATTGTCTTCAAGAACGTAACACTGTTATGCCAATCAAGATCTTTCGAAACTAAGGCTCAAATAAGGCATGATCCTAATTTTTTATCTATACAAGATAAATTTGGTGAGTCGCTCTAAGTCCTTAAAATATATCAAATTACACCTAATTTGGTTTTTTTAAGAAAAGATATTAAATTTTCCAAAAAAAAAAAGAAAAGATATTAAATACATTAGATGTTTGTACTTACGTTAGTACAGGAGCATACTGTCTATAATTTTTAAAAGAAAAAAATATTACTTATTTATACCCGTTAAGGTACAGGCACGTATTGTCAAATTTTAAAAAATAAAGAATAACCTTTACACATTTATATTCTCAAAAAAAAAAAAAAAAACCTTTACACATTTATCAAGGCAAGTACGTAACGGCGTAAATTGATGCTTTTTTGTATCTGTGACATATTTGTCTATAATAGTACAGACACTATTGTCCACTGATACATACGCAAATGGCAGTTTTATACTAATCAATCTCTGGCCGTTGTCATTACACTTTACATCATCAAAATTTAATATATACCTTATTCCTAAGAGCATCATATCCTTATAAGTTGAGTTATTTCGTAGTAATTGATGAATTTTTGTAAGTGTGATTAGAAAAGAAAAAAAAGAGAAAAAGAAAATAGAAAAGAAAAACAAATTCTGATAATTTAAATAAAAAAACAAAAAAAAAACGAAAAGGTGGTATAAAGTCAGAGTGTGGCCACTCTGACTTGCGGAACACGCGCCCGCATGGGTGCGAAGTACGCCCAACCGCGCACTTCGCGGCTATTGTTTTTTTTTTTTTTTTTTTCTGCCGTTCCTGACATTAACTCTACATTTGCAAGAGAATTATTTCTTCAAATATTATCCTTCACACCAGTTTAAGATTGCTTCTTCAAGATCATAGACTGACATGATCCTCACAATATTTGTTGATGTAGTTGCTCTGACACACTAATAAGCTAAGGGAGATGAAGATTTCTCTTTTTATTTTTTTTCTATATTGGTGACGAGGATAATCGCAACCACTACCTAGAGGTGTGCATTGACCATTGGGTAAACATGTTCTTATCAGGGGCGGATCCAGAGGGGGAAATAATGGCTCACCCCCTTATATATGTGAAGAATAAAGTCAAATGTGGAAAGTAGCTAAGGTTTGGAGTCAAGGTTTTAGCTAGCTAAGCTTTTAGCAAAGATTTCATCTAAGGTTTTAGCTAAGCTTTTAGCGAAGGTTTGGAACAAAGGCTTGAGCTAAGTTTGCATTAAAGAATTGTGTCAAGAGTAGATTTATATTAAATAAGTTCGGTTGCATTAAATGTTTGCAGGAATTTTAAATCTCTAGGCACACAATTCTATGCACACAAATCTAATATTCTAATCTAAGGCTAATATTCACTTGGGCTTGCTATAAATAGGCAATCCCTCTTCATTGTAAATCATCTCATCTCACATAAATACATATCATATATAGCAAAGTATCTTTAGAAAGACATAGAGAGTTACATTATATTTGTAACTCCTATTGTAATATTTTTTTGTTGCCAATATAGAAAATTCTTCTTCAAAATTTCCTTATTGTGTCATTTGTGTGTATGATTTATTCTAAATCTTACACTAGAAATATTCTTAATATTTTCAGCCCAAGTTGTTATTGTAATTAGGTAGTGTTAACTTGTATCGATCCTAACAAGTGGTATTAGTTAGAGCCCCAAGATTTGAATCAAGAACACCACTTACAATGACATCAAAGTATGAGATTGAAAAGTTCAATGGGAACAATTTCTCATTGTGGAAAATGATAATGAAAGTAGTTCACAGGAAAGGTAACTGCGTTGCCACAATTGGAGAAAAACCAGCTAATTTCACTGACGATGCCAAGTGGACAGAAATCGATAGTAACACTATTGCAAATCTTCACTTAGCACTCGCTGATGAAGTATTGTCAAGTGTGGCAGCAGAGAAATGTACGACAAAAGAGATATGAGATACTCTCATAAAGTTGTATGAATCCAAATCACTACACAACAAGATCTTCTTGAAGAAGAAGCTATACGTATACTCTCAGGATGATGGAGACATCCTCAGTAACTGAACACATCAACACTCTCAACACTTTATTTCACAACTCGCGGCGTTGAGTTATAAAATAGAAGTGAATGAACGTCATGAAATTTTACCCCAAAGTCTACCGGATTCATATGATCAACTCATTATCAATCTAGTCAACAACAAGGAACTATTTTTCTTTGATGATATTGCATTTGTAGTTCTTGAAGAAGAAAGTTGGCACAAAAACAAAGAAGATAAAGTTGGAATCTCACAACAAACTCAGGCGTTGACAGTGATAAGAGGAAGATCAACGGAGTCTAGCTCTAGTGGGAGTCAGAACCGAGGTAGATCAAAATCGAGGAGTAAGAAGAATGTCAAGTGTTTTCATTGTGGCAAAAAGAGGCACTATAAAAGTGAGTGTTGGCAGGTCAAGAAGGATGCCAAAGGGAAAAATCCTGAGACATCAAATGATCAGGGTTGTGTTGTGAGTACATTAGATGGAGGCAAAGTTTTATTTAGTGAAGCAGCAACAATTGTTGAAGGCATGAAAAAGTCTAGCTAATGTTTGGGTCATGGACTCAAGAGCAACATGACATATGACTTCACGGAAAAAATGGTTTCATGAATATAAACATGTCTTTGGAGGATTAGTGTTCGTGGAAGATGATCATGCCTTAGAGATTGTTGGTATTAGTACTATTAAACTAAAAATGCTTGATGGTACTGTTCAGACTTTCCAAGAGGCACGACGACACGTGAAAGACCTGAAGAAAAATCTATTGTCTCTAGGATAATTAGATAGTCATCATGAAAGTAAAATTCATATTCAAAATGGGATCATCAAAGTAACCAAGGGCGCGCTTGTTGTGATGAGAGCTGAAAAGATAGCAGCCAATTTATACATGCTTAAAGGATAAACACAACTACAAGGAGAAACATCTATTGCATCAGATAATTTGATAGAGGAATCAACGATGGTGTGACATCAAAAACTTAGTGACATGTTAGAATGAGGTCCAAAGATTATTGCTGATCAACATTTTCTTCCAAGGCTAAAAAAGGGTTTCATTACCTTTATGTGAGCATTGTGTTACAAGTCAGCAACATAGATTAATGTTCGAGAACTCTAAAGCAAGAAGCAAAGCTATCCTGGCTTGGAGCTAATCCACTCCAATGTTTGGCAAGCACTAGTTATATTCCTAGAAGGTGTAAAGTATATATTTTGTATCCTTTATTGGCAACTACTCAAGAGATGTTAGTTGTATCTAGTCAAGCGGAACGCATATATATATTTGAAGTTTTCAAAACAAAATGGGGTGGCAGAGCGGATGAACAAAACCTTATTGGAAAGAAAAGGGCAATGTTGAAGACTATAAATTTGGCAAATTAATTTTGTGCTGAAGTAGTAAAAAAAGCCTATTATGTGATCAATCGGTCACAATATAATCAACCACAATTGATCTGAAAATGCCAATAGAAATGCGGAGTGGTAATCCATCTAGTTATTCTCACTTACATACATTTGGGAGTCCGGCATATGTGATATACAACACTCAAGAAACATAAAAACATGATCCAAAATCAAGAAAATATGTTTTCTTAGGGTATGCTGATGGAGTGAAGGGGTATCGCTTGTGGGATCCCACTGTCCATAATGTTATCATTAGTAGGGATGTTGTATTTGTAGAGGACAAGGTACAAGAAAGTGAAAACACTAGGAAGGAGAAACAAGTGACAACTACATTACAAGTTGAAGGAAGGAAGGAAGAAGTGATTCCAGTTTCCTCTGAAGCAACAATAGAGCATGTTGGTTTGTAGGTTGAACAAATCTCTATACGGTCTCAAACAGGCGTCGAGATGTTGGTATAAGAGATTTGATTCATTCATTTTGAGCCTTGAATACAACAGATTTAACTCAAATCCTTGTGCATATTGCAAGAGATTTGATGATAATCAGTTTATCATTTTGTTATTGTATGTTGACGATATATTGGTAGTATGCCCCAATAATGATCTCATCACAGAGATGAATGCTCAATTGGCTATAGAATTTGAAATGAAGAACTTGGGACCAGCAAACAAGATTCTAGGGATGCAAATTCACCGAGACATAAATAATAAGAATATATATTCAGCTGTCTCAGAAGAATTATTTGAAGAAAATCTTGCGGCGTTTCAACATGCAAGATTGTAAGCCAATTTGTACCCCTCTTTCTATTAATTTGAAGTTATCCTCAAGCATAAGTCCTAGCAACGAAGCGGAGAGGATGGAATGTCTCGAGTATCGTATGCATCAGTAGTGGGCAGTTAAATGTTTGCTATGATCTGCACTAGACCAGGCATTGCACAAGCAGTGGGAGCAGTCAGTCGATACATGACAAATCCTGGTAGAGAGCATTGGAGTGCTGTGAAGAAGAGGATCCTTGGATATATCAAGGGTACCTCAAATACGGCATTGAGTTATGGATGATCAGACTTCATTATTAAATGCTATGTTGATTCAGATTATGCAAGTAATCTTGATTTTAGTAAATCCACTACGGGTTATGTGTTTACTCTTGCTAGCGGAACAGTAAGTTGGATCTCGAAGTTGCAGTCAATTGTAACAACTACAACGACAGAAACATAATATATAATTGCTACTCAAGCTAGTAAAGAGGCAATATGGTTGCAAATTATATTGGAGGAACTCGGGCACACGTTAGAGAAAGTGACTCTATTTTGTGACAGTCATAGGGCTTTGTACTTGACAAAGAATCCAACATTTTATTCCAAGACGAAACACA
>CM008332.1:17363042-17374272 GCA_002525835.2 Ipomoea batatas
GGTGGCTGCTGCATTCCTCTTCTCTTTTTTCGTTTTGTTCGGCGCCCCTCAGCAAAGGAAGAAGCCAAGCCAAAACAAATTATACAGAGTATTATATTGGAGTAAAAATTGAAATTCAGGGGTAGTTTAGGAAAAGTAGAAAGATAGTAGTTTGCATTTTAGGAAAGTGGACATTATTTTGGGACAGACGAAAAAGGAAAGTAAGACAGGTAAAATGGGACGGAGGGAGTATTAAAATTTCATTATTTTACCGTTAAAAATATGAGTTACGATATTGAAACACAGTGATATCCTTAAATTGACATATAATAAAGGAAAAAAAAATCATTATACATATCGTAACTCATATTTCTATGAGTTACGAAATTACATTCTTTGATGTTTACGATATTTCTAATGTGTTTGAAATATGAGTTATGATATGTGTAAAGATTTTTTTTCTTTGTTATTTGTCAATAACGGTAAAATAATGAATTTTTTAACGGAAAGTCATGCATATAATATGGTCAAATTAAAAAAATATGACTAAATGTGGTAATGCCATAATAGTCCAGGACTAAAAGTGGAATTTGCTCAAAGTCATGAATGTAATATGGCAAAATTAAAAGAATAGAACTAAATGTGGCAATGCCACAATAATTGAGGACTAAAAGTGGAAGTTGTTCAAAGTCAGGGATGTAATATGGCAAAATTAAAAGAATAAGGCTAAATGTGGCAATGCCACAATAGTCGAGCCCTAAAAGCCGAATTTTCTCTAATAATATTTAACACTTTCCAAACATAACTATCTCACAAATCATTCTACTCATTTCCAAAAATAAGCATAAATGTGGAGGATTCCAAAATAGCATTTCTCAATATAATAGTTTTATCCAATAATTAGTTCAAAAAGCATAATATTTTCCAATATATGTACATATATAATATGATGGATCTCAGCACTGCATCACCCATTTTGCGACTGTTGTAAGTTAAGCATGCTTAACCACAGAGTTCTTTGACTATCTAGTCGTCACATCCTATTTAAAACCATTTAACCACATCCCTCCATGGTAAGCTACAGCGACACGTCTCGAATCAAGTAGGGGTTGAACTCGGTCAACCCGGCCGACGCCCAACATAATATATGTATAGAGGAATACAAAATTCATCTTTTCTCGTAAACATTTTCATATCATAATATAGATATAGAAAAAATCATAACATCTTATAGCATTGGCCATCATGTAATATAATCATCTCAAGTACAGACTTTCATAAAATCATTCTCAAGTATATATATTCAGATAAATATAAATATGGAGGTATCCTAATCATCATCTCAAATCATAATTGAAGAGTCATATAATTCATGAGTGTGGAGGTACTCAAATCACAATCGCAATGCCAATGCCAATACCAATACCAATACTGATGGAATCATAACTAGAACCTTAAGTGCGCACATCCCAGGGATTCCAAGCCCCAAAGTAGTTACTAGCCCTAGCAACCCAGGATTTTTCTACAAATTACACACAAATAATAATCATAAAGGCAACCTGGAACTTCCCACACAACCGGGTCAATCCACAATGGTTGATAAGAGCTTTCCACACAACCGGCCTGTCTAGAGCTTCCCACACAATCCACATGTCCAGAGCTTCTCACACAATCGGACCCATTACAAACAGAGCTGAAGTCCTAGATTCTCGTATCCTCCAACACAATCCAACACAGAAAGGGATAATCCTAAAAAATAATACATTTTTATATCATTTCCTCCAAAATAACAATATTCCTCCAAAGATATATTTTCATAATAGTAATCATTGTCTGCAGGCTATTCAAACATAGTTCTTCAAAATAATATAGGGTATACATAACCCACCACTATCCATATATATTCTCAAAAATAGAGTTTATATCAAAAATATTATTTATCCTCCAAATATAATTATAGGTTATATATCCTCCAAAAATAAATATAGCTTCACATCCTCCAAAATAAGTATAGTTTTACTAATTTCAATATGCTTAAGTTTTCAAACATAATTTCTCAACGTAGAAATTCTCACCAAACTCTATAATATCAATATAGATTATACATCTCTCAAATTTATAGATTTCAAACCATATAATTTATACAAAGTACATAATATCCCTAAATACACACACACACGCACACAATACTCATATCATTTTCGAAAATATAATTTCACAAAATTCCCACAGACAACCCCAACTTAGCCCGCGGGACTTCCTCACCGGACTGGGTTGTCCCGTGAGGCTCACAACTCACGGGATTGACAGTCTCGTGAAGCCCCACAACTCGTGGAACTGCCAGTCCCGTAAAGCTCACACTCACAGGACTACTAGTCCCGTGAAGACCCGCCAAACCCTAGGCCCGAACGTCCTCTCCGGCGATTTCTAATCAAAACAGTCTCAAACGTTTTCAGGCATAACCTAAAACATAATTTCAATTTATACGAGAGGGCAAAATAGATTTTGGGACATAAAACACTTGCCTCCATAGCTACACCCCAAGCAAGTCGTCCCTAGTAGCTTAACCTAGCTCATCAACATCTTCATGGCCATCTTTGGGCTAATACTTGTAAAGTCTAGAGTATTATAAATTTAAAGGTAGGTCTAGTTTGGATTTCAAGTCCTAGATTTTAAAATAATACTAGGTAATATAATCACGGGCTAAGTTATAAAATATTTTGGAATGAGTTTTCTAGTGAAAATAATTTTATACAAATATTACTAAAATCGAAGGACCAAAAATGAAATTTACTCTATGTTTTGGTTATTATATATAACTCTTAACTAAACCACAAACCCTCCCAAGTACAAGGAACTACACATTGACTAGATTAGTATATCAAATACAATAAACAAAGCATGTCTGCCACTTGACTAGATTAGTTTAAGATTCTTTTTGTTCATTACCACTTGCAAGTCTTGGCTAGTCAAATGTTTTTAAGATCTGATTCTTTCTCTTTTTAATTCTTTTCCTACTGTAGTATTTCAGTATTTCATTTCCAATCCTCTTTCACTTGATGAAAAGAGGCACCATATGGACCAAATTTGGTGTTATCATGCCTGACATGGGCAAAATTCAGTCCATATAATAGTGTAGTCAGTAGTCCAGGGAACAATAATAACTAACTATCATTACTGAAAATAATTACAATGAGTTTAGTTTACAGATATTTGAAGAGTCTAATATAATAGGTGTGAGTTAATTGTTACAAGCTAGAGATTTGATCAGAACCAATATCAGACCAAATCGAGGAATTATTACGCTGGTATTCAAACATTTCTGCCAATTCACTGGCATCCTGTACCCTAAGCCTGGTTCCTTGCTGCCCTACAACTACAGACGCGACCTTAGCTGCAAGTGTACCCACGTCCTTCAAGTCGGATACACCACGGAGTATACCATACAAAATACCGGATGCATAAGCATCGCCTGCACCACACGTATCTAATGGCATGCACGGGGAAGGAGGAATATAAACAGCTTCCCCTTTTACGCCAATGTAAGAGCCTCTTGCACCATCTGTAACTGATACTAACGGAACAAAATGGCTTAGGTACCTTGCAGCAGAATCAGGGCTTTCATTTGACCGAAAATGACAGAAAGCTCTGGCTTCATCGCTATTTGTAAAGACAATGTCTGCATAGTTTGCGATGATCTCCCTGCCAAAATAACAAATATGATCCACTTCATAATAGACAGATATGGGTAAGAAAAAATCTGAATTTCTTCTCCATGTATGTATATGAGTCTCTGTTCTCTAACCAATTTGCAAGATGTTGAAGTAAATTGGGCATTCTTATACTTTCCTCAATCACCCTTCGTATCTTTGCACTTCAGTATTCACCCTTTGTATCTGTTATGATCTAGGCAAATTATGCTATGGACCCGGGTTCACCTTGCAAGGTGGACCCAGGTCCATGTTAACAATTGTAGAACTCTATGTTCACAATTTTAGAACACTATATTCACAATTTTATACCTTAATATACAAAATTACATTACTCAAGATTCAAAATTTTTGAACTCTATATTCACAATTTTGTAATATAGATTCAAAAATTGTGTTATACTATTTAATATAGAGTTATGATTTGTGAACATAGAGTTCTGAAATTATGAACATAGAGTTCTGAAATTGTGAACATAGAATTCTATAATTGTGAATATAGAGTTCAAAATTATGAATATAGAGTTCAAAAATTATGAACATAGAGTTCAAAAATTGTGAACATGAAGTTCTGCAATTATGAACATAGAGTTCTAAAATTGTGAACATGGATCTAGGTCCACCTTGCAAGGTTGACCCAGGTCCATGGCATAACAACCGTATAATCTAAGGTTCGGCCAAAGTCACTCAATTGGACTATAATGCATATGGGTCAAACCACACTAAAAGATGGAATTCAATCAATAAGTAGATAAGGGGGCCATTTTGAATCTAACTGGTTGGCTACTTATTGGATTGGACACTCCCCTTGATATGAAAGCTTTGGACGCCACCAAAGTGGACCAAATTAGCTAGCCTAACCTATGACCTTATAAATTCTCTCTTATTTTTTCATTGTGGGACTCTTAACAGTATCAACACAAATAAAAATGAAAAATGTTAAACTGACGGCTTACCAGAAATCATCATAGTGTCTCTCGATGCACGACACATCTGATGCTGTGATGGCAACCAATGCACCAAACCGGCGGGCATCCTCACATGCTTTTGCAATCGTTTTGATTGTATCAGGAAGTTCAAATAGATATCCCTCTACAACTAATATCTTTGTTCTTGTAATTGCTCTAGCCAAGAAGGGCTCGTATCTAATGGTCGAAGATGTACCCTAATACCAAGAGCATGAACAGAAAAGGTAAGATCATTACAGTGAGTAGAAAGATTTGTTTGATTGTTTCATGCAATTAATCAAATGTTACAGTGGGTTATATATATAAATTGAAAAATATAGGGGTTCTTCTCAAAAGGAGTACAACTGAATAAACTTTAAAGGTCGAGGAATTTCGAATATCATAGCAACAAGAAAGAAAAATGCCATCTCCATCAAAAGTTTTGGACAAAAACAAGAATGCGTTTAGCCAATTGTTTGATGGCACTTTTTTAAGGTTTACATATTTTTAGTAAAATGATCCATTTGTATATGTGTGTATTTTAAAAAGAGATGTTCTTGGAGCTGAAGCAATGAAGTTACAAACATAAGTCAGTACAGTAACTTACCTGATAAGCAAGCATTGTGCGCTGAGCATCTGGTGTGGTAAGAACAATCACTGTCCCCGTTGTTCCATCTTTGACTGGTGCAGACAAGAAATTCACATTTGCTCGCCGTAGCTTGGATCTATACCAGATGGTTTAGAAGCTCATTAACACCATTAATTGATATTCATCTCTTGTAAGCCAAAAGTTTCAACACCAGAGATTTATTACTAGTTCATTTGCAAGAAGGATATAGGCATATAGCACTATCGACCTTAAAAGAAACTTCATGAATGCAAAAAACTACCAATAGTAATAAAATTCTCTTGTACTGCATAAATTATATTAGGAAGAGCACACACTGCTCAGCCCTCCAATGGCTCTCTATACAGAAGGAAGGAAGGAAATAAAGAAAAGAAAGGGAATAAAGAGAAGGAGGATGCTGCTACCTGTAGAATTCGCCCAGTGGATCACTTCCAACACTGCCTGCCATAGCTATACTCAATGCCAGGCCTCCAATAGGCTGACCACCGAGCCTGGCCAAGGCCACCAGGCTATTGGAAAGAGACCCACCAGCTGCAGCCTTATAACTGCACCCGTCCATTGCACGCAGGATTTTACCCCTCTCCTCATGGTTCACAACCTTCCTTGTACCCTTCTCTAACCCGAGTTTCTCAAGAAAGTCATCGTCAACCATGCCGGAGAAATCAACCTACCATAGTGAAGGGGCAATATATAAGAAGCTGGAAGGTTAACAGCACTAGCTATGACCTCAATGATTGGGAATATCTCAATTCATGTTTGGAAAGACAAAGTCATCAGCTGTCAGGAAAATATGATTTGGAAAGACATAACAAAGACCTGGAAGGTTTTCTAAATACTAAGCACGTTCTAAAACTGTCATTGCCAGCTCTCCAAGAATGGTTTTTAACTTCAACCATTCATTCTTCTCATTAATAGAACTAACCACGAAAAAGAAAATGACACTTTAGCTTACATAAAAATTAAAAATGACAGAAATATTGGCCTAAATTGTTGGGCTGAGGCCAGTAAGGCCAAGTCTAGCACCATGTGGCTAGGGGATCGTTGGGCGGGACCGTAAAGGGCCAAGTATTGCATCTAGGCTCTCGAAAATGTGTGGCGGTATAAGAAAATAAAGTTACACCTTCGCTGCCAGCTATAGCTCCTAACAAATGGTATTAAAGCCAGGCCACGGGTTCAAGCACTGAGGGGAAATTGCTGTGCGGAGGTCGGTAAGGACCAAGTCTAGCACCATGTGACTAGGGGATTGTTAGGCAGAAGCTCATCACTTACTAGTTATAACTTTTGGCCTAATGGGGTAATAGTGTTATGTTGTGCACTTGTGCCATTTCGTTGGGAAATTTGGGAACTTGGAAGTATTTCCAGCAATGGGACTTATGAACTGCAAGGATGCATAAACAACAAAACAGAAAACAGCATCTCCTTCCCCTGCCCAGTGCCCACAAATTTTCATCAATTCGACCAAATTCTAACCTTGCAAAGGGATTCAAGGGAAGAAAGAGGATATGAATTAGCAGAAAAGGCAATCTAATACACATAGGAGTAGTAGAAAATCACCATAGCTTGGCCAAGGCCCAAGACATCCCATCTCTTTGCCAGAACAGAAGTGGGACTACTACTATCTTCTTCCTCATCCACATCATCATGAACCATTACCCCTTCATGCTCATCATCTTCAGAATCTTCAGCCCCATCTGCTTCATTTGCGCAGGAAACATTGTCCTCGCTTCCCTCATCGGAATTGCACCGGAAAGAGGGAGACGGCGACGATGTCACTCTACACGGAAGGGCATCTTTACCACCGGTCGACATAGAATTAACGGAAAGCGAGAAATAATTAGGAAAAATTTTGGATTTGGGACAGGGATGGAAATGGGGTTTCTTTAAAAGGGGAGAAACAGTGGAGGGAGGAGATGAAACGTCGGGATTGGGAAGAGAGAAACAGGAGGATGAGAGGATAGAGAAAGACATGATTTTTCTTCCTATAATTGACCGAAAAAGAAATTAAAAGAAGAAAAAAATAGAAAATAATCTCCAGCATGAATGTTCAGGGATGGATTGAGGATGGAGAAACACGTAACTCCATCCAAATCTCCATAGCTGTCCCGAGGAAAGGAGCAAGGTTGGATATATGGTCAGAGGAGGCTATCCGATTTTGATTATTGAATTCTTGGTCACTGTTCAACTACGGAAACAGCAATACAGACATTTATTAAAAAACTCTCATTAATTTTCTAATTTATTCATCAGCATCCTACTTGACCTAAAGCTTTAGTCTAATCTTATTCTTGTAATATTCTCTATTTTTAAAAATATCTTACATTTTCATATTATTAAATTTACCATTCACACATTATTTTCTCTACATCTTTACGACTTAGCTCACCTTCAAAAATATACTTTTTTTTTTGAAAGTACTCACCTTAGTACCTAAAGGCTTCCCTAGCCTTTCAAGATGTATGTTGGAATTATACATATTATATATATAATTCAACTTATATCTTTTATAATAAGATTTGTAAGATTTATAGGGTCCACTTTTTTTTTCTACATTCTATTTCTCACATCTAAATTTTAATCTCTTTTTCACTAAGTTCACATATTTCTCTTAATCCTTTTCTTATATCATTTTTTTTTTTTTTTGCATTCTACATTCTTTACATTTTCTTAATAATTATGCTCTTAATACTCTAATCCTTTCTTCTAATGTGTTTTCTTTTGGTTCTATACTATATTTTTTATATTTAAGTATTTTAAGGTGAAAATAAATGATCATAATATAATTTTTGATATATTAAACTTTTTTCTGAATCAAATTTGCACTAATAAAATTTACTAAAACTTATATGCTCCTAGAAATTCTTTTCTCAATAAGGTTTCAAATATTCCTAACAAATGTTTTCAATATGATGCTTGACTTAATACTTCCAGTTCTATGTTTTCTACTAATTGTATCCAATACCCTATTCTACCTATTAATGTTTTGGATATTAATTCATACACATATACCCGGACTATTACTGGTGTTATTAGAATTCATTAGTGTTATATACATTCCTAAGTTCTAGTATGTTATTCTTCTACTAATTTCTTGTTCGTTATAAATATTATCTAAATCTACAAAAATATCCATTATAATTTACTCTTTGTGTGGTCCTATAAATTCTTTAAATTCCTTATGTTGTCCTATAGGTATGTATTTTGACATTTTATTAGTTTGTCTTCCGATCATCATTTCTTTTTCTAGATATAATCACTGATATCTTCATTTACTGTGTTATCAGTTTCAACTTCAGTTGTTGTTCATCATGTTCTTCCTTTATATCACTAGGTTCTTATTTTATGATCTCCTTTACATTTCTAATTTTATCTAAAGCTTTTACTATTTGTTCGTTTTCATTCATAAGATATAATTTTTCTTTTTTAATTTTTTTTTCAAAAGTTTTCTATATAATTTTTTTTTAATTTCAACTGGATGGGGATACCCACTATACAATATTCATGGTTTACAGTATCCTATCTGTTACCAAAGACATTATGCCAACATGGGATGCCAACGGCATCATCATCTAATGACCTCTTTAAACTTTCCGGTGGGTGTATGAGGATATGAACGCCTCTATCAAAGGGGCCTGCATGTGCTGCCAACTTGTCCGCAGAGCCATTTTGCTCCCGTGCCACCCAGAGTACTTGCCATGCCTCAAGTCCACTTAATTCCCTCTTACAGGCTGTTAAGATATTATGCACAATTGGATTCAAGGAGATATTTCTGTTTGATGGATATATTAGGAACGGACCAAGTCGACCTGAGGGGGCAGGACAAGGGTCACGAGAAGATACGGGACCCGGGGTGGAGCCCCGTGCTCTAACTCATTTAGCATCTCAGCCCAGAGCCTCGGCTAGGAGGTCTCGGCCCAAGGCCTCGGGTGAGAGATCTCGGCCACGGGCCTCGGGTGGTTGGGGCCACGGGCCCGACCGCAGCGCGGGCGCGGTCAAATCGGATCTATAACCGTTTCCCGTCTTAAGGGGGTGGTTAGGGGTTTTGGAGGGTATAAGTAGGCGTGTTATTGTCTCATTAAGACATGTTCTATATTCTTTGTCCTAAACTACACTTGTAATAGCATTACATCGTCTTGTAATAGCCTATTGACTACGATCTAATACAATACTTGGTCCCCGTGACCTTGTCACATTCATTTTGCTTATTATTTCTTACTCGTTCGTATTATCATTTATTTCTTACTAGCCAATCAATGCTTAATCTAAGGGGCAAATTTGTATTTTTTTAATTGTATCCGAATTAACTAAAGCCAGACCCGGTTAGGCAAAATTTGGCCGGAGTGACCAAAATTGATAAGAATTGAACAGTCAAGGTATTCAATTAATACTTTTTAAAGTCATCGATTGCAATTAACAGGACTCCTATACTTAGTGGACCAAAATGACAATTTACTCGAAAATTGGCCTACTCCAAGAAAGAGTTTTAAATTTAGAAATGAATTCATATTAATCATTATACAGTAAAAAAATTTGGTAAAATAAAAAATTCCCTTAAAATAGTCACAATTCTAGATATTACTTACCAACTCCGGAAAATCTTTTTTGTCGTAAATTTAGAAGTTAATTTATAATAATTTTTATGCCATAAAAAAATTCTACTTATTGGAAAGTCTCGGCTATAAATACGACTTTCATTTTCCATTGTCAACATCCATTGTCGCACAATATTAGTGAGTAAATTAATTTTTTTTTTTTAAGATGTCTAGTAGCAATAATACTTCTAGGAGAGTGACTAGAGGTCGACAAAGGATTCCCCTTGCTAGAATAGAAAACGATGCTCATCGTAATGTAACATTTTCAAAACGTCGCACTGGTTTATTTAAAAAAGCCAGTGAAATGTCCACTTTATGTGGCACAGAGATTGCGATGGTGGTATTTTCTCCATCTGGCAAGGCTTTCACCTTTAGCAACCCTGATTTGAACACGGTCCTAACCAAGTACTTTGTTCAAAACCCCACAACAGAAGCCAACATCCCTGAACTGCTTGTCCGTTATCACCGGGAGGCCAACATGAGAATGAAGAATGCCCAAATTAATATCCTTGAAGCTCAAATTGATGAAGAAATGTTAATCAATCAAGCTTTGAGAGAAGCTGAAAGAGGTAGACCATCCATATCTAGTCTTCAATTGCCTGAGCTACAATCCATGAAGTACCAAATGGAAACACTCTATTCTCAAGTAATTGAAAAATTAAATCAGTTTTCCATGATGGGGGCACAATCTCAAGTCGTGCCAAGCCACTTTGGAACCAATGGTGGCGCTGGATCAAGCGGGATTTAAATTATTTAATTTTCATGTTTTACTTTATTTAGTAATTTTAAAATCTTAATATATTATTTAGAAGACAAATATCATTGCATGTTACAATTTAGTTGCCAAAAAGAGTATGTTTATGAATTTTTCATTGGATTGTCATAGTTTCTATAAACATTAATGTAAGTTACACATTTTCTGTTATTGTTTCTTTTGTATCAGTATCTTTTTAAATTTTCTATGTTTCCAGTTTTATAGGAATAACTTTTTTTGTTCCAATTTATTCTGCGTAATTTTATAAGAAAAAATAATTTATTAATAATTATTTTCACCAATAATAATAATTTGAATACTTATCTATACTTCTATATCTATACAACTAAACAGTGTTAATTGGGATAACCTAACAGAAGGACTAAATTGACAACCGTCTTAATAATTGAGGGACCAAATGTGTTCAAATTGAAAGATAGGGATAACATTTCAAATGTGTTACTAATTGGGGGACTAAAAATGTGTTTTTCCCTTTAATATAAGATTTGTCTCCGTGACATTGATCCATTATCTTTCCTATCAAATCATCTTTCAGTAGCACTCCTATTGTTATTTGGTTTATTAATTTGGACTGTCTCGGGCTAATTAAATCTATCAATTTA
>CM008332.1:17377422-17387954 GCA_002525835.2 Ipomoea batatas
ATTTGATTGAGATGAGGTTCGAACCTAAGATCTTTTTTATAGAAATTAATGGGTGAGTTAAAAGTTAAACGGAATATTAACGGAGAAGAGAATATTTAACGGAAAACTTAACGGATAATTATAAAAGTAAGGTTAAATTAGGTAATATCTATTAATAATATTAATCCGAATTATCTTAACCATCTATTTGATTAAATAATTCATCTGAACCATCCATTTGATTAAATAATTTGACCGTCATTTTTCTACCCATTTTAGGCCTAACTCTCTTTGGCTCTTATTAGTATAGTAGATATCTGTCCATATATACTTTCTCAACCTATTGAAACACAAAATGTCAATACCCCACTGTGGTTCGAACCATTGACCTCCTATTTCGTAGAATCGGAGAGATGCCATTGATAGATTAGGGATAAGTATAAATGATAGATTCTCGCTAACTTTTTTTTTTAATACAACTGACCCTATTACATTGTAGATTCTTGCTAACTTAATCGTTAATAAATTAGATTCCACAAAATTAAAGTAATTTTTTTCTGTAGAAAATTTGTAAAGGACACGTTTATGCATAATGGAAAAAAATTTGTAAAGTTAATACACTTTGGTTATGTATAACTATATAATTGGTAGTAGGCAAGAATTGAAATGATTATCAATATTGTTGTTCAGTTATGTATCACCCTATAATTGAAATAAAAGTTTAAAAATAGAAAAAATAAAAAATTAAGGCAATTAATTCTAATATGATGACATCCAAAGCATAATATGAACAACAAATCTAAACAAAAATCTAAAAGCACTAATCATATGTAGTGAGGATGCGACGAAATGAGGAGGTGATGAAACAAGGAGCGATAAGACTGAATTAATGATGATATATGATTTAAATTAAGTAAAGAGTTTTTTAATTATAGGATTAATCAAAACATATACCCGCATTTTTAAAATGTTGGCACTTGTCAACTAAACAATGTGTATAGTTTTTATTCTCATGTTTTGTGTCTAACCCTATAAACCAAACACAATTACAGTGTACAACATCAAACACCAATAGAAACCATTAATATTATTAATATGTTTATAACAAATCCGTTCTAATTCTTAATGACACTTTGTACTTTTTTATCTTATACTTTTATTTCTACACTTCTATATAGGGGTGAACAAAATATCAGTTAACCGTCCAATATAAATTTTTCGGCCAATTATGTAACCGATCGACCGTTTGCTCACCCATACTTCTATAGCTAGCTTCCACTTTGCTACCGAGTGGTGCCCCATTACCACTCGTCATGCATGGTTATTTCAACGACTGAATTGATGAAACAAACCATCTCCAAGGCCTTGTTAAAGTACATATCCTTAATATGAAGGTACTCCTTCCATGATATGACCTCTGATACATGGGCAATTATACTCAGATTTCCAGAATGCAGAATACTCCAACAACAATAGATCATTTAGGATAGAATAAATGGCACATCAAGAATACAAGAAACTTATTTACCAAAAAAAAAAAAAGAATACAAGAAACTCAAGATCAAACCACAATATTCAAGATATACCACCAAATAGGTCAAGAATACAAGAATACACACAATATCATACAAGAGTTGGAAAATAGGTTTTATTGGACATAGGAGTTTACCTCTTGAAGCTATTAATTCAAAAGCAACACCAATCCTAGGCTTATCTCAAAAGCTAGTCCTCAATAGGGAACTTGTGAACGAAAATTGAGTCAACATTCAATTACTAATACTATTAATACTAATGATAGTACTAATTCACCTCATTAGCTCATAACCCTCTTATTCATAATCTTTGTACCGACACCCACCATTATTATATAATCATTATTATCTTAATTAATTATTGTATCCTTATACAACAAACACCATTATAAACTATGAATCCATAATTATGTCAAGCTTAATCTTCATCAAATACTACTAGTCTAACGTTAATCCATAATCTATCATTAGTCTATAATCACCTTAATTAATATATACTTAACTAACTTAATTACCTTATTAATATCTTTAATCCATCTCTAACCCAGCATTAATCCATCTTCTACGCTCCATTCGTCCAGTGCTTCGCCGGAGAGAAGGACCTCGCCGCCATACACCACCGGAAGAGGAGAACGAAGGTCGCCGCTGCTCACCCAACGGAGGGAGGGAAACCAGAGACCGAGGAGAAGCCGGAAACAGAGCACGCACCAGGCGGCTTCGCGGAACCGCCAGCTCCGCTACCTGCTACCGCGTGGTCACGCCGGACCCCGCACGCTGCCACCAGCTCCATTGGAGGTCTGCCCGTCGCCGGTAGAAGAAACAGAGGAGACTGCACCCACGTCGGACCTGCTGAACGCCGCTACTGGCAGTCAGTCAGTCACCATCGTCTTCGACAACGCACCATCACACCGCCAGAGGCCATTGCTGTCGCTTCACGCTCGCGGAAGAAGAGAGTCATCACTGTTCGAGCGCCGCTGATCGCCGTCCACTACCGCGCCGGAGAAACAGAGGAGGCTGAGCTACTGCCGCTGCTGGACTCCGTCGCGACGCCGTAAGGGAGCTCGACCACCGAACTGCCATTGTTTGCTGCTGCTCCTTGCTGCCGTCTGTTGTATTTTTGGGGTGTATGCACGGTATAAGGTGTAAGGGAATGTATATTTCAATGACTAAAGAAAGAGATTACATCAGTTTATATATACACTACAACCTATTCTACAGGGAAACAAACTGAGAGAGAATAGTTGCTAAAATAAAAACAAGGATGAGAACTAGGCTTTACCCTGCAAGATTGAGGATCCATCGGAAACGCCAGTCTTGGACCGAAAGTATAAAAATGAGGCACGTCCCAACGGTTTGGTAAGAACATCAGCAATTTGATAGCAATTTGATATCTGGATGGAATATGACGAACTGACAGAGTGCCATCCGCCACCTTCTCACGCACAAAAAAATAGTCCAAAGCCAAGTGCTTCATGCGAGAATGAAAGACATTGCGACAAACGTACGTAGCTCCCAAATTATCACAGAAGAGAGTAAGTGGCTGTTTAGGCGGAATACCCAACTCACACATCAAATTTTTTATCCACATAAGCTCGTCAGTGGCATGCCCTAAAGCACGATACTCCGCCTCTGTGGAAGACCGAGACACAGTTTTCTGTCGAGCTGATTTCCAAGAAACTATATTCGAACCACAATAAATAACATAGGATGTAGTAGAGCGGCCATCATCCCGGATACCACCCCAATCAGAATCAGAAAATGCAGTAATCGCAAGAGAAGAACCACGGCGGAGAAGAAGACCATGAAAACAGGTGCCCTTAAGTAACACAACAAGTGTTTTGCAGCCTGCCAGTGTACAACTCCTGGAGCATGCATATATTGAGAGAGGCGATTTACAACAAAAGCGACCTCTGGCCACGTGAATGTTAGATACTGAAGCAAACCAATAAGTCGACGAAACCCCGTAACATCAACAACAGCTGACAAATCTGCAGGTGGCAAAGAAATAGTAGAACTCATTGGTGTAGACACCGGTTTTGCACCATCCATGTTGAACCGCAATAAAACATCTTGAAGATACTGACTTTGAGAGATAAACAACCCAGATGCCACAGGAACAACTTCTACTCCCAAAAAATGATGCAAGAACCCCATATCACGAATGGAGAAACGAGTTGCTAAAGCGGACGTGAACCGTTTCAAAAAGACAGAATTATTCCCTGTTAGAATAATGTCATCTACATAGACCAAAAAATACACAATGACACCATCTGAATGATAGATAAATAAAGATGTATCTACTATAGATTTCTGAAAACCAATGCTCAACAAATAAGTTGACAACTCCATATACCATGCACGCGGTGCTTGTTTTAGGCCATACAAAGCCTTTGTTAACTTACAAACATGCGTTGGGTGTTGGGAATCAAAATAACCAGGTGGCTGCTCCATATACACCTCTTCATGCAATGTGCCATGAAGGAAAGCATTGTTGACATCAAGCTGTTGTAAAGGCCAATGACGACTCAAGGCAATTGTGAGGACAAGACGAATAGTCACAGGCTTCATAACATGACTAAAAGTTTCAAAATAGTCACGCCCGGGTTCCTGCAAAAAACCTTTAGCAACAAGCCGTGCTTTATATCGATCAATAGTACCATCAGGTTTCCTTTTCACCCGGAAAACCCATTTACAGCCAATGGTAACATGATGTCTCCTCGGAACAAGAAACCAAGTATCATTACGAATGAGAGCATTGTACTCATCATCCATTGCAGTACCACACACGCGAGGCAGTCCCATGCATCTTTTGCAGTGGCGGCTGAAGAAATAACCGATTGTAGTGTATCAGAACAAATTCCCAAGAGTGCGCTTATAATGATTTGGTCTTGACGATACCAAATCAAATGGGATGGGTTTTTAGTTGTTCGTTGTGCGTCTAAAAATTCAGCGGGTGCTGTGGTGGTGCCATCTAGATAACCAGAGAGGCCAACGCCAATGAGTGTTGCTTCAATCTGCCGTCTCCAGACAGGAAAATTGGTAGAGGTAAGTTTGATAGGAAAATTGGTTGGGGCAGCTAGGTGTATAATTTCGGTGGTAGCAGTGACAGCCATGCAGACAGTGGAAAAGGAATTGGTATTGAGGAGGGAGGAAAAAAATTTTACTCGTTAGAGTAGGTAGTGGCTCTAATACCATGTAAGGGAATGTATATTTCAATGACTAAAGAAAGAGATTCATCAATTTATATATACACTGTCTGAGAGAGAAAGCAGGAGGAAGTTTAAACAAACTACAGCCTATTCTACAGGTAAACAAACTGAGAGAGAATAGTTGATAAAATACAAACAAGGATGAGAACTAGGCTTTAATATAAGGTTGGTGAACCTCGTACAAAAGTACTGTAGGCTGAGCTGGGTCGCAAAACCACACACGCGTGCAAACCGAGGGCGGTGACGCACTCTGGTTTCTCCTTATTCCCTCTTCATAATACTTCAAAGTTTCTAAAAGAAGGTGAGGTATATAAGTAAGGAAAATGTGGGTTATCTAAGCAGTGAGACAACACTTAAAAGACAAACTCATAAATAGCCTTAACCTTTTAAATGTATCCCAACAATCCCCACACATTTAAAGGTAAAGGCTGGATAAGATACTATCTGAGCTAAAATTGCAAAAGTTAATTTTTATGTCAGGGTCTGGGACTTGAACTGACATGCAACAACGTTAAGTAATTTACTACCCGAGAGTGAATTGCTTCTTGAATTCGCCGAATAACTAAATTTTGAACTTAAGCGTGCAAAATAACTAAATAACTCAAGCCTTGCACAGTCAAATACATTGACCTCGAAATTCCCTGTCTAGTCTATCCCGTCATAGACTTTAACTCTGTCAAGTCTATCTTAGCATAGACCACCCATTTAGGTTACAGAGTATATACTCATAGTATAGGTGTAAGTCTTTCCATGACTTCGTTTGACCACGGATGTGGTGTCCATCATGAATTCCTTACCTCATCAGGTTTCAAACCCACCTCCCTTGATGTTTCAAGGATAGCCTTTCGATTTAGGCCTTTCGTGATAGGATCTACTATATTCCTCTCAAACCTCACAAATTCCATTGTGATCACCCCGTTCAGCATTAGCTGCCGTATAGACTCATGCATGACTCTTATGTTTCTCCTCTTCCCGTTGTAGACACTGTTTTATGCAACACAGATCACAGTCTGTGAGTCACAATGTATGGGAACTAAAGGTGTTGGTCTCCCCCGCAATGGTATGTCAGCCAATAAATTTCTTAACCACTCGGCCTCTTGGCTTGGTAGATCAAGTCCTATGAACTCTTCTTCTATAGTCGATCTAGCGATACAAGATTGTTTGGTTGATTTCCACGACACAGCGGCTCCACACATGGTGAACACAAAACCGCTGGTTGAGCTCACATCTTCATTGCCATTTACCCAGTTCGCATCACAGTACCCTTCCATCACAGCCGGGAATCCTTTATAGTTAAAACTCCAGCCTATAGTGCCTCTGAGATACCGAAGTACTCGTCTTAGTGCATCCCAATGTCGAGCACTTGAGTTGTGTGTATAGCGACTGAGCTTGTTTACTACGAATTATCAGGTCTAGTGTAGTTCATTAGGAACATTAGACTCCCAATTATCTTTGCATATCTTTCTTGAGATACACTAGCCCCGGAATTCTTTGAAAGCTTGACACTAGGATCATATGGGGTTTTAGCCGGGGTTACATCATAACTGTCGAACTTCTTCAGAAGTTTTTCTGCATAGTGACTTTGGGATAAAAGGTATCACTCTTTGGATTTTGTAACCTTTATCCCAAGTATCACATCGGCTTCAACTAGATCCTTCATATCAAATCTTCCACAAAGTGTTTTCTTATCCTCATTTATAAATTCAATATTTGAACTGAAAATTAGCATATCATCTACATTTAGGCATATAATCACTACTTTAGACTCTATCTCTTTAGTGTATAAACAGGTATCTGACTGGTTAGCAGAGTAACCCAAGTCTATCAAGGTTTTATGAAATTTTTCATACCACTGCTTGTGGGCTTGTTTCAAGCCATAAAGACATTTCATGAGTCTACATACCTTTCCTTCCTTCATATCAAATTTTCCACAAAGTGTTTTCTTAGCCTCATTTATAGATTCAATATTTGAACTGAAAATTAGCATATCATCTACATTTAGGCATATAATCACTACTTTAGACTATATCTCTTTAGTGTATAAGCAGGCATCTGACCGGTTAGCAGAGTAACCCAAGTCTATCAAGGTTTTATGAAATTTTTCATACCACTACTTGGGGGCTTGTTTCAAGCCATAAAGAGATTTCTTGAGTCTACATACCTTTCCTTCCTGACCAGGATCTATGCATCCAGGAGGTTGTTCCATGTAGATTTCTTCTTCTAAATCACCATTTAGAAATGTTGTTTTCACGTCCATTTGGTGGACTATCAACCTGTGTAAATGATGCGAATTCTTTAAAGGAAATAAGTGGTCAGAGAAGATAGCATCTCTTGATTCACACATAGAGTCGATTCTCTAAACACATAAGTCTATAAGCAGCACTATTCTCAGCATACCCAACAAAATGGCATCTATTGTTTTAGGTTCTAGATTAGGCCTTTTGAAGGACGGTAGTCCTACCTTTGCTAAGCAACTCCATACTTTAATGTATTTTATGTTTAGGGTATTCCCTCTCCACAACTCATATGTGGTTTTGTCAAATCCTCTATGAGGTACTATATTTAATATGTGGTTGGCTGTAAAAACAACTTCCCCCCACAAAGAGTTTGGAGCACTTGAGCTGATTAGCATGGCATTAATCATCTCCTTGAGAGTTCTATTTTTTCTCTCAACTATGCCATTTTGTTGGGGAGTATAAGGAGCAGTGACCTCATGTATTATATCAGACGACTCAAACAATTTTTTGAGAGAATTTGCTTCATATTCTCCTCCTCTATCGAATCGAAGCCTTTTAATCTTTTTATCCACTTGGTTTTCCACTTCTGCTTTTAAACCATAAAATTTTGTTCGGCTTCATCCTTTGATCTTAACAGATAAACTTTTGTATAATGAGAGAAATCTTCAATAAACGTAATATAGTAACATTTCCCACCTCTACTTTCAGTATTTTTAAAATCCGCTAAGTCAGAATGAATCAGTTCTAACACAGATGTAGTATGATGATTTACAGAGGTGAAAGATTTTCTAGCAAATTTTGCTTCGGCACATGTTTCACATTGAGAATAAGAATCGCTAGACAAGTTTGGTAACAAGTTCATGCTTTTCAGTCTAATTAAACACTTTGTACCAACATGCCACAATCTAACATGCCAGATATTAATTGAGATAGAGATATAAGCAGAAGGATAACCATTATTATTATTGCCTATAACAGGCCAATTTGGAAAAAAATCATATATGGAAGTTGTTGCACGACCTTCCTCAGTATAAGGTTTAATTACAGTAACGTCTAACACAAAAAGACCTCCATGTAAGTATCCCTTACCAAGGAATTTCTCATAGCGAGTCATGACCAAGCGGTCAGACTCAAAAACCAGCTTAATCACGACCTTGTTCAACAAGGCGCCGGAAATTAAGTTTCTACGAAGGGAAGGAACATACAACACATTTTTCAGCATTAACTGCTTCCCAGAATATAACATCAGTTCTACGATGCCTCAACAACGTACTTGGGAGACGCTGGAGTTGCCCATGAACACTTGTTCTCCTTCAGTGTTAGGTTCAAACACCTTGAACATATCTTTGTTATTGTTGCTTAATCTTCCTTATCTTCCTATTACATTTCTTATTGTCTCATAATATACTTAATGTAAAAAAATTCTCTTGCTAGCTAGATACACAATCGAATTTCAAAAGCGTGGATTGCCTCATGCTCATATTTTGCTCTTTCTAGACAAAAAAAAAGGATAAATATCCAGCTGAAGAAGACATCAATAAAATAATATCTGCTGAGATACCAGATGAACAAACGGATCCGAAATACTACAATGCAGTACACGATTTCATGATTCACGGTCCATGTGGTATTGCAAGGCCTAAATCTCCATGCATGATAAATGGACATTGCACCAAACATTTTCCTAAGAAGTACGTAGAATTGACTTCTGTTGATGAAGATGGCTACCCAATATATAGGCGTAGAGACAACAGACGGATAGTGTTGAAGAATGGTGTTGGACTTGACAATAGATATGGGGTACCACACAATCGTCACCTTTTGCTCAAATATGATGCTCACATTAATGCCGAGTGGTATAACCAATCACGATCCATCAAGTACTTATTCAAGTACGTAAACAAAGGCAACGATCGAGTCACAACTTATTTCTATCAAAGTGCTACTGATGAACAAAATGGGACAAATGTTGATGAGGTAAAAATGTATTACGATTGCAGATACATATCGCCTTGCGAAGGCGAATGGAGAATTTTAGGATTTGAAATACAATATTGGTATCCTCAAGTAAAGCGACTCAACTTTCATCTACCAAATGAACAACGCGTATACTTTGATGAAGAAAATCCGATTGATGTTATTATTGGTAAGCCTATAGTAAAAAAAAGCATGTTCCTAGCCTGGTTTGAGGCAAACAAAAAATATCTAAAGGCTAGACAATTAATTTATGCAGAGATGCCAGTGAAATTCGTTTGGAAACAATCAACAAGATAATTTGTACCAAAACAAAGGGGATTCTCAATAAGACGAGTTTTCTATGTTCTCCCTAGTAGCGGTGAAATGTACTACTTGAGATGTCTCTTGAATGTGATGCGAGTTCCTACGTGTTATGAAGATTTAAGAACAGTTAATGGAGTACTATACAGTACCTATCGTGATGCTTGGTATACACTAGGCCTACTAGAAGATGACAAAGAATATGTTGATTGATAAGTCTCCGAGATACCCTTATTTCAGGCACATTTTAGGATGTTTTATCGCGTCTATAGCATTCTTACTTGGTAAATTATGTGCGTAAATGCTTAAAAATCACTAACTGATGCACAAAAGCTACTTTTAGCCTAAAGGAGGTAAAACAGGAGTCCCGGGAGCAAAAAGGACCAAAAGTTGAGCTTAAAGAGCAAACCAGGCAAGATCGGAGCCCCGAAGGACCAAGCTGGATGGCCACACGCGTGTGAGCGTGCGTGGAATTAATCCTGTGACACCCCAACCTTACACAAGCTGAGATAGATAAAATCTCAACACAACAGCTGCCTATCACAACTAAAACAGTGCATAGCGGAAGCGAATTTAAAACCTAAGGGGCGTCATGCCACATCTAGGTAAGATAACACAGCCTAGATGCACAGGCTAACCATAAAGGCTGAACTGTATAAACGTTAATCCTTAAATTAAGTCTCAAAGCATCCAAACACTAGTCAAGAGTTTATAAAGTCTCAAATGGCTCACAGGCCAAAACATAAATCTAAAAACATAACCACTATCTAAGCCTCCTCATACGGGTGTATCTCTATCGCGCTCACGCAAAGACTTTAAGGCCAAACCTGGAAAACACACAAAGAACCATTAGCAAAAGACTGCTAAGTAACCACCATTCACACCCGCAAGGAAGTATAGATATACATATAAGTTGTAAGTAGGTTTACACACCCATATAGAATATAAACGCCAACAAACTGTTCAATAGTTCAAATCGGATACTCAACAATGATAAACTGAACGAATCATCAACCAAGACTCTTCCAACGAAGCCAACATTCAACAAGGAATATATATATAACGAATCCACAAACGAGATACCAACTGAACACAATCATAAGGAACAATCAATCATAATTGAGAAAAATGAGATATCAACAGAATAAACAAGGACTCATACTCAAAGAACCGAAAGAAAACCCAACACCAACCACGCACCTCGCACCAAGCATCATACCGAACCCAAACCCAAACAAATCCAAGTGCACAGGGGTAAAAACCCAATCACGGGACCGAAGTCCAATCACAGGGGTGAA
>CM008332.1:17421526-17432496 GCA_002525835.2 Ipomoea batatas
GTGGAAATATATTGGATCCTTAAGGATTATGAGGTAACCATCAGCCACATTCTTCATGACCTTAATTCAGTTGCTGATGGGCTTGCCAAGATAGTTCCTCTAAGGAATTGCGATTGCATTGAGTTTCAAGACCCTTCGATAAAAATTATGAGACAGCTTGAGATTGAAAAAGTGAAGGTGGCGCTTTAGAAGGGTGCCCATAGAGCGAGAAGATAGCCTTGTGACCCTTGTCGGGTCCCCCCTCCCTACCTCCCAAAAAAATAACATGATGTGTTTGGTAGTGTAATATTTATGTACATTAAGATTTGTTTTTATGAACATATAGAAGGAATATTATGAACCTATAACCTATTACGGAGTAAATAGAAATACATATGATGCAAATTTAGTTTAATTAGTGTTTATGTATATTAATTAAGGTTTATGTTTATGAACATATTTTTTGTTTTTTTTGTGTACTACTGCCTCCACTGAGGCCCGAACCCACCCCCATCATCCATGTGGGAGTGTAAATCGAGACACCGGGTGCCACTAGACCACAAGGTCTTGGGCAAATAATAGTACATGATACTGTTATTAGACATGATGCATTAGTTGACACTTCATATAAGGGTCCGTTTGGAAAGCAGGAAAATAACTTCTGGAAATGTTTTATGGAAAATGAGTCATTTTTCGGAAAATAGTTTCATTTCCAATGTTTGGATATATTATGAAAAACTGTCTTTGTGTGTGATAAGTGCCAAAAACAGTCAAAATTCGGGTCGTGTTTAGATAATATTTTAATGTTTCAGCACCCAATTATGATCACTTTCATGGATAAAACCTCTAATTAACTTCTATTTGACAAATCCAGCTCAAGAAAAATACTTTGAGTCATTTCCGAAGGATACAGCAAAGTTTTGGGCCAAAAGAAGCAACAAACAAAGAATCCATCAAGCAGGAGGCTGCCACGCGCCCTCACACACGTGTGAGCAGGCGTGGAATTAATCCAGAAAGCTCCCACGCAAGGCCACAAGCGTGTGACAGGCGTGGAAGCGGGACAGTAGGGCAGCAGTGGAAATTCGACTTTTTTCTCAATTTTGGGAGGGGACTCTCCCAACTTTCAGATATGATTTTTCTCTCTATTTCTTCCCCTTTGGGGACGAAAAACACACTAAATTACCATTAGAGTAGTATAGATCTTAATATTGAAGATGGATTGAAGATGTAGACTCAACCATTCCTTGGGTAACATACTCTTTCCATTGAATTGCTAGTTTAGATTTATTGTTGAAAGTAATTTCTATTTTGTTGTTTTGAATGATTTCCATGATTGAGTAGAGTATTTTGGGCGTGTGAGCCTTTGTTGAACTCTTGATTGTTGTTTAGAATTGTTCTATGGTATTGAAAGATGAAGGAGTAGGATTGATGTTTGTATGGTTGAAGTTGTTCAAGCTTTACTTCTATTTCGGCCGGAATAGTTAGTAATCTGTAGGGAAGTGAGAGTGTGCGCGATAGCGGTCTCTCACGAGCCCCACTCACCCATATCTCCGCTCTTAGTACGAAAGGACAAGATCCGAGAGAAGTGGTAGACTAAGTGTTCGATGAAATGCCTCAACCGAATGAGGATTGAGAGTCTGAGTGTGACGCCACTCGGTACTAATACCTTGACTCCCTTACTCGATCACGAAACTCGTTTTCCAAATCCCCCACGAAGATCAATCAATTTGTTTGACTTTGGTGCACACCCCTTTCATTTCCCTTTGCATATTTAGTGTAATTTCCTTTCTACAACTCCCAAACTTACTTATCAAACCAATCTTTTGTAATACTTGTAACTCTTACCTTTTAACACCATTAAGGTCAACACTAATTTGATTCCCATTCGCCATCCTCGAGAGACACGACACTCGGGGAGTCTAACTCTTCGTTTTACCACTTCCACCTTCACATTCACACACCATATACACAACATCAGTGTGTTTGGTTTATTTTCTAGAAAATGGGTAGAATTGTATAATTAAACATTGTAGGCTAAAGTGTCACCCGGCACCATGATCCATAAATCATTCTTCATGTCCCACCCTGCTCTTTCATAAGTGATTATTTGATTCTCAAACCATTAAAATTTTTTCGCCTAGAACTTTTTGCAGGTTACCTACAAGTTACCGGTAATCTATGCTGACATGGACTTTTTTTTTTCTTCTAACACCTCCAGCCAGCCAACCGGGTACGTAAACAATCTTTTTCCTTCTTTTCCGGCATGTACCGAACGTAAATCTCATACTTACTGCTTCGTCCAGTTCCATCTAGCACTGCATAGTTTTATAATTACTAATACATATATGTATTTACTTACACAAGAAAAAATAATAATATTTGAACAACGTTTGCTACACATTGCCAGTTCTCATGACACAGGCTGCAAGCTTAAGTCATGGGGAGGGTTATATATAGATTTTTCCATTGATCTAGCTCAACCATCAACAACGAAAGCAATTAAGAGCGAGTGAAAAATCAGCTCAACCAGGCTGTAGCTTTTGAGAAGAGCTCTGCAATTCTGGACTCACTATTACATCAAGATGAGCCAAGTAGTATTATATCACATGCTCTTCTCTCACCAGATTACCATGCTCAAATGTCTGATGAATCTGAGAAAGTAATGCTGGAATCTTCAGGTTTTGAATCATCCAGTTCCTAGGATCCATCATTTTACACCAATGTTCTGCATGTCTGCAATTAATTTCACCCAGGTTCAATCTTTTGTTGTTCAGCTTGCAACCTCCCAATAGTACTTAAAAATTCCCCCACTGTAGACTCTACACGTTCCCCTATAGCCTTCCCCAAGAAGAAAGCATCCAGAATGGTTTTACTCTTATTCTCACTTGCAAAATCCAGCTTTTATCGCCCAATCTATTTAACTTATTCTAACATCATAAATTCCTAATACTCAAATTAAAATTGGTTTAAACAAATAATAATAATAAAGTAGGAAAATATTCCGGATTAAAGATAATTCAAACCCCCTAAAAAAAAGAAAATTCATGAAAACAGAAAAAGAGAGAAAATATTCTAAAGAGAGAGAGAGAGAGAGAAAATGAATTACCAAGAGCAGGGCCATCGAGACTCGCACTACTACAACATCTGAGCGTCAATCTCCGGGACTGGAGATTCATGGAAGGGAGAAGATGGCGGGGCGACATGCGTGGGGCGATATAACAACGTTGTTGTGGGAGATGAAATCTCGAATGAGTACGAGGATACGAATAAACTAAGGAGGAAGATGACGGTCTTTGATTCTGGGTGTTCAACTTAAAAATTTGGGATTGACTTAAAAAAATGTCCACATCAGCTAATAACCTATGCCATGTCATCATAGTAACCTAGAAACTCTAGGTGAAAAAATTTTAATGGTTTATGAATCTAATAATCACTTATGAAAGAACATGGTGCGGCATGAAGAATGGCTTATGGTTCATGGTGCGGGATGGCACTTTAGCCAATATTGTAATTATTTTATTTAAAATATAAAAATTATAATAATATTAAAATAATGTTATTTATGAAAAAATAGAATTAAAAAAAAAAACGTAGCACCAATACAGGTTTTCGCCGGAAACTTGTATGGTTTCCGTAGGTTTCTAACGGTTTCCGGTAGTTTCCCACCTCCTTGGTCCGCGGTCATGGGTGATATGGCTTGGTTTTGATCGAGAACATGTGAAACGACCATTTTGGCGATTCCGAAAAATGACTTACGGAAAAAAATTCCGTAAGTCATTTTCCCAAAAAATGAACTGATTTTCTTTGGTAAACGAAAAATATTTTCCATTGACCATATTTTCTGGACATTGTCAAACACCGAAAATATTTTTTAGAAGTCATTTTACGGGTTACCAAATACATCCTAAAATAGCATCGTTTTGGATTAAGATCTATCATACAAGGTGGATGTTGATGTATGATATAATTTACCATGTGTGGATATATTAATGTGAATATACTTAATGGGGTTTGTGGTGCATGTTCTTTTTTTGAGTGAGTAAATGAGCATTAATTTCCCACTTTAAGCACATTTACATATCATCTTTTTCTATTACATTTTGGACTTTGTGTGGTTTGCACTTTCCAATGTGCAGAATTTAATAATACACCTACATGCTTCCATCTCACTGCTAATAATTAACTTACTTTTTGGACTCTCATGAGTTTTGCATTAATTTTCTACTTTATGATATTCATTTTTTTTAATCGCACACGACATTATCAATATGTTTGTATAAAAAGAAACTATCTTAAATATATCGACTTTATCACAAATTAATAAATAATTAAATAGTCTTACATAATAATCAAATATTATAAATTAAAAATAACTCAATACAATAATTACACTTCATGAGCAAACATTAGGGAGAATTTTTGTAGAAAAATGTAATATTACTTTTGTTAGTGATCATGATTAAATTATTTATACTTATGAATTATGTATGAATAATCAATGATAAGGGTTTTACAGCCCGTTTGGTTGGGAGGAGGGAATTAGAGGGGAAAAGAATTGTAATTCGGTGGAATTGTAATTCGGTGAATAAAGTAGGAATTGCAATTATAGTGTTTGGTATGCAGAAATATGGGTGCAGGGAATTGAAAGGGAATAAATTATACAATGACTGAAATGCCCTTATGTAATAATAATAATAATAATAATAATAATAATAATAATAATAATAATAATAATAATAATAATAATAATAATAATAATAATAAGCTATAAATATTAAATCATATAGGATGTACTAATTAACTATAAGTTGGATTATCTCTTAAAATGGCATGATAATTAGCCTAATATCTCATTAGCTTAAATAATAATAATAATAATAATAATAATTATTATTATTATTGTTATTATTATTATTATTATAGAAGCAACTTCAACATAATACATAAAATAAAGAAAACAGACAAACAAGAAGCAATAGAGATGAGAATGAACAGATGACGGTGATGAGGCCTGTGTAATGTTAGAAGGGCAAAAGGGTCTTGACAGTAGCTTTTTTTCTCCAATTCTACGCTGAATTAGAATTCTTAGGGTGAGGCTATGAATTAGAATTCAGCATTTGGAGGGAATTGCAATTCCACGAAATTGCAATTCACTCCAACCAAACGGTGTAATTGTAGCATCCATTGAATTGCAATTCAACTACACCTAAATTACATTGAACCAAACATGCACTTAAGTTATTTATGAAATAGTCATGGGTTCGAGTCTCAGTAGGGACGTTATTAACTCTTTGTGAATTGTGCTTATTAGGTTGAGAAAATAATTATGAACAAATACTATATTGTAACAGAGTCAGTGTACTAAAAAAAAGTTAATTATGAAATTCTGATTTGGGTTAGTTAATTAAAGTATGTTTTATAAGTCATATTCATAAATTTTATTAGTTAATCCATATAGATAGTCTTTACATTAGTTTATCATTTTTCTTAGATTAAGTTTTTAAAAAATTAAGCAAAATATGAAATATTTAATATATAATCTCAATAATGTGATTAAATAAGATTTACCAATGGGCCCCATTGTTTTTACTTTCATTAGTTTCATGCCCAGGTCTGTTAAATAATTATACATTTATACAATTATACACATGCATAAATGAACGATTGATGGGAGCTGCCCTTCATGTGCATGTCATAATAAACCTATGGTACATAACAAGGCAAATTATACCATTTATCTGGGCTTATCTTAAATGGTAGACTCTGATCCAAAATAACATATTATGTACATACAATCAATAATTTATATGTCTGTAAATAAAATGAAAGTAAATAACATGTTAACTATAGACACATAACATAATAATTACAAATACATAATATGCTAACATGGTATACTTCGCTCATGGCATAGGGCCTTGCCCAAAAAGCAGCCACTTTATTTAATTTTGTTCTATATATATAGACGTGTGCTCGGTAATATATATGCATCACAAACAATTGTTATATCATGGACCAGGGTCCACAATGCATTGTGGACCCTGGTCCAAAACGATGTTGTATTGTTTATGTTAGTGGACGGGTGACTGGACGGAATGACTTTAGGAAATGACTTCAAGGAATACACAGAATTTTTGTCTAGAATACACAGAATGACTTCAGGGAATACACAGAATCCTTGTCTAGAATACACAAAATGACTTCATGGAATACGTAGAATATTGACACAACTACACAAAAATCATCCTCCTAACATTCGAATACACAAAACATGTCACAACCTATGTTTAAGTACCCCTAACATTGATGGGTATAAATGATGAGTGAAAATATGGGTATGAAATGTCGTTCCGTTGAGGATTGTGGCTATGGCACGTAGTTCAGGTAGTTGTGTGAATTAAGGAAACTAGGCACTAGAGTATGTGAATTAACTATAATCCAAGCAACTAATAACTGAATAAGGAAATTAAAAGAAATAGATTGGCTAATGAATTAACTGAATGATAAAGGAATGGGTCAGATTAGGGGAATTGCAATCTTGATGTTCTAACAACTCAAGATTAGGAAAAGAAGAATTAACCTAGAGGCTTATGGGCAATGCACACAAGAATTCAATTCAGCTACTTTCGTAATCAATAAACAGAATTAGGCTAGGATTGCCCCACTTTCGTGATGCATCAATCATAGTCTTAAGCACCTAAGCATTGTAAGCCCCAAATTACCACTATTCTCATAGTAGGAAAAATTATGTTGAAATAGGTAAGGCTCGAGGTCTCCATCCAACTTTCGTTGTAATGAATCCCTCTCCTAAACTAGCAATTAATTGTGGCCATCAATCAATAACAAGTAGAAGACAATCCCCAATTCAACATAAACCCTAGGTAAATGGTTCAATCCCCTTATGCAATAATCACAACTTGAACATCAAAATTAACAATAAATCCCTAATCTAAACCCATTAGGGTCACGGGCACCATCACGGCCGGGATCGGGGCCGTGAGATGCCGTGGCCAGCTGCTGTCCGCGGTGGGGATCACGGCCGCCATCACGGCCGGGAGGCTGGCCGTGAGGTGGCCTCCTTGTTTTCCTTCTGACTCTTTTCGTGCTCCGTTGCTCCTTTCCGACCTTGGGTGGATTCCTATGCTTCGAAAACTTGTCCAAAATGACTGAAAATCCTTCCTTCGCTCCTCGTTCGTGAATAAACTAAGATTGATCAAATGTAACACACAAATGAGCCTCAAATTCATCAAGGTAAGGAAAATAAGCAACGAACTAACTAAATTACGGGGCAAATATAGCAGTATAAAATCCTGAATTGAATTCTTGTGTGCATTGCCCATAAACCCCTAGGTTAATTCTTCTTTCCCTAATGCAGTAATCACAACTTGAACATGAAGATTAACAATAAATCTCTAATATAAACCCATTAGCGAAGTACTCACGCATGATTGAAGTAAACAAAACAAAGCAAGAATTAATTATTGAAATCATAACAGCAAAACTAAAGAATAAAAGAGAGAACTTTACTAACAATCATTGAGAGTAATTCCAATCCAATCAATGATTCCAAGCTCGTAAACCAATTCAAGAATGTAAATTTGCGATATTCTATGCTATGGAAAACTCTAAAGAAAAGGAAAATTGTACTGAACTAAACTAGGGCTCAGAATGACCAAAAATACATAAAAATGCGATATTAAATATTGGACAGCAGCAGGGTCACGGGCACCATCACGGCCGGGATCGGGGCCGTGAGGTGCTGTGGCCAACTGCTGTCCGCGATGGGGATCACGGCTGGGAGGCTGGCCGTGAGGCGGCCTCTTGGTTCTCTTTCTGACTCTTTTCGTGCTCCGTTGCTCCTTTCCGACCTTGGGTGGATTCCCCTATGCTTCAAAAACTTGTCCAAAATGACTGAAAATCCTTCCTTTGCTCCTCGTTCGTGAATAAACTAAGATTGATCAAATGTAACACACAAACGAGCCTCAAATTCATCAAGGTAAGGGAAATAAGCAACGAACTAACTAAATTACGGGGCAAATAGTAGTATAAAATCATATGTATCACACATGAATACACATAATCGTAGTCTACAATACACAAAATGCCTTCAAAGAATACACAGAAAATGAAAACACCAAATACACAAACACATCACCCCTGTGTTTGCGTACCACTAACATGAATACACAGAATGACTTTAGAGAATACACAGAATATTGATACAACTACACAGAAATCATCATCCTAACATTCAAATACACAAAAGACGTCACAACCTATGTTTAAGTACCCCTAACATGAATACACAGAATCATAGTCTACAATACACAGAATGCCCTCAAAGAATACACAAAATATTAACACAAATACACAGACCGACCGAAATGGGAAACGTGATTTTCAAAAAAAAAAAACCGTTAATTAAAATGACCAAAATGACGTCGTTTTGGTACGGGGTACACAATTTGTGCACTTTGGTCCACGATATAAATTGCCCATCACAACGCCTATCCATAATTTGCTTAAATTCTTGAATAATATTCAAGGGGGGACCACGGAAAATCTTTATATCGTGGACTAGGGTCCATAGTGAAAATTCTAAATTGATGTAATTTTGAATTTTAACTTTGACGGCGGCCGTTTGTTGTTCAATTCACATTACATGATTTTTTTTAAAATTAATGTAAATTAAAGCATGTGTAAGTGTCTTATGTTATGTGTTTATGTGTCTCATGTTATTCAATTCCGTACCTTAAACATATGGATTTTGTACCTGAAAAAAAGTAAATATAACATGCACTTTTGTGTCTTGTGCGATGAATTTTTGTGTCATGTGTTATGCATTTTTGTGTCTTATGTTATGCAACTATATACCTTAAATATTGATTATGTACCTGAACTAAAGTAAATATAAAACATGTGTATGTGTCTTGTGTTATGTATTTATGTGTCTCATGTTATGCAATTATGTACCTTAAGTGTATGGATTCTATATCTGAAATAGATTAGTAGTTGTGTAACACACAACATATTGTGTGTCTTATTTTACAAATGTATGTCTTTTATTATGAAATCATATGCCTATATGACATATATTATCTACAAAAATTAGATTGAGAATAAGTAAATATATAAAATGTGTATGTGTCTTATGTTGTGAGTTTTTGATGTGTCTCGTGTTATGAAATTCTGTACCTTAAGAGTATTGATTCTGTACCTAAAATCATGGTTGCAGTAGGTGCTAGGCGATAGTCGGACAGTAGACTAGCACCTAAGCGGTCTAGGCGGCGACCTATAAAAACAAAAAATTAATTCATGTGTGTGGTGTATGTCATATATATATATATATATATATATATATATATATACCTAGTCAGCCGAGTTAGGCGCTAGGCGACCTCCTAGGCAGACACTTAGGGAGCAATTCGCCTCGGTATAGGAGCGCCTAGCGCCTAGGCGGGGATTTTTGCAACAGTGCCTAAAATAAATTAAAATTTGTGTTGAAACATGAGAAATGAGAAACTACAGAATCTGTTAAAGCTTAAATATCAATACGACGTCGTTTTGATCCAAGATCCACAATGCTATGTGGACCATGGTTCACGATATAAATTGCCGAACTTAAGGACTTAGGTCAATTTTTTTATTTTTTTTAAATTGAACTATAGTTTTAATGTAGTTTCTAAATATATAAATTTTATAAACTAACACCAAATTAAATATTACCAAAAAACTATATTATAAATAACTTTTCTTCTCCTAATATATTATAAATAACTTGAGGTCAAGACATTATGGTCTAGTGGCACTCGGTTACACTTTCATACGGAAGAAGGTGGGCGCGAGTCTCAATAGAGATTAACTATGAACAGGTACTGAAAAAAATATTATAAAATGAGATAGACAAAGTCTCTCTGAGTTCATCCTAATTTTGCTTATTACACCGATCTTTTAAAAAATAATTCTCATCATCAAGTTCACAATTAATAATATTTGATTTTGCCAAGCACCTTGTGCCCAGATGGCAGGTAGTGACTCTCCATATGGGAGGTCATGAGATCGAACCTTAGTATAGGCGATATTGACTCATTGAACTTCAACAAGTTGACTACAGTGTAATATGGTCAGTTGTATTAAAGAAATAACTAGTGTTTTACCCGTGCGGTGCACGGAACAAATTTTGTTATTATGAATTTAAATGAAAAAAATTAAAAATAAAAATATATTAAAATGTACAATATAATAATATAGTTGAATTTTCATATATTTGGTCAAGTATCTATTATCATAGTATACAAAATTTTTAATTTTGTATGATTAATATAATCTCTAATCATGTATATATTTATATAAATTTATAGAGAAAATATTACATAGAAATTAAAAATGTAAATTTTAAATTTTGTATATGTGATTTTAAAATATAATTAGACGCATTCTTTTATATGATTGTGTAATACAGTGTATATATAAATAATATTTAATAATATGTATATATGTAAATTCTATAATATAATTTCTGTAATTATTATAATTTATATCGCTATATTATAATTAAAATAATTAAATTTAAAAATTAAAAAATAGCATTTTAATTTTGTATGATTAATATAATGCATAAGTATATGTATGTATGCATTTTTAAAAATTTTTAATTAAACTTTTTAATGATATATTTTTTTATATATTAATTTTATTTGTATATAAAAAATGAACTTAAATTGAAAAAGAATATGCGAATTATTAGTTTAGTGTACCTTAATATAATATAGTATTAGTTAGGTAATCATTACTATATATTAAATTAACATATATAGCATTTTTGTAATTATTTAATTAGGTAAAAAATGATTGTAATTTCAAATTTCAAAACAAAAGTATTTTTTTAAGATGGGCGGAAAACAACACTTCTGTTTATATATATATATATATATATATATATATATAGATTTTGGTTCAAATGCGGCGGCGAGCTCTGGTGCGGTCATGCG
>CM008332.1:17480529-17497821 GCA_002525835.2 Ipomoea batatas
CTAGCCTGCCTCTCTCGCAACACGAAGTCCCCGACTTGAAAGTATCGGGGGCGCACCTTGGGGTCGCGATATGCTTTCAATTTCTTCTGATACTCCTCGACCCTTCGGGCTGCAGCAGCTCTCCTTCCTTCCACTAAGTCTAGCTCGGTGACAATCAGGGAGTCGTTACCGTCCTCATCATAATCCCGCTCTCGCGAGGTTGGTATCCAAGCTTCCACTGGCAGGCGGGCTTCGGCGCCGTAGACCAGCGCGAACGACGTCTCCTTCGTAGCTTCACGGGGCGTAGTCCGGTATGTCCACAAGATGTACGGGAGCTCGTTCGCCCAACTCCGACCGGCCGAATGTAACTTCTTCTTCAGCCCCTCCAAAATAGTCCGGTTCGCGTTCTCTACTTGATCGTTCCCCTGAGGGTATGCCACGGAAGAACGGACCGACCTGGTTCCGACCGTCGCTAAGAAATTTTGAAAATACTCGCTTTCGAACTGTTTTCCGTTGTCGTTCACCAACTGAACCGGCACCCCAAAACGGGAGATCACGTTCCGCCAAACAAAACGGGCGCACTGCTGGGAGGTGATTGTCGCCAATGGCTCGGCCTCGACCCACTTTGAGAAGTAATCCACGGCGACGATGATGAAACGATGTCGACCGGTCAGCTGTGGGAAAGGTCCCAAGATGTCTACTCCCCATTTGGTGAACGGTATTGCAGCACTGACCGGGTGATAGAAGGTGGCCGACCCGCCCGGGACACGCGCGTACAACTGGCACGACTCGCACGATTTGGCCAGTGCCTCGCAGTCCAATTGGATCGATGGCCAGTAATACCCGATCAACATAATTCTTCTAGCCAAGGCCCGGCCCCCCTAATGAGCAGAGCAAAGTCCAGAGTGCAGCTCGGTCATCACCAACTCGGCCTCGAACCGGGACAAACATCTCATCAACGGCCCGCCATAAGACCTCCGGAAAAGGCGGTTGTCGAGCACCTGAAAGCGGGGGGCGCGCAGCTTTACCTTCCTGGCTCTCTGTTCATTCTCCGGCAGGTTCCCGGTTTCTAAATACGTCTGAAGGTCGGTAATCCATTCATCCTCCTCGGTCTCGACCGGCGCCACCGTCAGTGCATCAATGCAAGCGGCCGACAACTCTTCCACCCGGGCAACCTTGGAGATGTACTCCGGGGCCTCATGCGACAACCGGGACAGCATGTCAGCGTCTGCGTTCTCGGGCCGCGGGACATGTTCGGCGACGCATACGTCAAACGACGCCATAACCGACGAGGCGTGGTCTCGATACCGGGCTAAGCGCTCCCCCTTCGCCTCGAAGGCTCCTGTAACTTGTCCAACCACTAGGGCTGAGTCCGTCCGGATCCTCACGTGCCGAGCTCCTAGAGAACGGGCGCGGCCCAGGCCGGCTATGAAGGCCTCGTACTCCGCCTCGTTATTGGTTGGTGCGAAAGTGAGCGATAGGGCGTAGTAGACCTTGAAACCCTCCGGACTTGTGAGAATTATACCAGCCCCGGCGCCCTTCTTGCAGCTTGACCCGTCAGTCGCAATTTCCTACTCTGCCAAGGCGTGGTCGGCGGTCGGCGAGGCGACATCGTCCCGTGCTGAACATTCCACCACAAAATCTGCTAAAGCTTGTCCCTTGATGGCCGGTCTGGGCGTGTACTCAATCGCAAACTGGGTTAACATCATTGCCCACTTAACTAGTCGTCCGGAAGAAGTGGTCGTTCGCAGGATGGTGCCCATCGGTTGATCGGTCAACACTCGGATCGGCCGGCCCTGAAAGTAGGGTGTGAGCTTCTTCGCGGTCATGTACAATGCGAAGACGACCTTTTCAAGTCAGGAGTATCGTGTCTCGGGGCCTTGGAGCACGTGGCTAATGTAGTAGACCGGGCGTTGTATTCCTTCGGGGTCGGTTCGGCAGAGGACCGCGCTGATCGCGCGGTCGGAGGCGGAGAGGTAGATCTGCAATTCCTCGCCGGGCTCCGGTCTAGACAGCACAATCGGCGAAGCCAAATATTCCTTTAAGCTCTCGAAGGCCTGCTGGCAATCCTCCGTCCACGTGAAGGCGGACGTCTTCTTTAACGTCTGGAAGAACGGGTGGGCCCACTCGGCGAGTTTGGACAGAAAACGGCTTAAGGCAGCCAACCGACCGGTTAACTTCTGGACTTCTCAGACCGAGGTCGGCGGTCTCATGTCCATGATCACCTTGACTTTGGCGGGGTTCGGCTCGATCCCCCTTCTCGTCATCATGAATCCCAGGAACTTTCCGGTCTGGACAGCAAACGTGCACTTCGTTGGATTGAGCCTCAACCGGTTACGCCTCATTATCTCGAAACATCGCCTAAGGTCTGAAGCGTGATCGTGCATATGCTTACTTTTCACCAGCATGTCGTCGATATAAGCTTCCATAGTCCTACCGATCAGCTCTCCAAAGAGAGCGTTCACCATCATCTGGTAGGTAGCCCCCGCATTCCGGAGGCCGAACGGCATGACTCGGTAACAGTACAGGTCGTCTGGCGTTATGAAAGCGGTCTTTGCCTCGTCCTCCTCGGCCATCATCACTTGGTGGTACCCCTTAAACGCATCCATAAAGCTCAGCAACTCGGCGCCGGCGGTCTCGTCGACCATCTGGTGGATACTCGGGAAAGGGTACGGATCTAGCGGGCACGCCTTGTTGAGATCGGTATAGTCCACACACTTCCTCCAGGCCGGCGGCTTGGGGACGAGGACGACGTTCGCCAGCCACTCGGGGTAATGAACCTCCCGTATATGTCCGGCTGCTGCTAGCGACCTCGTTTCAGAACGGACGAACTCTCGCCGATCAGACGCCAAGTGCCTTTGTTTCTGCTTGACAGGGCGGGCGCCCGGGCGAACGGCCAGCTTGTGACATATGGTCCGGCGATCGATCCCGGGCATATCTTCCGGGCCCCAGGCAAAGATGTCAGCGTATTCCCGGAGGACGGCGATGACAACAGTCCGCAACTCGGGGGGTAAGGCCGAACCGATCTTCACGGTATGTTCCGGTCGGGAGTCTGACAGCGCTACCAACTCAACCTCCTCTGATGGCTCGGGGCGTTCAACCCGGACGTCTTCTTTCTTCTTGTTGATGGTGTTGACCCGGGACGTGCTGGCGTCCTATTTTTGCACCGCTCGGACATAGCACCGTCGGGCGGATTGGGGGTCCCCTCAAACCGTGCCTACACCTTTCGGCGTCTGAAACTTCATGCACAGGTGTGGCATTGAGATTATCGCGCTGAGCTGAGATATTCCCGGTCTGCCCAAGATGACGTTGTGGACACACGCCAGGTCTACGACGACGAATTCCATGAACACGCGAAGCACCCTCGGAACAATCCCGACCTCTACGGGCAGACGAACAACTCCCTCTGGGTGAATCATCGCACCGGTGAACCCCGAGAGCGGAGTCCTGACAGGCATGAGCTCGGATATGTCCAATTGGAGTTTTCGGAAGACCTCTAGATACATGACGTTCACGCTCGACCTCGTGTCCACCATGACTCTCTGGACGTCGACGCCGTTGATGTCTATGGTCACCACCAAGGCTTTGGTTGCGCAATCAGAGCTGCTCGGCAGGTCCCGGTCGGTGGAAACAATGGGCTCCAATTTCGTCCTCTTCTCGGGATTTGTCTCCTCGACGAGCGCGACGTATAGATCCCGAGCCCAGTTACGACGGTCCTCGGTGGTGTCGCCGCCTTCGGGCACTCCGAAGATCACATGTATCACTTGCTTCTGAGCGGCCGCTGGGGGTTCCCTGTCTAGGTCGGGGTCTTTGTCCTTCTTGTCCTTATCCTTTTTGAAGTACTTTCTCCACCCTCGCCGGTTCTTCTTCTTCTTCTCGGCGAACTGGGCCAATTCTCTAGTCTGTAGCAGATCTTCAATCAGGCCTTTTAGCACATGACACTCCTCGGTATCGTGCCCCCGGTTACGGTGATACGCGCAGTATTTTTCCTTATCCAGGCCGTCCCTCGCCGGGGCGGGTAGCTGGATCAGGTTGCAGCTCTGAGCAAATTGGAGGACTTCCGCGACCGGTCTGGTCAACGGGGTGTAAACCGGGTTTTCGTCACGGTCCTTTTGTCGCGGGTTGTTTGGGCGTCGGTCTCGCTGGCCGTTATCCCTCCTTGGCCTCCTAGTTTCCATCATCCGTTTTGCGGAATTGGCTTCCGTAGCGGTTGCGTAGGCCACCACTCGACGAACCGTGTCTTCGTAAGAAGCTGCTGGCCGGAGTATGAGGTCTTGATATAGGTTCCCCGCTCTCAAGGAGTTGAGCAGCAAGTTGGTGGTAGTCACATCGTCGACGGGCTCGATCTCCAACATTTCCTTGTTCCACCGCTCGATGAAGGCGGAGAGCGGTTCACCGTCCAACTATTTGGCGTTCTCTAGGTGAGAGAAGTGCTTTTTCACCGTTTTGGACATGGCGAAGCGGTCGACGAATCGTTGGGCCAGGTCTCGGAAGTTCGAGATGGTACCGGGTTCTAAAGTGCAGAACCACTCTGCGGCTCTCCCAGTCCATGTTGAGTAGAACGCTGTGCACATAACGGCCTTGGAAACCCCAATCATCAGCATGTTACCATAGTAGAGGTTTACATGCTGCTCGGGATCAGACTTGCCAGCATACTCCTTGTCTCCGGGAACGCGCAGGTCTATCGGGTAGGGCGCGCTCATGATCTCCTGGGTAAAGGGTGTTCGGAGTAGGTTGCTGGCTCGGTCATTGAGGCGGTCGGTCCCTTCCTCGCGCTTCCACCTATTAAATTCTGCCCGGACCTGATCAAGGATTCCCCGCGTAAGGCCGGAAGAACGCGCGGGGTCACGGTGTCTTTGGCGACGGGAATCGGACGAGCTGGCCTCACTCGAATCGGCCTCGGTCGCTGCCGGCAAGCGTAACGATCTGCGGCTGTGCTCAACCGGTGGATCTATCCGATCAAGGACGCTGACTCGGGGCGCCTCCTCCCGGGCCGGTGGTTGTCGGGAACCGGACGTACTTAGACGAGATAGCGCGGGACGGCGCACCGGAGTCGGATCTTGTAACCTGGAAGTCGCCGGTCGCCTTTCGGACTGGGCCCTCCTCAGCACGGGCGGGGGCATGGCAGCGGCCTCGATCGTCGCGGTGTTAGGATGCGGTACCGGAAGTTGTACTTGCGGCTGAACAGGCGGAACAGGCTGGAACGGGTAAGAAGGGGCATACGGTTGCTGGTAGAACCGGGGCGAGTTCGCCCACCACTGGGTGGTCGGGTCGAACGGATACGCCGGGTACTGATACGGCACCGGCCCGACCGGTATGGGAAAAGCCTGAGGGGGGTGGACGGCATTGACTGGATCCACGGGCGGTGGATTGATGGTATTGTTCGGATCACCTCTGGAACTGAGGCGAGTTCGTAGGTCGGATTGTGCCTCCTCCTCCGGGTCGGCGGGGGCAAAAAAATCCATGTAGGCGTACATATTCGGAGATCGAAGTGTGCAGGACGGTAGTCGGCTTCGTACTTCGTTCCCCACAGACGGCGCCAAAATGATACAGCAAAATACGGAAAGAATACTATATTATCGTCAGGTCGGGTACAAAGTATAATACCCTAAGGGAGACCGAGCTACGTGACAGTGGGTCAGAGGTTCCCGGTCTCTTTAGCTACTATTTTAGAGGAAATAGCCAAAAGTCCATCTGCCCGCATTAGATGCTCCTTTTATAGTGCTGCTCGACGAGGCTTCCGGTCTTCCGGCATGTAGGACGCGTGGCGGACATGCACCGGTCCCTCTACTGTTCTAGTGTGCTTGCGAACCATATGAGCGGGCGCGAGGTCTCAGGTTCGAAACCCTACGAAAGCCCTGACTGCGGACCGGGCTCGGGTTCACATGGGCGAGCAGACCGGGAAAGCAACCTTACAAGCGATCAATCTTCTCCCGTACGTACTGTCCGGGAGACCGGCCCCCATAGACCGGGATTTATCCCTATCAACACTACTCAGTGTTAGAAAATGCACCACACAAATATGCACCATTAGGTACACATCACCAAAAAACACACCACTAAGTATTGAAATATACACCACACAGTGTTTGGAAATGCACAATTAGGGCAGGGGAGTTATGGTGCATTATTTTGGGTTTGTGGTGTGTTTTTTGGTGTTTTTGTGTATTTTCATGTGGTGCGTTTTCTAACATTGAGTGGTGCATTTTATAATATTTAGTGGTGTGTCCACACTGTTCACACGTTAAGACGCGTCCACGCTTGAACAGATTTCTATATATATCATACATGAATGTTTTTTTTTTTAAAGATCATACATGATTTTGTTGATTATTATTATTGATAAGTATTTTTAATTATACTATGTGCAATAATGTATGAAATATATAATTATATGAGTATGGTCGATGTCAAACATTACTTTCGAAGTTTTCACATCACACAAAATAGATTAAAAGTAAAAAATATTTACATTTATTTAATTATGCATTGTCACTCTTTTATCAAATAAAAAGTTGTCAATTGTTTTGTCAACAATTTTTTTTTGATAATTAATTGATATTCATTTTACTAATTAATTAAATATATTTTTTAAAATTTAAAGGATGAAGATGAAAATCAAGATCGCGAAATATAGAATCATTATTAATTTTTGTCAATTTCAAAACTAATCCTTTAACCTAGCAAATTTACATCCTAAAATGTAAATAAATAATAAAAATATACAATAAATTACTAATTAATTAATCAACTAATAAAACTAAAACATATACCACAAATTTAGAGAGTAATGAAGTTAAATTGGATACTTAATACACTCCATTGCTGAAATCTTGACAAAAGAAATAAAGTAATAAAAAATTGGTGAATTTGATTATCTAATTTATTTACTTTATTTAATGAATTTGAGCATTAATATATATATATATATATATATATATATATATATATATATATATATATATAGTTCATTTAATGTATACATTATAGGTTTTTTTGAAAATCAAAATTAGGAGGGGCGATGATGTCATAAATTCCATTTAGGCCACCAAGTATCTGTATTTTCATGTAATCGTATATGTTGTAGTATAATGTACTTAATGGAGCTCGGGAGGGAGAATCTTGAGGTCGGAGGTTCCCGAGCTTATAGGACTAGAGAGAGAATGAGTCCAAAAGTCCCCTAAACAAGCGTTTAGCGAGGTATTTATAGGAGTGAATAGATGGACACATGCCAAGGGATCGGCATGTGTGCTACGTGTTACTCATGGATCGGGCGGATCAGGGGTTCGAGGGAAAGCGTCCACGTGTGATAGGATGCCTGTTTAGTCAATAGTTCTCAACTGGTTCGGGTCGAAGGTTGCCATTAGCATGTGTCTCTAAAGGTTATCTCTGTGGGCTCGGGAATGAGGTCAGTCACACAAGTATGTAGCTCAAGAAGGTAAGAACATAAACTTCTCAAACCCATGAGGGAAATAATCTACAGGCCGGGTCGGTTAATATCCTATCGGGTTGGACCAGACCGAGAAAGGTTTCTCGTCGCACTAGTAGTCGGGCCCGAATAGACACCACTCCAACAGGAGCTTCTCGACCTTCTATGGTCGGGCCCATAGCTTGTTTTTCGAGCACATTTTTCACTTTAATCAGCTTCCCGACTATACTATCTCACCTTCATTTAACTTCCTGGTCACATTCAACATGACCCTAAATAATACAGAGTATACTATATTAGGGGAGTATACTAATTAATTTTGATAAGTCTAGCATAATGTTTAGTGCTAATTCTCAGATAGGTATGCGTACTCATGTGGCCTCAATCTTTGAGGTACGATTGACGAATGACTTGGGTAGATATCTTGGGCTACCTTCCTTCCTTGGGCGCAATAAAGTGGCTACTTTTCGCTATATCGAGCATAATATTAGAAACCGTATCACCATGTGGCAGCAAAAGTTTCTCACTAAGGCAGAAAAAGAAGTTCTTTTAAAAAGTATAGCCCAAGCTATGCATATATTCACCATGTCTGTTTTCTTGCTTCCATCAAGTACTTGTGATGCCATTGAGAAGTGTATGAATCGGTTCTAGTGTAATACGGGAAAGGGGTCCTCTCGTGGTATTCATTGGCTTCAGTGGGCTCGTTTAGCTATACCGATAGTTTGTGGAGGGTTGGGCTTTAAATGGATAAGAGATTTTAATGTTGCTCTCTTAGCCAAACAAGGTTGGAGGCTGCTTGTTAATCCTACTTCCTTAGTCAGTAGGCTCATGCAGGCTCGTTATTATCCTTCGCAGGATTTCCTTCATGCATCAATCGGCCATAATCCGAGCTATATTTGGCAGAGCATTATGGCTGGGCTGTAAGTCAAATCTTAATCATACAGGACCTTAGGAACATATGATTTTCACATATACTTAATTAGCGTTTAAACAACGTACCTAGCTCCATGGTTTTGCAGATGCTTCAATGGAGACTTGGTTTCTCCCTCCAGACCTTGAGCTTTCCGTTAGCCTAAGAACTCTGATGGAGAGAGGATCTTAGTTTATTTTACAGAAAGTTGGAGAGAGGGCCAGAGACTTTGAGTGGTTGATAAACCATCTCACAGTTCCATCAACGTGAGTGGTTATCTGAGTAGTTGAAACTGCTCCTTATTTTATCTGACCAATTATAGAATTAGTATTATTAAATTTAAATAAACATTTATGAGCCATAGAAAATAATAAATCATATAATAATAATGATAATTATTTTAACATTCTCCCACTTGGCTCATAAATCATAAATTTAATAACGAACGTGGAACATAATTTGCAAAGTATAAGCTAATTCCTTCGTTACATTAGTCAGAACATAAGTAATCATTTAGTTAGAAACTAATAAGAATCATGGCGGTAATACGTCACTAATTCAACGCAGTCCCTTCCAAGTATCACAATATTAATTTCAAACTTAATATGATTCATAATGGTATTTTCCATAATGGTCCACGATAATGTCTTTGTCACAGACAAATCCTGTTCATATTGACATAAAACATTCATGTATATATACTTTAAAACTAAACAGGACACTTAATACAGGAACAAAATTATATTGAGCTCCAAGTATCAAATATATCAAAAACACAAACCTTAACATAATGTTAACAGTTTTTAATAACGCCCATCCTCTCAACATGCTCATTAAAAGCCTTTGGTGGCAAGGCTTTAGTTAATGGGTCTGCAATCATTAATCTAGTGCTAATGTGTTCAATCGATACTCTTCGTTCCCGAACATCTTCTTTAACGGCAAGATACTTCAAATCAATATGTTTAGCACAACTTGTATACTTGTCGTTTTTAGAAAAGAAGACTGTTGCGGCATTATCACAATAAATTTTCAGCGGCTTGGCAATACTGTCGACAATTCCAAGTCCTGAAATAAAATTCCGCAGCCATAACCCATGATTTGTGGTCATAAAACATGCCACAAACTCAGCTTCCATAGTGGATGCAACAATGACAGTCTGCTTCGCAATTTTCCAAGAGATAGCCCCCTCGGCTAAAAGGAACAGATATCCAAATGTGGACTTCCTTGTGTCCAAACACCCGGCAAAATCTGAATCTGTGTATCCTATCACCTCAAGGCGATCGGACCGCTTATAAGTAAGCATGTACTCCTTTGTGCCTTGCAAATGGACCAGGACATTGTCCACTTTCATTATATTTCCCATAATACTCACCACCCCTATCAGACCTTATAATTTTCACCTTTCTGTCTAATTGTTTTTAAACCTCTTCCACAAATACCTCTAAGGCATTTATTGATTGAGATTTTTCATGCAACAAATAGACATAACCATAACGTGAAAAGTCATCAATAAATGTGATGAAATATTTTTCCTTTCCGAAAGTCGGAACATCAAAAGGTCCACATATATCAGTATGTATTATTTCAAGGAGCTGTGTACTTCTTGTGGCTGCATTCTTATTTGTGTGATTTGAATGTTTTCCTTTAATACAATCCACACAAATACCGAGATCAGTAAAATCCAATTCAAGAAGAATTTCATTCTTTACAAGTCTTTGAATCCTTTCCTTGGATATGTGACCCAAACGTTTATGCCACAAGTAAGCTGATCTTTCATCAACTAAACTTCGTTTAGTTCCAATACTATGATGCAGGGTTAAAAGAGTTTCAGCAAAAAGATTATCAAGATTTAATTTGTACAAACCATCAGAAAGTATACCAGAACCAATAAAGTGATTTTGTTTGAACAAACTAAAACATCCATTTCCAAACTTTAAGGAAAAACCAACAGAGTCCAGTTTTGACAAAGAAATTAAATTCCTAGAAACTGAAGGAACATAAAGAGTCTCAAACAAATCTAAATGATGTCCAGTATCTAAAATTAAACGATAAGTTCGAATGGCTTCTACTAGAGCTTTAACTCTATTCCCCATGAACACAAATCTTTCATTTGGCTTTATGGTTTGGGTCATAAGGAATCCCTGCATAGTATTCGAAACATGAGTAGTGGAACCAGAATCAATCCATCAAGTATTATAAGGAACTTCAGTTAAATTTGATTCGAAACATACTGATATAAAATTTATACCTTTCTTTTCGAACCATGCCTTACGCTTAAGGCAATCTTTTTGAAAATGTCCAAATTTCTTGCAGAAATGACACTTGTCATTCTTATGTTCCTTTTTGTGGATTTGAGAAGAAGACTCATTAGTCTTCATTGGTCCTTTCTTACCCTTCTGAATCTTCTTTCCAAACTTTTTACCAGCCCTTGACTGTCTCATGAGATTAACTGAGTGAATCCCTTGTTCCTTAAGCCTTCTTTCCTCTTGATTTAGCATTTTATGCAATTCGAGTACATTCCACTTATCTTTAATGGAATTATAATTCACTTGGAATGTCTCATACTCGTGAGGCAAAGAGTTTAAAATAAATTGAACAAGGAAAGTATCACTCACTTCCATTTCCATGGACCTTAATTTTGCTGCTAAGGTTAACATCTCAGTAACATGATGATGCATTGAACGCGAACCATCAAATTTCATGGTGGTCAGTTTACCCATAAGTGTGCCTACTAGGGCCTTATCAGCACATTCAGAAAGTGAATTTTTCTCCACATGTTTCAACAAATCCTTAGCATTGTCAAATTTGGGAATTGTTGACTTTATGTTGCTTTCAAGTGTCATTTGCATAAGCATTATGCTGAGTCTATTTGACCTTTCCCATGCTTGATGGAAGACTACATCATCAGCACTGCTATTATCATCAATAGCAGCGGGCTTGTCGGTCAAGAGTGCTAGATCAAGATCCAGAACACCGAGGTGAAACTGAATTTGTTCATGCCACTCAGCAAAATTCAGCCAATTAAACTTTACAATAGACGCAACTTGCGAAAGCATTGAAACACAACTTAATGCTGCAATACATATAAAATACTTAAACATTAATTCTACATTAACACAAAGTAAATACATTTAACTAACATACTCGTAAACAATTAAATACATTGAAGGTCTCCTTTGGGTGATCCAACAACGTATAACATTAAACATAACGATGCTCAATTATTACAATTTTCACATAATTGGCTATTAATTATATTATGACTAGACTTGTTTGCTATCTTTGGATATGCTAAACAACTCAGTCAAATATAAATAATTAACCACTATTATGTTTATAATTATGAAATAATTGATCAACCTTTGGGCTACTCTTAAATATTTCATAATTATTAAACTTCAATTTACCCAATATAATAGAAAAAAATAAAATCATGTCATTTCATTATAAGCATCACATAATCATGGGTAATTGAATTAATTTATTTAAATTTGATATCTATGAAACTTTATAATTTGGTCTCTTTGGTGACTAACAAATAATCATAATTAGATATCAAATAATTATAATAAAATAAAATCATAAAATCAATAAAGCATGACGTAATATCAATTCTAAAAGAATGAAAATATGATACATAAATTAATGCATATTAATAACTTGAGTAATATATCGGAGACCTTAAGCATCATCCATAACAACAATAATATGATAATTAATGTTACAGAATATTAATAAATATTACATCATCCATTATAAAAATAACAACAGTATTATGATGGCATATTAATAATATATGCAGTACTAATACACAAACGAAGGAGCAGTAAACGCATGCACCGAATACGATAATTACAAAGCATATGCCATGAAAAAACAGTCCATACATGCTATCATAAAAAATAGATTAAAAGTGCGTACATGTATGCCATCAGTTAACAGAACATACATAGGCAAACCATATAAACAAATGTCATGGGTCGTGCATGTATAATTGTATATGATCGAATAAACGAAGGAGCAGTAATAGCGAGGGGCATTTGTTTCTTAATATGCCAGAACATGCATACACAAACCATACAGCACAGCAATCCATATAAACGTGGCATTTGTTTTTTAATATGCCAAAACATGCATACACATGTCTATAAACGGAAGCAATGAATTAAAAGGCCGTACATGCCAATTCATAAAACCATCAGGATATAAAAAATATTATAATATGCATCATCATCATGCAATATAATATGTCGTACATGCAATGAAATTCTATGCAGCTTATTCATCATCATCGTAAAGCTAAATTCATAAATCCATTATAATATGTCAATACGTAAATGCAGTAATATAAGATGCAGATATAAACCTTTCTTCATACATAGCACAACTTGAGAAGTCAATTCCAAAACCATGTTTTAGTCTATATTGCCTTATTTAAACATGCACTGTAACTTTATTGGTTTTCCCATGCAGCATTCACACATCCCCTTATACATACATATTTGAAATACGTATCTGGGAGAGAAACAAAAAGAGAAGCCAGAGAGAGACATCACTAAATTAACGGAACATGCGAACGTAATTAGAATAATGGCAGCTACATGCATGGATCATCATTATATATATGAAAAGGCATATATTAATTCTAAAGCCTGGGCATACATACGCAAACTATACAAACAATACGTAATTGAAAATAATACTGCTTTTCATCATAATATATGGAAAACTATATGTTCTACAACCTGACTTTGATACTAAATATAAGTCAAATCTTAAGCATACAGGACCTTAGGAACATATGATTTTCACATATACTTAATTAGCGTTTAAACAACGTACCTGGCTCCATAGTTTTGCAGATGCTTCAATGGAGATTTGGTTTCTCCCTCCAGACCTTGAGCTTCCCGTTAGCCTAAGAACTCTGATGGAGAGAGGATCTTAGTTTATTTTACAGAAGGTTGGAGAGAGGACCAGAGACGTCTGAGTGGTTGATAAACCATCTCACAGTTCCATCAACGTGAGTGGTTATCTGAGCAGTTGAAACTGCTCCTTATTTTATCTGACCAATTATAGAATTAGTATTATTAAATTTAAATAAACATTTATGAGCCATAGAAAATAATAAATCATATAATAATAATGATAATTATTTTAACATGGGCAAGCTGTGTTACGTGAAGGGGTGGCACGGAGGATTGGTGATGGCAAAGACACGGCTGTTTGGGATGTCCCATGGCTGGTTGAACCTACTGATCAAACACTGATTACTAATTGTGTTGAGGAGCTTAAGGAGGCCCGGGTTTGTAATTTGATGGATATGCATGGCAACTGGGATGTCGAATTGCTTAATGATATTTTTGATGCTCCAGACATCCCTCGTATTCTTCGAACGCCTATTTCTCCAACACAAACTGATTCATGGTACTGGAAGGGTGATGTGAGAGGGATGGATTCGGTTAAACAAGGTTATCACATTTTAACCCGCAATCATATGCAGCGAGAACCTGGTCTGTTGTTTTCATAATGGAATAACATGTGGAAACTTAAGGTACCCCCAAAAATCCGTAACTTTCTTTGGCGTTGTGTTAGAAATATTCTTCCTGTTCCTGATATTTTGATATCAAAAGGGATTAATGCAGGTGGGGGTTGTCCGTTATGTGTGGCAGATGTTGAAACCATTACTCATTTATTTGGTGAATGCCCAGTTTCCTGCCAATTATGGATTGCGATGATATCTTGCATGGCTATTCTTTCTTTAATTTTGTTGAACGGCAACTGTGTGTGCAGGATCATTCGCTAGCTATATGCATGGTTGCTCACTTTTGGTCGATATGGACTGCTCGCACTGATAGGGTATTTAATGACATTGCATGGGATATTGTTGCATTAAGAGAGCTGGTGGATTCGCATGTGGCTACATAGCAGGAAGCATTTGCGTCAGCTTCTAGCCTGGGAGGTTGCCATCCTTCTGAATCTTGGTCACGGCCTCCGATCGGAACGGTGAAGTGTAACGTAGATGCTGCTCTCCATCATGGATATTTGAGTTTTGGTGCAGTTTTGAGGAATCATGAAGGTGGTTTTGTGGCAGCATGCAATGGTCATATGGCTTGTCCTAGGGATCCTTATCTTGCAGAATCAATGGCTGTCAAAGAAGCTCTTACATGGCTTAAGAGTCATAGCTTTTTTAATGTTATTGTTGAGTTTGACTATTTAAATTTTTGTACTGCGTTTAATTCCTTGGGTCAAGACTTTTCTTATGTTGGTCATTTGATAAGGCAGTGTCGTTTGCTAGCTACTGAAGTGGGGAACGTGTTAGTTTGCCATGTTAGTAGGTCAGTGAATCACGTAGCTCATGTGCTTGCACGGGCGATGAGTTCTTCCCCTGTCTTTTCTGTGTGGGATTTTATCCCTCCGGGTTGTATTTCGGATTTGATTCCCAGTTAATTAATGGCTTAATGCATTTGTTTGTCGTTGGTTTTCAAAAAAAAAACTATTAAAAGATATTAACAAATTTATTTTTTAAAAAAGGTATTTTTTTATTTTTTATTTTTTGCGATTTAGTGTTTTTTTATTAAAAAAAAAAACTTCAAATCTTAACTTACCACAAATTTTTCAGCATGAAAAATGACAGTAGATGTGGGGACTGGGGAGTATAGCAAGGTGATTTGAAATTTATTCCAATTTAAAATTAATTAGGTGTATCCTGAATCTAAAATTTGATTCGGATTTGGAGTGTGAATTCAGATAATGTTAATGCGAGGATCACCTGACACCAAATGATTGCCCACTGCTTAAACTCCTCAGACCTTCTCTCCATCTTCTCTGCCAATATACATACCCAGGCATTGCATTCACCTCTTCCTTTCATTGCTCCCTTGCAGGCTGTTGGCTCTGGGACTCGATGTCGGTGAGTGTCTCGGTATATTGGCGGCCCTTATTGTTTCCGTTTTTTCGTGAATTAATTCCAGTTTCATTGAAATTGATGAAATTTTTGTAGAATTGATCAACAAATTCGTAGTTTTTGAATTGCTTCATTGATCTATGATTCACCCGAATACGTCGATCTTGTAGGTTATTGTGTCTTCAATCTGGTTGACACGTAAACTTTCTTTTTGTGTTCATTTTTTCGTTTTTGTTTTTGTTTTTGTTTGAAGTTGTATCTGATCACGCTATGGAATTTATGCGATATTCATTTGTTAAGGGAAATGGATACGACATTCATAAAATGCCTTATATTAACAATGGACATATCTCATAAGTCATAAAGCTTTGCTATGCATATAGTCATAAATTGAGTGTTTTTGGGGATTTTAAAAATAATTTTCTAAGTAGTGTAGTACAGATTTCAAGTTTATCACTTGTTTTCCAATCCTTTTCTATATCTATTTGTTTGTTGCAATGGCAGGTGGTAAGAACAGTGAAAGTGAGCAATGTTTCTTTAAGTGCTTCTGAAGAAGATATCATGGAGTTCTTTTCATTTTCTGGAGAAATTGAATATGTTGAAATGCAAAGGTTGGTTTTCTGCTGGGCATTTTAGCTATTTTAAACTTGGCAATTTAAAGTAGTTATTAGATGGAACAAAGGCTGGCTAGTTTTATTTTATTGTTACTTTTCTTTTACCGTTCCGAGTGATTTTTATGTAATTCTTGGTCTTTTGTAATTTTCCTTTTTGCATTTTTTTCCAGTGCCAATGAACGGTCTGAAACTGCTTATGTTACATTCATGGATCCCCAGGGTGCAGAGACTGCATTGCTTCTTTCAGTATGTTCACATTTTTTTTTTTTTTTTGAATCATGGATCAACAATCAGTGTTTTTTCATGTCAATAAGTTTCCCAAATTCAATCAGCCAGTGCTTTCTTTGGGGTGACGAGGGGAACCCGCACCCGAGGGTATGCACTAGGTAAAACCTGCCTTGTGGCCCTAGCCGGCAGAGGACGACAAGGAGGTAAACCTGCCTAGGTTGCCCATAGCTGACCGGCTCTAACCAAGAAGGCTGGGATTCGAACTCGTGACCTTGTGTTTACAAGTTTGTATCCTTAGCCGTCTTGATTGGGGTTACCTCCGAGCACGTACTGTTCTTTATTGTCATGGGATAGTCAACATATTTATCTTTGAGTCCCTATATTTGACAACCCAGAACATAAATTTAAGTTTTGTCTAGGATTAGTTTCTTCTTGTATACATCTAGTTATATTTGTTTTTGCCTGCCTACGATTAATCGTGCTGGACATGCAGCAATTATTTCTTTTTATTTCATTTCATACTGCTGTTCTTGTAAAACAATAAATTGAATTTGCGTTTTCCAGGGATCTACTATTGTTGATCAGTCGGTCACCATTGAGTTGGATCCTGAATACAAGCTACCACCTAATGTTTTACCAGGATCTACCGTATGTATCATATCTTAAGATCCCTCTGGTCCTATAACATTCTTCCAAGTAGTGGCGGTTCCTAGTGAAAATATTTTGGTGTGCAGGCAACTGAAAATCAACCTGTAAGTGCAGCTGATTCTGTTATCTTAACGGCAGAAGATGTTGTGAGCAGTATGTTAGCCAAGGGCTTTATCTTGGGCAAGGACGCACTTAACAAAGCCAAGGATTTCGATGAGAAGCACCAGTTTACTTCCACTGCATCAGCCACGGTTGCTTCGTTTGACCAAAAGGTAGGCTTTACTGAAAAAATCGGAATTGGAGCAACAATTGTGAATGACAAAGTGAAGGAAATGGACCAAAAGCTTCAGGTTTCTGAGAAGACGAAGTCGGCCTTTGCAGTTGCTGAGCAGAGTGTTAGCAGTGCTGGATCTGCCATTATGAAGAACAGATATATCCTTACCGGGGCAACTTGGGTTACTGGCGCCTTTAGTCGGGTTACAAAAGCTGCCGAGGAAGTGGGACAGAAGACAAAGGAGAAGATGGTTGAAGAAGAACAGGGAAGAAATGCGTATGCATCAGAAGGTTATGCTCAAATAAA
>CM008332.1:17516224-17530920 GCA_002525835.2 Ipomoea batatas
TTTTTATATTTTTTTTTTTTTTTTTTTTTTTTTTTTTTTTTTTTTTTTTTTTTTTTTTTTTTTACATTATGTGGTCGTATTTGAATTCTCGAAGAGCTAAAATGCTTATATCAATTCTTATCATCGTCATTACATACATACATACATACATACATACATACATACATACATACATATATATATATATATATATATATATATATATATTTCCATACTTTAAGTTAAAATTAAAATTTATTGCATTTGTTGAAAAATCTTAAAATTATTTTAAAAATACTACTCGATCTCCCTCTGTCCCATTTTACTTGTCTTGTTTACTATTCATGGTCAAACCAACTATTTCTTCATTGTTTTTTTTTTTTTGGTAATTATTAATTATTTTTAAATTTGATTTTTTTTTAAATTTATGTTTAATAGTACTTTTAATGTAGTTTCTAAATATATAAATTTTAAATGTTGGTTCTGCCACGACTGCGGGCATGCATTAATGCTACTAAAATATTTTATGATTCATATACATGCACTTTTTTTGGTGATATATACATTATGAATTCTATTACATGGACTTTCATTTTCTACTCCTTCACTTTCACTACTTGATGTGACAAGAGATGATAAATTATCTGATGTATGGGTCTCAAGGAAAATGTTAACATTAAAATTTGAGTTTATTACCGAAATAGTCACTCGACTATTGCGAAATTACCAATTTGATCCTCGACAATTTTTCTTGCTCAATTAAGTCCTCAACTTTGAAAAACTTAACCATTTTGGTCCTCCGTTTATTTTACCGTTTGTTATCCGTTAAATCGGAACCAAATTGGTAATTTCATTATAGTCAAGGGACCATTTCAATCAAAGATTAATTACTGAAATGGTTCCTTAACTATTGCAAAATTACTAATTTGATCTCGATTAACGGATATTTAACACCAAAATAAACGAAGGACCAAATTGGTTAAATTTTTCAAAGTCGAAGACTTAATTGAGCAAGAAAAATTGTCGAGAACCAAATTGGTAATTTCGCAATAGTCGAAGTACCATTTCGATAATAAACTCTTAAAATTTTGAGTGAATAAGTTAAAGTTGATAGTAAAATTTGAAATTCCAAATAGTATTTTGTTTTTGATTCCCTCCTGTACGTACATGATGTATGTATGTATATATGTATGTATGTGCAGTGTGAATTATCATCACTGTGGGGCGCCGAAAACCTGGTATGGTGTTCCTGGTGATGCAGCCCTTGCATTTGAGAAAGTTGCTGAGCAGCATGTGTATAAACCAGATATTCTATCAAGAGACGGAGAAGATGGAGCTTTTGAAATTCTTGCAGAGAAAACAACCATGTTTTCACCTGGGATTTTGCTGCAACAGAACGTCCCGGTTTTCAAGGCTGTGCAAATGCCAGGAGAGTTTGTAATCACTTTCCCAAGAGCATATCATGCTGGATTCAGTCATGGTACGTTAATATTATATAAGGAAAATACAATTTTAGTCCCGCCTCAATTGTTCTTTACTAGCGGTTTTAGTCCTTAACCTTTTACAGTTACGTTACAATATAAATACTTTTATTCTTAAAAAAGTTGTATTTTTAATTCTTAGAACAACAAAACTATTAAACTCTATTAAAATTTTATTTAGTAAGTGGATATTTTAAAAATTTATTATTTAGTAAGTGGATATTAGTATTTCATGCAAAATAGAGATCTGACAACCTTTTTTCACTAAAATTTTCTTTTCAATTGAGGCACATTGTCCCTATTTTGAGTATTTTCTCTGCACGGCCCTGTTCAAATCATGTATTTTTTTTTTTTTATTTTTTTTTCATTTTACAAATGAAATATTGAGACTAAATAAGATTATAATTAAAGAAGATACATTGAAAATAACTAAAAAACTCCTGTACTAAGTATAATTTTAATAGAGCTTAATTTTTTGTTGATTTAAGAGTTAAAACTGCAATTTTTTTTGAAGAGTTAAGGTGTATATTGCAAAAGTTAGGGACTAAAACCACTAACAAGGAACAATTGATCTGAAGGACTAAAATTGTTTTTTTCCCTACAATATATATATAGTCTAAACATAGATACATACCATGAATTATGAATTATGAGTTATGATGTGATGTTGTGTTTGAATTAGCTAGGCTTTAACTGCGGCGAGGCTGTGAACATTGCAAGCTGGGATTGGGTTCCATTTGGTGCAGCGGCTTGGCATCGTTATGCTGTACTGAAAAGGATGCCCATTATTCCTTGTGAGCAACTCCTATGCAAACAAGCAATGCTTCTTGCACAATATCAATCTGCTACTGCTACTTCCTCTTCCTCTTCCTCTACAGTGTGTGTGAAGTCTTCATTTGCGTGCCTATTGAGATTCTATGACTGTGCTTGCTGGTGTTTGAAGACACTCCTCAACCCATCATCATCCCTCACAATCCTTCCCAAGTCTCCCCAACAACTCGTCCTATGCGCCCTCTGCAAACGAGAATGCTATGTGGCTCACCTAATTCTCTCCTCCACCACTGCTCCAATCTGCCTCTTTCATGGTATGCATCCATGCTATCACAAATTTAAACTTCCATCCATCAACATCAAAATATTGGTAGGATTAAGCGTTTGCTAGTAGTGAATTGAAGGTGTAACTTTATTTCCTTATAAACTGCCATCACATTTTCTAGAGGTTGACAGGAGGGTATTGGACTTGCTCCTTCACCAGCCTCAACCCTACAATTCCCTAGCCATCAATGATGGACTTGGCTCTTTAGGTGTCTTCGCCCAATAGAAATAAATTGAATATAACTATATATATTTTTTAGTTTGAAAAAATATACTTTTCGTCCCTAAGTTATAGGATAATTGTAAAATTCCTAACTAATTGTTTGTCATGCTCATTTTTTGTTCCTATGTTATTATTGGCGTTGCACTTTTTGTCTTTTACTAACAAAACATTAGGAAGAAAATTTGCAACTTCAGTATAGTTTCGGGATGAAAACTAAAGTTAATAAAAGAACAAAAGTGCAATGCCAATGATAACTTAGGTGCGAAAAGTGAGCACAACCAACACGTAATGACAAATTTTACAATTATCCTATAACTTAAGGACGGAAAGTGTAATTTTTCCTTTTAGTTTCTTTCTTGCTCATTCATTTCAATTCGATCATGATGCTTAAAAGCTGCAGCAGCAGCATGCTGCCAGCTAATTTAATTTAATTTGTTATTCAATGCAATGCAGCAGATAATGAAATTTACAAGTGCAAATGTGAGAGTAGTGATGATACCCTCCTCTACCTTTACCTTAGAGAGGACATGTCAGAACTGGTACTCGCTGCAAACAAGTTTGAGGTTGCTGATGATGCAATACATCAACAAGTTGAGCAACAAATGAATTCTCACTCCTGCTTGCAAACCATACTATGTTTAACAATGGAGAAATATGTTCCTTATTCTCAGGTATATATATATATCCTAATTGATTTATATATGTCCCTAGCTACCACGAGTTATGACATATTTGCCATTAAAAACATGGAAAAATAAGTTTTATCTGATGAGGATATATATATATTTTAAATGTTGCATTACTAATATTGATGACATTCATGTGTGGGGTGTGCAGGTCTACCATATTGAGAATGAGAATAAAAAGAAGAAGAAGGAGGAGCTGAGGTTGATGATATGATTGATTAGTGTTTCCCATTAGGAAACGTAGAGTTGTTTCATTTCAATATTTTTCAATCCAAACAGTGTAGTCTATATAGGAATATACATACTGTAAACTCGATCTACAGGTATTATATTATAGATTGTAGCTAGTACGTATATGTAGAGTTTTTTTATGGAGTATGTGCTTGTGATTTAGTGTCTGATCTATGTGATTACTTTGTAGTTATATGGTATGTAAATAACATTTAATTAATGTTAGATAATGAATAAGATTTTTAATAGTTATTTTATCATGCATGGTTGAGTTTGTGAAATTATAAGTGATTAATTTTATTGTAAGCACACAAAAAATTAATCAAATTATATCCCAAAAAAAAGCTACTTGATTATGCATGATCATAAAAGATGGAGATCGAGATTGAAGTTTATTTTAATGAATCTTATTACATAATTAATTACTGAAATCCTGATTAATTTTTCAATTATATCCCAATAGCAGATTTGTCAATATAATTGCATTCTGTAATGAACCAAAGGATTCAATCAACAAACTTGGTGGACTGATCGAATTAATTACTGAAATCCTAATAAGTTGTATGTTTTCATAAAACATTGTTTTCTTATGGTTGTTGGTTGGGATGTTAGTTATTAATTGCTGTGTTTTTTTTTTGCCCCTTTATTATACTTTTGTCATTTTCTCTACATTTTGTTTGTTTGTTTGTTTGTTTGTTAGTAGAATGTTGAGCTGTATATCAGCCACTATATCTTTTTGTTTTTTGGCTACAAATATATATGTTTTCACTTTGTGTTCCTGGATATTATAGTGTGGTGTCTTACAGTAGTGGTATTAGAGCCAGTATTCCTGAGCCAACACGGTGAACAATAATGAAGAGCGTTTTAAGAACATATATGATAAGTAAGCAGAATTGAAGGAAAGACTAGAAGCATCAAGGTAGAAAGCCCAGGCTAGCTTTGAAATGATAATGGCTACCATGGCTGAAATGATGGAGCTCCTCTGACTCCTCTGGTGATGAATTTCTCACCAGCAGGATCCACAGTTCAAGGAAGGGGTAATGTTACTCCTACATTGGTGCCGTCTGGGGATGCTACAAATATTCCCGTGATCCCTACCTTGAAAAAAAATAATTGTCCTCAAGCAATATCTCTAATTCGATCATGTATCGAGTCCCCAATTCGAACCTGCATCGAACCCCTGGAATGTATTCGGTCATAACATTAAATACGTATCAAAACAACATATCATTGATCTGATGAGAAGTTGTGGGCGGAACTAACATTTGGAGAATGTTATAGGATCCAGGAGGAATTGATTAATAAATAAAAGGATGAACGAACTCTTCGACATTGTCAAGTTCTATCTCCCTACTGGACCTAGCCTGCCTGCATCCAATTCTAACTACCAGTCGGTTATAATATACTCTTATGATAAAAAAATTAAAAAAAAAAAAACATTGAGCCATGGTAGCCCAATATGGTATCAACAGAACATGCACACTGTCAGTCCCTACAAATGTCTATTCAGGCTCTTCATCGTATGGAAACTTCGATATCCAGAATATGACAGTCCAAACTTTAATTTCCATCTCTAGTATTAGATCATGAAGAGATATAACATTATCCCGAGCAGCATAATCCAGCTTGCTCAGGCCAAGACTTGATTTCCCAGACTTTGACTACAACTATCCTAGGCTTTGGATCTGGAGACTACTGGAAAGGTACTTCATCATCACTCAAACTCCACTACAATTATATTTAGACTTTATACTTAACTAGCTAGGAAGGCTGGTGTGTGGTTTGATGGGTACGGTATGTGAACCATATTAGGGGTGTTTTTCATTGGGGTTACTTTGTTGAGGCAGTCTGTAGAAGGTTTGGGCCAGGCACTACATCCCTAGATGAAGAATTTGTTGCCCTCAAACAAGTTGGGAATTGTTGGTCTCGGTAAGAGGGATTACAAGTCTAGAGAGGGCGGGTGTGAATAGACTTGTATGCGTTTTAAAAAAAATTTACTTAGGGGAAATGTTTTCACCCCTTTTTAATTTGTTTTGGGATCTGTTCATAATTACTTTCTCAACCTATTGAAGCACAAGAGTTAGCATTGCCTCCACTGAGGCTCGAACCCACCACCTCCCGTATAAAGGGAAGGGTTTGAAATGTTAGTAGTTTGTGTGAAAGAATGAATGTAGCAAGTAGGGGTGGACCGAACCGAACCGAAGTAGTTCCGAAAGAACTGATCGATACTTAATTTAGAGAAATCAAACGGTTCGATTCGGTTCGATTTTTTACCGAACCGAATCGAAAACCTTTAGATTTTTTAAATATATATAATAAATAATAATAATTAATAACCCTAATAATAATAATTAATAATTGAAACTGGAATTTTGAAATTCCAATTGGAATTCAAATTCCAATTCGAAGTTTACTGGAATTCGTTCCAGTTTAAATGGAATGGAATTCTAGTTTAACTGGAATGTCCATTCCAGTTTCTTCTGTTACAAGGCCATGTGTTTGAAATACTTTTATGAATATTTCAAAACTATTGTTTTAATAAGGGAAAACGACACTTTTTGCCCTTGAATTGTTTTACTTTTGTAAATTTGATCCCTGTCTATTGATTTGAACAAACTTAACCCTTAAATTGTCCATAGTATGTCACATTTAGTCCCTGAATTTATATAATTACAAATTCTATTAATAAACCTATTTTCATGAGGTTATATTTGTCAATTACTATCCACTATTAAAGCTTCCTTCCATCTTCATTTGTAGGATCATCGAAAGTGATATATATGCTTCCTTTATTTGTAGTTACAACAATATCCTCGAAAATAGGGATGGAAGGAAGCTTTAATAGTGGATAGTAATTGACAAATATAACCTCATGAAAATAGGCTTATTAATAGAATTTTTAATTACATAAATTCAGGGACTAAATGTGACATACTATGGACAATTGAAGGGTTAAGTTTGTTCAAATCAATAGACAGGGATCAAATTTACAAAAGTAAAACAATTCAAGGGCAAAAACGTCGTTTTCCCTTTTAATAATTATTGTTTTTCAAATATTAAATGTGTAGATTGATGATTCTTCATCTTGTTATCAATAAAACACTCCAAATGACACTTTGGATTCTTCATCTTGTTATCAACAAGATATTTCTTTACAATTTGGATTGCTATGTTAATTTTGTGTTTGAATTGTTTTGTTGTTATGTAATATTTATATTTTAGACTTTGGATTATGCGAATATGTATTGTTTGGTAGTGTGTCATTTGAAAAATTAGTAAATGTTGAAAATTGAACATCCTAAATCGAACCGAAACCAAATGGTTTCATACTGAACCAAACTAACCAAACTTTATTGTAAAATCGAATGGTATCATTTTTTTTGTAATACCGAAATACCGATACCGAAATCAAAACCAAGAAAAACGAACCGAATCCCGAAGTGCCGACCCCTAGTAGCAAGTAAAAGATAGAGAAAGAGAGAGAGAGAGTGTGTGTGTGTTTTTATAGTGGTTCGGCTAAATCTAACCTATTCCACTCATCTCCTTAAACTCCAAGAAGGTTTGCATTAATTCCCGCTAGTACAAAAAGACCACTCAATTCTTGAACACAAAACTGGACTTGAGCGTTTAGGTTTTTTTTAACTCCAACCGAGTTTACTTTGCCTCTTTCTACTTTACTAAAGTAGAGATACAAGTTCGTAAAGATATAATCTTCCAACCTCCAACTAATATACTTGGTTTCTTGTTGATGTTGAAGGTATTTATAATGAATGGAATTTTTTCTTTGAATATATAATATTAAAAACAGTTATGTTCACAACTCCGACCTTAGCTCAGTTGGTAGAGCGGAGGACTGTAGTGGGTTATTCCAGCAGCGCAAATCCTTAGGTCGCTGGTTCGAATCCGGCAGGTCGGAAAATTTTTAGAAATATTTTGGACTTCATGAGAAAATGGTAAAGTGGGATTATACCCATTTTTGTGGTAAATTTTATTGTGGTCTGTGTCTTTGTGAACCATATTCTACGTAGGACCATGCACCAATATTATAAGCTTTGTTTTAGTTTCATTTTTCATACACTACTTTCATTATGGTAATGTTGAAGTGTATTATTTTAATTATGTTGAAGTGTATTATTTTAATTACATTTCAAATATTTACTATTTAAGTACAGAGTATCATTTCAAAAGCTCTGCGATCCTTTTTGTACGTAGTGTTTGTAAACATAAAATGCTTCCAATTGAAAAAGAAACAATAAAATTTTGTTTTTTCTAAAGTATCATTTTCCTATCATGTAGTACCTAGCTTGTACACCCTAAATATATAAGTGAGGAAATATCTGTTGCTATAAACCTAATCAGAAGCCTGATTATGACAATATTCCAAAAAAATTTAAACCGTAAATAGCAAACAGGAAATTTTCATTCTAATGTTTCAAAACTACAAATTAAAGTTATGCTGTACTTATACATGAATATATTCCTACAGAATAGCAAGTTAAAGGAGGCCACCCCAGAAATGTCAATATATAAATTATATTATATCCCTACTTGGAGTATATATTAGCTTAAAAGGAACACAACTCAACAGCCCCAAATTTGAAATCTTTCGCCATCATCAACAAGTGAAAGTTCGCAATGAATTTCCAGTTTCTTTCATACGATGTTCGCAGAAGAAACCATTGCCGCAGCATAAGCCCATCCAAGTAAAAACAGCCACTACAAAAGCTTGAGTCCACCGGTAACATCATCAACCATTTCTGCTGGTCCTGCACACACCCATGAAATGGGTTTACATTACAGAGGGAAAGTGAAGAAGTAGAAAGAAAGATTATTTGCATGCAGTAGGATAAAACTAAAATAAAGAGATTAGAATGTAGTGGCCACAAGTTTCCAAAGACAGGTTTGCTGAGAAACATACCAAGAATTGCCATCACTGTCCTCGAGTCTGCACATTAGAAGAAAAAGGGATCAATCATCGACTGTGCTAAAGCAAACATAGAAGAAGAGTACCAAGTTTTTTGTTTCCTTTCCCTAAACTAAAATGGTTCTTTTTTTTTTTTTTTTTCCTCCTACAAAAATACCTTTGGCAAGCTGAATGAATGAGTAAATTTTTTTTGGTCATCAGAGTTTGGGCTGTGCTTCAAATTTGCTCATGAATGAATAAAACTTCATCAAAAACTTTGATGATTAAAAGAATTATTTACACCCCAATGAATAACATAACTCCCAACTTCTTCATCGAAAACTTTTGACTGTTAAGTTCAAATTAAAACTAACATTTCCAACTTGATTTTACTAAACCCAAAAGAATAGTAAATGATCACAATACAAGTATATTAGCTTGACATGAAAGACACTCTAGCATAAACCTAAAACCAAACAGGAACCAATAACACATTAGAATTGTCAAAAAGCATTTAAATTTATGTAAACTTGACCATTTTACTCAACTGTTGCAAACTGTAGGCATTAGAGTTATACAGTATAGGTACATTATAAATGATTCCATTATTACACGGAAGATTGACAAATGCTTATGAAACTAACACTATATATTATGATCAATCCACACTAAAGAAAAGATTGTATTAGAGAGCCCCGCCCCCCACCACCACCAGAAAAAAAAAAAACAAAACAAAACAAAACAAAAAGGTTGAAATAACTTACTTGGTGCAATCTGTGTTCTCCCAGCATCAATGGTTATATGTGTTGGTATGTTAATTGACTTCGCCCTTTCCTGTTAAGGGAACAGATATCATAAGGCAGAATATAAGACAATTATAGATACAATTTTTTTTGACAAGTAAAAAAGGATTACATATGCACACATATACTCTAGTATGCCAACAGTTAATAGTCAATATACATGCAAATATCTTTTCAAGAAGCATAAAGAGTATTTCTAAAGGAGAGAACAAGGTTAAATATGCAAGTAATAGATAGATAGATGAGAAGGCCACTTAATGCCTGAAATGAAAATCAACTGAATAAAGTAGCGTCTGGAGCAGTAAATGTATACTTTTAGAATTTATTAATGGGATATTATACTGTCATACAGATGTAAATACTCACTTGTAAAACCAGCATATCATCTTCACTTTCAATTTTGACGACCACCTTAACCTGTCCACACATCTCCCACCTGCAATGACGAATAGTCATATGAATTATAGATAGTTAAAACACATTCAGAGTCCCTCCCACACCCCAAAACCCTTAAAAGGACATTCACTGAGAAAATCACCTGCCCAGAGCTTTTGGAGCCCGATTATAAAGCTTCTTGTAGAGACCCAAAGTTGCATGGCTGAATGTCCAACAAGAGCAGCACAGGTAGGAACAAAAAATAAGATTTGCTACATGAATGACAGTGAAAAGAAGAAAACTGATTTTTTTTTTCTTTTTCATTTATGAGACACCACAAAATATGATAACAATCTCATGTTGTAAGCATATAAATATACATGAATACAACTAGCAGTCAAAACATAAGTCATAAGTAGACTGGAAATGCACATTTGTTACATGTTTCCTTAATTATGCTATCACAAAGGTAAATCTCCAAGGAATGAGTAATTAACTAATTAATGAAGATATTCTTGAGAGTTCATGTGCTAGACTACAAAGAATACCTGCATTGGGCAGCAATCTTTCCTTTACCCATCTTTAAGTCGTTTCTTACAACCAAAACCTGCATAAAATGGAAAATGAATATGGTTTAAACCACGTATATGAATCAGCAATCTTTCCTTTCCTTTCCTAATCCTAAAAGCAAACACTTCTCTGTAAATGCATTTGCATTGCTATTCACATCACATGGCTTTGTGGATATGGAGAAAGAGATCAGGAAGAACAGTGGCAGAACCAGGATGGAGCTGAGGGTGGGGGAAGGTTAAGTTTTGTTTGGGTCAGTTATTGTCAGTTCCATTTGTAATATACTTAAATTTTTGGGTACTATAATTATCAAGTTGAGTCAACTTTAATTGGATCCAAGTAGGACCCTTAAAAATAAAAAATTTTAAAAAATATAATAAAACATATTAAACATCAAAAAGGAAATTGCAAAGACTATATATATTTTAGAAAATTTCTTATAATAAAGAAATAAATTAAGAATATTTATTTTAAAGTGTATACATCAAAATTTATAAATTAGAACTTTAATTATACTACTCTAGTACTCTAGCTTTGGGGGTGTGGGGTTACAAAGGTTTTCTAAATTTATTTGGTACTATGCAGGTTTCTAGAAAAGTTACTGGTGGCAGCTGCCCTCCCCCAAACCCCCATATTTGCACCATTGAAAAAGAGTTATACCATTTTGAAGTCCTCGAGAATGTCAGCAAGTTTTTCAACCTCAAGAGGTTGTTTGGCCCCCTTTTTCTTCTTCCCATCAACAACTATGTTAGCCTCTTCAGAAGCTCTGGTTGAAAGGAAAATTCTAGCAGAATGACGTGCACCAATAAGATACCCAAGAGCAAGGCAGCCTGCTCCAAGCAAGACCGCACTAAGCCATGCCATGTCTATCATGATCAAATTTCAAAGAAGCACCTTGGTCTATATCACTCCCAAAGAAAATCAAGCCAATGTACAATTTACCCTTCGTTGCACCAACTCAATCCCACCTAGAACAGCAACATACAAGACAAACCATGAGAACTGGTTTTCTATAAGCATAACCATTAAAAAAATTGCTTCTTACACGGATATTTAAGGTACAATGTTTTGCTCAAAATAGTAATAGTAAGACACCCAAAAGATATATATATATGCACTACAATTCGATTAGGGATTAGTACAATGAACATTTCTTAACTGCATCGCCCATATAAACATACACACATACGTACATATATAAGAAATATATCTAAAGGAAACATGCATTCTGCAATCCTTCCATCAATCAATAGGCACAAAGAGCGCAGCTATAGCCATTTCAGTCGAATACAGTCGTTTAAAAGGGGTATAAATGGAAGAAATTGCAGTTATCTCCATGGATTAACATAAAATCTCAAAGATAATGGAGTGTTAGAACACGAAACAGAAACCAATCACTGTCAAGTTTAATAGAGAGAGGGAGATCGATTCTAAAGGACAGAGATTTAGAGAATTACCTGTAATGTGGCAAAAGCGATACTGCATTGGCAGGCCGATTGGTTGATCGGAGAATACGGTTTCTCTCAGCTGTGGCTGACTACTGACTAGGAGACTGAAGAAAGAGAAAGAAGAAAAACAATGGTGGAATAATGTTGTGCGATATAAAGCTATCAGAACATCAGAACATGGGCTTTGCTTCTGAAGCCCAAGTAATGTATGATTTGAGTTCTAATGACTCGATCCACTTCTAACTTATTCAGTTGTTATGCGATGGACCCGGGTTCACCTTGCAATGTGGGTCCAATTTTAAAATTTTATATTTACAATTTTAAAATTTTATATTTACAATTTTAAAACTTTATATTCACAATTACAGAACACTATATTCACAAGGGATAAATTACAAATAAGTCATCGTACTATTTGGAAACAAGCAATTAGGCCATCGAACTCGAATGACCCCAAATAAACCATTGAAGTCGAAAAAACAAAGCAATTAATCCATTTTTAAAATTTTTGATGACAATTTCTGAAACCGACGACCATTTCCAGCGACAGGCGACCATTTCTGAAGTCGTTGCCGGTCGCCATATCCGGCGAGGGCGACCATTTCTGAAACAAAATTGACAAAATTTTATTTATGCATTTATTATTTATTTGTACTGTTTTCAAAGATCAATATATAGCTTGTAAATTGCAATGTCTAATTGTTCTTCCGGAGTGTTATTTCAATCATTATTGCATGGACCATGGTCTACACAGCTGTGTGGACCATAAATAAAAAGTACATTTTTAATATACTAAAACTACATTATTTTTGTACATAAGGTACATTATTTTAGAGTACATTATTTGACATATACTATCAAATAATGTACATTCAGTACAAAAATAATGTACATTCAATACAAAAATAATGTACTTTTTATTTTTGGTCCACACAACTGTGTGGACCATGGTCCATGCAATAATTTGCCTTGTTATTTTCACATTGTATTAATTTGATGAAATAAGTTATGAAAGTGTAATGAAATAAATGGTTTCAATTATATATTATATATGAAAGTGTAAAGAAATGATCACCCTCGCTGGAGAAGGCGACTCTCTAAGACGTGTTGGAATAAACCCCAAAAAATGGCTGACTAAAACTTATTAAATACAAGGGCGTTTGTAGCTCAGTGGATAGAGCGTCTGTTTCCTAAGCAGAAAGTCGTAGGTTTGACCCCTACCTGACGCGTATGAACTTTCACCCACGAACTCTCTAGGACGTGTTGGAAACAACCCCACAAAATATCCGGAAATGCCGAAAATGTTCCGGTTTGTACGATGGCTTATTTGTAATTTATTCGTATTCACAATTTTATAGCTCTATATTCAAATTTTCATAACTCTATATTCAACCGTATAACGCAATTTTTGAACTCTATATTTAGTTTATCCGTATTCACAATTTTATAGCTATATATTCAAATTTTCATAACTCTATATTCAACGGTATAACACAATTTTTTAACCTATATACCAAATTTGTGAGTATAGAGTTCAAAAATTTAGAATATTGAGTAATGTAAGTTTGTATATTGAGATCTAAAATTGTGAATATAGAGTTCTATAATTGTGAACATGGAATTCTAAAATTGTGAACATGGAGTTTTAAAATTGTGGACATGGACCCGGGTCCATAGCATAATAATTTGCCTAACTTTTTCAATCCTTATACCATGGACCATGGTTCACACTGCATTGTGGAACCTGGTTCATGTGTATGTGTTTTGTGTTTTTATTTTTTTTTCTTGTGTTATTAAATTTTGTATCTTAAAAGTAGAAATAATGTACTTTAAACAAATTAATTAGTAATTGCGTCTTATGTTATGAATTTTTGCGTTTGTGTTGTGAAATTATGGGCTGATGAACAAAATTTATGTACCAAACGTAGTTTTGAAAAATAAGCAAATATATAACATGTATATGTGTCTTATGTTATGATTTTTTGTGTCTTGTGTTTTGAAATTATGTACCTTACGATTATGAATTTTGCACTTCGCCGTTTCAATCCAGGGTCCATAATGTTATGTGTCTTGTGTTGTGATTTTTTATGTTTTGTATTATGAAGTTCTGTACTTTATAAGTATGAATTTTTTTCTTCGTTGTTTCAATTTAATGTCCATAATGTTATGTGGACCCTTGTTTTTTTTTTCTTGGTGAAAATGGACCTTGGTCCATGATATATATTGTCTAACTTGTTGCCTGCTAGTTTTACAAGGGCAATTTATACCATGGACCAGGGTCCACATAGCAAATTATCAGTTGTTATGTCATGGACCCGGGTCAACCTAGCAATGTGGACCAAGATCCATGTTCATAATTTTAAAATTCTATATTTACAATTTTAAAGCTCTATATTTACAATTACAGAACTCTATATTCACAAGACATAAATTACAAATAAGTCATCGTACTATTTGGGAACAAGCAATTAGACCATCGAACTCAAATAACCCTAAATAAGCCATTGAAGTCGGAAAAACAAAGCAATTAAGCCACTAAAATATGAGAAAATAGCAATATACCCATTTTTAAAATTTTCAAATACAATTTCCGACACCAACGACCATTACCGGCGACAGGCGACCATTTCTGAAGTCGTCGCCGGTCACCATATCCGGCGAGGGCGACCATTTCTGGAACAAAACTGAAAAAAATTTACTTATGCATTTATTATTTATCTGTACTGTTTTCTAAGATCAATATATAGCTTGTAAATTGCAATGTCTAATTATTCTTCCGCAGTGTTATTTCCACATTGTATTAATTTGATTAAATAAGTTATGAAAGTTTAATGAAATAAATGGTTTCAATTATATAGTATATACTAAAACTTATTAAATACAAGGGCGTTTGTAGCTCAGT
>CM008332.1:17592880-17604162 GCA_002525835.2 Ipomoea batatas
GTTTATAAATTTTGAACTCTATATTCACAATTTTTAAACTCTATATTCATAATTTTTGAACTCTATATTCACAATTACAGAACTCTATGTTCACAACTCCATAACTCTATGTTTAGAATTTTAGAACTGTATATTCACAATTTCATAACTATATATTCAATAGTAAAGTTAATTCCATTTTTTGTCATAGATTTATAAGTGGCAATCCACTTTAAGTCATTTTTATTAGAACATCCACTTTTAGTCCTAGTATTATTGTAGCATGACAATTTTTTGTCCTTCATCAACAAAACAGTTTAAATATTGTTAAATATAAGGGCATATCGGTCTTCATTTATGGATTTTTTTAAACAAAATAAACATAAAAAATGAGCAAATACCAATTTTAGTCCCACGAATATTAACAAAATGACAATTTTGGTTCACAAGTTTAATTTCTACCAATTTTGGTCTCACAACTATTGTTTTAGTGCCAAAATTGATCGCGCCGGTCACCCATCCATTTAAAACGGGCAAAAATATAAAATTGTTAAGGGTATTTTCATCATTTTCAACTTAATATATCATTTGAGCATGGATAAATTAATTTAAGTCCTAAGATCGATCAAAATCCGCAGTTTTCCTCCTCATTTTACCTTAATTTGAAGAGGAGAACTGTGAATTGTGATCGATCTTAGAGCTTAAATATCTTTTTAATGCTCAAATTGGGATATGAGTTGACCTTAACAATTTTAGAATTTTGCACGTTTTAAACGGATGGGTGACCGGTGCGATGAATTTTGGCACTAAAATAATAGTCTTGGGACCAAAATTTGTACTAAAACAATAATCGTGGGACCAAAATTTGTAGAAGTTAAACATATAGACCAAAATTGGTATTTACTCCATAAAAATATAGCGGTTCAATCTACTTTGTATAAAAAAAAATTGAAATGTCTTGTATTTAACGACATTTCAACGATTTTGTTGAATGAGGACTAAAAATGGTCATGCCACAATAATAGTAGGACTAAATGATGATGTTCTAATAAAAAGGACTAAAAGTGGACGGTTACCTATAAATCTAGGACCAAAAATGGAATTAACTCTTCAATAGTATAACACAATTTTTTACTATATAACAAAATTGTGAATATAGAGTTCAAAAATTGTGAATATTGAGTAATGTAATTTTGTGTATTGAGATTTAAAATTGTGAATATAGAGTTCTAAAATTGTAAACATAGAGTTCTAAAATTGTGAATATAGATTTTATAAATTGTGAACATAGACATGATCCAACTTACAAGGTGGACTCGAGTCCATAGCATAACTTGTCGTTGCTTTGTGGTAGAGAGTTTCTTATATTAGTAAGAGCTTAAGAGTTTGAATCTAACTTTCAATTTTGAATCTTAAATAATTATAATTATATTATTTTATGCCACTTAACAAAATCTGACATGGCAATGTTATTATCACATGGATATATTAGACTTAACGGAAAATAAACAGTGTTAAATATTGTACTTATTGTTTTAAATCTTAAAGTACAAGGATTAAATTAAACAAAATTTAAGTACATGGATTAAATTGAACAAAATACTATAGCACATGCATGGAATTGATGTGGCAAGTAATTTGACCAATATATGGACTAAAACAACTAAGAGTGCATTGAGGGATTAATTAAAAGAAATTTCGAGAGAATCCGGATTCAATTCTCGCAAGTGATGATTCCCTTGGGCTAGTTCCCGTGCCTCCCTGAGTAAATGTGGGTGTACTCGAACCGTTAAACGGACAGAGAAAGACCTGTATGTAGATTTACCAAAAAAAAAAGCACATCTTTCCTAAATAAAATGTTTTGAAGTGTAAAAAATAATAAGAAGAAGAAGAAAAAGAAAACCCCTCTATAAATAGGATTTAGTTCCAACAATTGAGCACACACAACACAAATAATATAATCAACCAAACCCTTCAAAGACAATATCAATACAATGGCTTCTTCCTATACAACCTTCTTCATGTTCCTATGCGTTGCTATCATGGCAACAACAAAGCCATCATCAGCCTTTTTCTTTGTCAGACCATTAACAGTAAACTTGAACGGCGCCCTTGTTTGCGACCTAACCGGAACACCCGCCGAGGCCGGCGTCACGGTTGCACTCTTATGTTCATTACCGTTCGCCGGAGTGGTTGCCGTGGTGGAAACCACCACCACAGACACCGGAACAATCAGCGGCGCTTCCACCAACATTGGCATCCTCACCGGACTTTTCGTCTCGCCGAAATCGTGCGAGCTTCTAGCCGCGCCAATAATCTGCTCCGATAGTCTTCCGCCGAATACAACATCCTTGGTCGGAGCTCCGATTAGTGTTTCCAGAAATCTGGGTATGATCGCCGTGTCTCCGGCGGGAAGATTAAACCCTCTGCGCACATTATCATCGCTTCCATAATTAACTAAATTTGCATGAATGAATGGATGCATGCATGCATCTACTACTATTCTTCTTTGCTTTTATACGTACTGTAATCTTAATCCGTTTGTGTGTTTTGGTGCGTGTTCTGATCTCGATCAATAAATTTGCTTTCTTGATCACTGTGGCTATGCACACAAGCCTCGAGTGATGGAAGGAGCAAAAAGTGCTCAAAGCTATATATGTACTTTTACTCTTCAGTTTTTCTACTTGTACTTGTTCTCATATATATACGAACTTTTCCTCTTTAGTCTTCACTAAAATGCCAAATATTACATATTCCCTCAGTGCCATTTTATGTGTGGTATTCAGTTAACGAGATTTGACTGAAGTTATTTTTAATTCAAATTTTCATAAAATTAAGATTGGTGCTAATATACAAAATTTATATATTTAGAAATTACACTAAAAGTACTATAAAACACAAAAAAATTAAATTTAAAAATAAGGACAAACTAATAAAGAAAATAAACAAAGAAGAAATAACTGGTTTGACCAATGAATAGTAAGTAGGACAGATAAAATGGGATAGAGGGAGTAATTGATTGGATGGGTAGTTCTTAGGCGTCTTTGATTTTGATAGTCAATGTAAGAGTTAATGTCATATGAGATCGAAGTATAGTGGTTTTAGGGGCGGAGCCAGAAAACTCGAGTTGAGGGCCAATGTAGTAGAAAAAATTTACCATGTTAGTCAATATTATAATTAACCATACCATATTATTATATATACCATATATTAGTGTAGTTATTATTGATAATGATTTCTAATTATACTCTTTGTAATAAAGTATGAAATACATAATTTATTGAGTACGATTGACATTGGTGTCGATCATTACTTTAAAAAAAAATTCACATAACACAAAATTAAATATCATAATAATAATAACAACAATAACAATAAGAACAATAACAGTTATTTAAATATAAATTGTAAATTTTTATCAAATAAAAAGTTTTGTCAATTATTTTGTCAACAAATTTTTTCATAATTAATTGATATTCATTTTACTGATTAAATAAATATTTTTTAAATTTGAGAGATAAAGACAAAAATCAAGATTACGAATTAAACAATCAATATTAATTTTTAAGAATTCCAAAACTAATTATTTAAACAAGAAAATTTACATCTCCAAATAGTAAATAAATAATTAAAACACACAATAAATTATTAATTAATTAATTAGCATAACTAATAAAACTAAAGCATATATCTCAAATTTGAAGATTTTTTAAAATATAATGGATGCTTGATGCCCTCCATTATTAAAATATTGATAAAAGAAATAAGATAAAAAAAAATGGTGACTTTAATTATTTGATATATTTCTTTCTATTTAATGAATTTAAACTTGAATATATATATTTTGGGTTCACTTAATATAAACATAATAGATTGTTTTTAAAAAAATTAGAGGGGGGGCCAAAAGTGTATTTTATCCCTACTATATCAATATATACATACATATTTACTAAAATATTTTAAGGTGAGGGTAGGCGTGGGGTCAAGGCCCCCTAAACCCTAAGGTGGCTCCGCCCCTGAGTAGTTTTGTCACGTCTTAAATTTTCAAGTTAATCACTTGTGGTCCTTCAACTTTCAAGATAACCACTCATGATCTTTCAACTTTTAAATTTTAACCAGTCGTAGTCCTTCAACTTTCAAATTTTAACTAATCGTAGTCGTTCTGAAAGGACCACGGGTAGTTAACTTGAAAGTTGAATGACATTAGTTGGTTAAAATTTGAAAGTTGAAAGACCAAATGTAGTTAACTTTAAAGTTTAAGATTAAATGTGACAGAATCACTATATTCGGAGGACTCCATATGGCATTAACTCATCAATGTAATTACACTGGCAAGTGCATGTGAAATAATATTACTTTTAGTTTATCAGTTATAGAGATATTTTTTATTTTTGGTTATTGATTTTTAAGTCAATTAAATTTATTCTATAATGTCATTATTTTGATTGAAATTCACCCTTTTATAGGACTATTAATTTTTTTAAATGCAAAACTACATAATCTAAATAATTTAAAATAACTACGTACTACAGTCGATTGATTATATTTTATTCTAATAAAATATTTAATACATTAAGTCATTTAAGTCTCATCAATCACATTAAATTTTCAGCATTTTACACTATCAAATGATTATGTGTAGTTGTAGAATAAATTTTTTCGTTTTGTTAAAACTCAAAGAAATAAAATAAAAAATTATTTTTTTCACAATCATATGATGTGAATTAAAAGTTTTATATGTATACACCAAGACCCAAAAAATTAATTAAAAATATCAATTAGAAAATAAACTTCAACACAACTAACCCATTAGGAAAAAAAATAAAAAAACCTTTATGATTGAAAATGTTATAAACAAAACTAGGAAGAGAAGAGTAAAACTAGGAAGGATTTTTTTTTTTTTTTGAAAAGAGTAAAACTATGAAGTATTTGTAAAAGTACTTAGAAAATAACAAAATGTATAAGTTATCAATTCAACTAATTAATTACATTAGTGCAATTTCAATTTCATTTATAATTTAATTATTATATTTAACAGTATTAATGAAAAATTGAAAAGATGAATGCTAAATTTAAAATTTATGCCAAAAACTTGTATAAGACTGTCTCATGGATCCTTATCCGTGAGACAGGTCGGATTAGGATGAAAATGTAATACCGACCTACTTGAAAATGTAATACTAATCATGAATAAATTGTTTGTTACTTCTAAGAGTAAAATGTAATACTTTGTGCTTTTTTTTTAGGAAAGATGTAATACTTTTACGTACATTTTGATTTAAAAGTATTATATTTTTTCTAAACGTATTACACTTTCCCTTATAAATAACAAACACTTTATTCTTAATTAATATTATATTTTTCAGTATAAGTATTATATTTTCATTCTGACCTGACCCGTCTCACGGATATATATATTATCTATATTAGAATGAGTGGATTAGACCTTATAATTTCCAATGGGGATTATTAGAGTATGGCTGTCTATTTCTTGCTACGTTGCTAGGTAGTTAGGTATTGAAGTCCAATCATATCCATAGAAAATGGATAGATTGGCCCCGCCCAAGCAATCTAGCATGTGGCTGCAGGCTACATATTAAACTCCATCTTTCAAGGTTTTTTGACATTAACTACACAAAAGTTTGGTACTGATTGTTACGCATATATTATATAAACATAAATGTACAGTATAACTATTAGTTTAGACTAACTTTTAGTTGAGATGGAGCACATACTTCAATTTGGTATCAGAGTCAACCTCATGCCAAAAGTTATGGGTTCGAATTTTCGTGTCACCCGATAAAAAGAGACTATGATCCACGTGTTGCTTGAAACCCATCAAAAGTAATCAGCTCGCACACGTGAGGAGGCGTGTTGAACATATATATAATATAAACATAAATGTGCAATACAACTATCAGTTTAACCTTTTAGTTGAGATGGAGCACATGCTTCAATTCTGATTACATAAGATTTTTATCTTTTATATAATGGCAAGAAAATAGTCAAACAAGCCCTTTTAACTATAGACAGGGGCGGAGTCATAAAGTCTGGGTTAGGAAAGCCAAATTTATAAACTAAAGGATATTTACCATGTTCGTCGACAGTAGTACCAATCATACAATATCATTATATATACCATACATTCACCAAAAAAATTATATATACCATACATAATTGTGCCTATTATTATTAATAATTTTTTTTAATTATACTATGTGCAATAATATATGAAATATGTAATTACATAAGTACAACCATTAAGGTTGTCAAACATATATTACTTTCAAATTTTTCATATAACACAAAATATATATTTCAAACATATATCACCATGATTTATCTGTCAATTTGTCTTATATCAATTTAAGTAGTTATTGACTAAATTGCATAAAAATGAGGTAATAGAGTTTCTAATTGGAACTTTTATAGTTAGGAGGTTAATTGTTTGTTGGCTAGCTTATAGTTGAAGTGCATTTTTATGTGCAATGTGTGAAAGTGCAAGCCCAATATTAATTAAAATTTATTAGAATTATCAAAGAAATTTTTGGATCTTTATTCGTGAGATGGGTCGGGTCGGGTTGAATCACCATGCAAATGCCATGCTTATATGCTCAAATGTAATACTAATCAGGAATAAAAAATTTATCACTTATAAGGAAAAATGTAATACTTTTGAGGAAAAATGTAATATTTTTGCACTTTGATGTAAAAGTATTATATCTTCCATCAAAAGTATTACATTTTCTATAATAAGTAATGTTGGCAAGTGCCCCTAGCTTACTTATAAGGAAAATTATAATACTTTTGAGAAAAATATACGGAGTAATACTTTTAAATCGAAATGTAAAAGTATTATATTTTCCCTTAAAAGTATTACATTTAGCATTATAAGTAACAAAAATTTTATTCCTAATTAGTATTACATTTGAGCATATAAGTAAAACATTTGCGCGTATAAGTATTACATTTTAATTCAAAAAATATCATAAATTAATTATTGTCATAAGTGGATAATTGAAGCCACTAGAAAGCTAAAAAAGAAAGCTTCACTAACAACTATGCCCCTGGTATGTATCTCATTGAAAATCATCTTGACCTCTTCAACTTGATTTAGCATAGTTTTGGAGTCCACCATTTTATAGTCAAAGAATCGATTTATGAAAAATTTATTTGCCCTAGAGTCTTCACTTTTATACTTATGGTCCAAAGACTTCCACAACTCCTTAGTTGTCTTGATTTTGCAGTACACATTGTACAACGAGTCGTATAAATCGTTCAAAACATAGTTTCAATATATGAAATCATAATGTTTAAAAGCCTCCACTACACTAATAGTTTGCACATCAAACTCTTATTCCGTTACATTAGAAGCCTTCTCGATCAAAAATCTCGGAAGATAAAGCGTTGTTAGGTAGAACAACATCTTTTGTTGTCACTCTTTGAAATTTAAATACATTGGATTTTTTCGACCTTTTTCACCCAATCTACTTGGTACCTTAACAAGTACATGCACCATATGGACAATCCATTGCATGCCAACATTCACTAGAATACCGGTTTGCAAACCAATGTTCATTGTTACCAACATGGCAACATTATCATAATTTCCACCATTGTTAATATAAATTTCAACGACGACCATTTCTTTAATCAGTTTTAAGATGTATGATATTTTAATTCAAAAAGAAAATTTCTCAAAAATAGGCCGGTTCAGTTATTTCATGGCCAAATTAAATTCAAGGTATGTGTAACACATGTTTTCCTTGAAATTAATTTGCTTTGCCAAGTACCTTGTGGTTTGATGGCATCACTGTTACCATTCTAAATGGAAAGTCTCAGGTTCGAGTCTCATCCCAATCAAGGATGTTGGCATTATCATGTTGTTTGAACCTATGTATAGATTAGATTATAATACTCAAAAAAAAAAATTAATTTGCTTTCTCCCAATGGTTTTAAGAGCATTGAATTATCAGTTTCTCAAGATATAATGGATTACAATGATAATAATTAAGCACTCAAAGAACACAATGAAATTGTAGAAGAGTTAGCAAAAGTTTGAAAGAAATATCACAACACGTAAAAGAGGAAAAAGCATAGAGATTTTATGGTTCAAAACTCTTTTGCCAACATAGGTATGTATTTATAGGGAGAATGAATTTTATATTCATGGCATTAATTTGAATTTCATATTCAAATTCATAACCCCACATTAATATGAAATTACACGTGATGTTACAAAATAGATCTAAACAAAGGTTAGATACCGATAGACACTACTATTTTGACTTCAAGAAACAAGTTGCTTATTTTTGGAATTTGATTGCAAACCCACTAATGAGTGCCAATTTATACTATTTTAATTTTTTGAGGCATTTATTGACTAATTTGAGATTGAATATGCTTTATTTTTGCCTACAATGCCTAGAAATGTGATAAATTTTATTTAAAGACTAACTTTGGGATATTTTGTGCTCTAAAGGAAAATATGGCCATTCAAGGGTAATTTTTGACAAAATAAGGCAAAAATTGTATGTTACGAATTGCATTACGCTCGTAACATGACTCGTAAGGCTCAAGATCAGAAATGCCATCTTTGCTATTATGAGTACCATTACACTCATAACAAGGGCTCATAGCGAGGAGCATCAGAAAGTCAATTCTACCGTTATGAGTAGCGTTATGCTTGAAACGGGGTGCATAATGGGAGGCATCCGCAAGCCAGTTTTGTTACTACATACGAATTATACGCGTAACTCAAGTTCGTAATGGAAGGCACTTGCATTTATTTCTACTGTTATGAGGCACATTACGCTCGTAACAAACCTCGTAACACAGGCATATCCAAAAAATATAAAAGGGAGGAGTTAACTAGAATCGTAGAGGGGCTTTTTACTTTTCCTAAGAGTTCTCCTTAGACTACTTTTATAGGTTTATTAGGCCTCGTCCAGAAATATCCAAATTTTTATGCCTAATACCCCATAGATAGTTCGAACTGGATAAGAACAATAATCAATTTTAGCTCGAATAGTTTGTCGGGGAACCCTCCCTTCTCTGATCCATTCCACACGTGCAATTTCATTTCCGTCAATGCGCCCTGCAATTTGTACTTGAATTCCTTTTGTATATGCTTTTTCAGCTAATTCAATAGCTTTTTTCATTGCTTTTCAAAATGAAACTCTATTCTTTAATTGTACTTTTCACATTTTTAATTTCTAGCACTTTTAGATTCAATTTCATGTCAATTTCAATTTCAAATTACTAATTGCTACTTTGGATCAACGATTGAAGACTTTTACTTTCATCTTGATATAGATAAGTTCATCTCTATTTCACTTCTTGTAATTTTACTTGTTGCTTTAATTGTTCTTATCTATTATCTTGTGATTGTTATGGATTGTGCTTTTGATCTTTAATTCCTTATTATTTCTATCTTCAATATGTATGGGTAGATCTCTTAGGAGGGAGATAGGGATGTAGATTAGGATTTTGGGATGTGGATCTTGAATTGGTTGAGCAAGGGAAATGAGACTTGGTTAATTTGTATGATGGTGATCAACCTGATTGAGTCTTGATTAAGAAATGACAACCTAATATAGGCTTAGGAGTTGATCAAGTATGTTTCACCTTTGAGAAAATGAGAGTATGGGATGTCTAGAACAAGTGTTCAATGAATCTCCTCTTACCCACTTATGAATCATGAGAATGTCCTTATGTGCGAGTGTGGAATGACCTTGAAAAAGGCTTCCTCTTAGTTAATATGACATCTATTATCTAATCAATTAACTATTTTCCTTATTCCCCATTCGATTGTGTTCCCTTGTCCTAATTCAAGTTCTTATTCCCTTAAGCTTTTCTCTTTTATTGTTATCTCATTTCTTTGTTAGTCATTTTCATTATTGCATTATCCAAACTTTTGCTTTAGGCTAGATTTCCAATTGAGGAGTTACTACCTTGTGCTTGAGAGATAAAAAGCTTAACTCCTATCACCAGTTCTTGAGAATGATATCCGGTATGAGGATACTCTCTCACACAACACTTACTCAAATCCAATGTGGGATAAATGCTACTTAAAAACTTTTCTAAACTCCATTTTTTAACTTCATGAGTATACTTTGAAAACAATGTCTTATTAACCTATTATCCATTTTCATATATAATATATCAAAAGAATCCCCTCAACTAAGAGAATTCAAATAATCCACTTTTACATGACACAAGATGAAAGTAGACCAACTCAATCAAAATATATATTACCTCGATCAAAATACCACTTAAATGTTATTTTATAATAATTAACCAACAACATATTTATAATTAGTTGGTTGACTCTAGGCAAATGTGCTGAAACAATATAGGCACCTTAAAGTCCCCATTCTAAAATTCAAGAACTATAAGCAACTATTGTTAGTTAAAACACAAGCCTAAAGTATGTTCAATTTAGAAATAATAATAATAATAATAATAATAATAATAATAATAAGCACTTTAGTCTGTTGTGACGGACAACAGACACCCTAAAGTTTTTTTTTATTTGATTTTCTTATATAAATTAAAATTAATTGGGTCTCCCTCTTTGGATCTCTTCAACTTATCTCCCTACTTCTAAATATGTCTCTTTCTCTTTCTCTTTCTTTTTTTTTTTTTCTATTTATTTATTATCTTTGACATTAGTACAGTGTCTCCTTCTTAAAATAACATAGATTTACTGGTAATTAACTAAACGACAATAATTGATATTTATTAATTAACTTTTTGTCTATATAAAACTTGGTTGTGAGTAAAATGTTTATATTTTGTGAAAAAAAAAAAGTACATTATACAATTATAAATTAGCACCTAAAGACAAATGCATAAATCAACATTTCTCAAGGAAAATGTAAAAGAAAAACCAAAATGCATACAATGGGGGTAGTCTCAATAAATACAGTGCCCAATGATGAAAGATACATTATTATAATATTATATGGGTGTTGCTATTTGTAGTTTTGTACCATCTTGGGTGCAAATAATCCAAAAAAGGTTACCAATTTTAATAACTTTATAGGTGGTGTAAATAACAATTAGAATGTAAATATGACTATTTACACCACTATGGTCAAATGAAATTAATTACACAAAAAAAATATGTGTTGAAATTAGAGTTTTCAAAAAAAAAAAAAAGATATTAGAATTATAAATATTATTTAAACTAAATTAAATTAAATAACAATTTAAAATTTTAAAAATACAAATATTTATAAATAAATAAAAAAAACAAAAACAATGTTCTGTTTATATATATATATATATATATATATATA
>CM008332.1:17639537-17652390 GCA_002525835.2 Ipomoea batatas
TATATATATATATATATATATATATATTAGAATACAAAAATCATAATATTGAAGTGTACAACATTTAAAGTAAAATATATACCTTTATTAACATACAAAAATAAACATAAATCAATGATATAACTTGGATTGAGACTTAGTATGTTTTTAGATAATCACTTCACTCCACCATAATAAGCAACAAGTTGGTATCACTTAGCAAATATTAATTAAAGACCATCTTAAGATATATAAGAACTGTATAGACTTTTAATTATATTGTATTCTAAGAGAGTTATTCCAACTGAGGACCATTGTCTTTTGGGACAAATTCACATTTAATTGTAGACTATTATTTTTGTCATTTAACACTTAGACTATTATATTTTGGACACTTTTGGTCATTTCTGTAACTTTTTCAATAAAATTCCATTTTAGACAATGACACTTTTTTCTCTTCACTTTTTCTTCTTCCTTTTTTTTCGATTTTCTTCTTTTCTTGTGTGCCGCTCGATTTTTCTCCTAGAATTTATTTTCTCTTAAAGTTTTGGCGGGTCAAATAATGGAAACTCTTTAAGGCTTCACGTTACGATATTGACCGAATAGTTATACCATGGATCCATATTCACCTTGTAAGGTAGACTCTTCACAATTTAAATACTAAATGTTCACAATTTTTGTGAGCATTCATTATGTAAATTGTGAACATTTAGTATATAATTATATATAAATTGTAAACATTCAGTATGCAAATAGTGTATTTTAGACTCAATTCACCTTGTAAGGTGGACTCAGATCTATAGAATAATTTGCCATATTTGACTAGTTCAGTCCGAACTTATGACAAGGTTTTAGTTTGCCTAGTTCCTTCAAGTTTCTAAACTGAGAGCTTCCATCCATTTGACACGCCAAAACTTCAATATCATAATGCCCTTTTTTTGCGGAAACTTATTTAAATAAAATCCTTCTACTGAACTTTTTCTACTGAAACTTCAATATCATAATGCCCTTTCTTTGAGGAAACTTTTTCAAATAAAATCCTTCATCTGAACATTTTCTACTGAAACTTCAATATCATAATGCCTTTTTTTTTTTTTTGCGTAAACTTATTCAAATAAAATCCTTCTTCTGAACATTTTCTACAGTTGAAAGTTGATTGAAGAATAGTGGAGTACTATCAAAAGACCTTTTTTTAGGGTTTCTTTAGTACCTTTTATATTTTCACCAAGCTATTTTATTGAATTTGATAAATCAAAATTAGATAACATTCATGAGATCAAGTTGATGCTCTATTTCTTTCTTCTTTTTTTTTTTTAACACTCATGATACCCAATTTCTTAGGCCTCTAATAACGGGAACTAAAAAATATTGATGTAATTATTTGTTGAAATGGATGGTTCATATTATTTTGATTTTAGTATTTTAAATTTTCTTACTTTACCCTCTATTATATCAATTACTTTTCCTAAATACCCATGCATTCTGTAGGTGCAGTGTAAACTTTAGTAACGGAATATTCCATTAATTATTTATTATTCTTAACTTACTCACTGATTTTCATAAGGAAGGTCTCAGGTTCTAACTCCATCCCAATCAAAATTGACATAATTATTAAGCATATACTATGAATATGTTAGAGTGTATTAAAAAAATACAATATAAAATTTAAAATAAGCTTTGGTCAATTAATTAGAATCGCGCATTGGGTATTGATGAAACAATACACCTAATTTTACAGTATATATTCAACACAGATGAGAAACTATGCCTACTATCAATGTCTACTATCAATGTCTTTTTGGGGAAGGAGGATTTGGTTATGTTTTTGAAGGTGCAATGCGCCAAGGCACTAAACTGCAGTGAAGCACACTAGTGGACTAAATCAAATCAATAATTCATTTATGGTGGAAGTGACAACAAGAGGAAGCATGGATCACGCCAATTATATTTGGATACTATCCAGTGAGGGTGCTTCCCTCTAAAACTGCTATTGCACCAGTTAATCCAACATTTCTGTCACAGACCCACATGTCATAGTTATGCATTATTCAAATAATTACTTTTATAAAAAGAAATTGTTAATCTTCCATTGATATACGCCAGGATACCAAATGATACTTTGATAAATTTTAAAACACTCATTTAAAAATACACATTGGGCATTAAACAATTCGTGCAATGTGTGTGTGGTAACTAGTAATTAAATAAGAAATCTCATAGAGAGGCTATTAACACTGACCAAAATTCTCTCTCTAGGATTTTTCTTCCGCTTTTTCGCTTGATTTTTTCGTCACCACCCCTTTTGACACAATCTAGGGTTTCGTTGCCTTCGTCACCCTCTACTTCGCCTGCATGGATTCCGACAAACTCTCCGAGGGATTCATGAATCTCATGCTGGCTTATTTGGACGAAAAGAACACTATTCAACTCCATGCAAACATCCCACTTAAACACACAAAAAGGAACTCCAACCATGCATATATATGTTCAAATTCTTCCACGAAGGAAATATCAACCATATAATCGAAGATGGTCCCTGGTCCTATGAATAATGTACCTTCGACATGGAAGGAAAAGTTAGGCATTGTTTGTAACCCATGGAACTGGAGTTTGATCTCTCAAAAAACATGCATCTGGTGGGCTCTACGGCTGCCTAGACTCGCCCTCTCAATGAGCAAGCTATGTTGGAACTGTCGTGGCTTGGGTAATGATCTACGTACAGTTCGAGAAATATTTTCTTTGGAAGCCAAGAAGCAACCTAAGTTCATCTTCTTCATGGAAACCAAGGTTAGACGAGAGCATGCAGATAGACTAAAGTGCAAGTTGGGTTTCGAAAGTGTCTTTTACGTGGATGGCGTCATTTACTCCTCAAATCACATTGATATAGAGATCAGAATGTCTAGTTCTCCAGATTGGAGACTTACTTGTTTTTATAGGCACCCCAAACGCAACTAAAGGGAACCGAAACATAAGATATATACTTCCATGCGAACGCATCCAGTAGAAAGCGTCAAACTCTATCATTAAACTCTTAGGAAGCGACAGATAGTAAACAAATCGGGATGGGCTAATACCCCTAATCTCTAGGTATAATAAAGAAATATCCAATAGCAGTGATGTTATAAACGTTAATGACCTTGAGGACTGAACCCCATCCATTTCTGAGAACCACAACGCCATACTCTTGGAAAACTACACCATGGAAGAGGTTAAACAACCTATGTTTTCAATGACACCCGACAAATCATCTGGACCAGATGGTTTCAATCTAGCTTTCTTCCAACATTTCTGGTCTGATAATCGCAAAGATGTTAGTGACTTCGTGTTGCATTGCATACAGTCATGGAGCTTTCCTGCAAGTATGAACGATACCACCATAGCACTAATTCCTAAAATTCACTCTCCTACTCATATATACAAGTGATATGCGGCCAATAACCTTATGCAACATTATATACAATATTGTGGAAAAAAATGGCCGCCAACATATCGAAAAAGGTCTTAGACATAGTAATCACTGTCACCAAAGTACATTTATTCCAGACAGATTAATCACAGATGATAGACGCCAAAAGTACCTATCTATTTAGGAGCAATTAAAGAAGAATTGTTGACAAACGAACATTTTGAACTACTTAATCTACACATTTTCATGTTATTATGCTAATGATTGCAAAAAAGCTTTGCGTGGTATGTTTTGAAAGATTTCCACAGGATCAAAGACTTAAATCAACCAAGGAAGGCGTGAACAATGAAGAGAAGAACAAATCCAAACTAGGGACACGCAAAGACCAAGCAAAAGATAACAAAGGAGACGCGAACGAAGAAACTTCCGTCCACGACCCCAACCACGCGTGTGGGCGTGCGTGGACTAATTCCAGTATGCATCCATGCGTGCCCACACGCGTGTTAGCCGCGTGGACAGACACCAGAACCCTGCGCGAAATTTTAGTATAAAAGGAACATTTCAGCTTAGGGTAAGGACCTTTTTTTTACACTTTTCATTCTCTCATTTTTAGATTAGGTTAGATAGGATTGGTAAGAGGAGGGAGAGAGCTTCTTGGAGAAGAAAAGCTTGGATCCTTATAGCTTGGAATTCCTATTGGGTACACTCTTTCATATTTTGTATTGGATTTCCCCTTGAACTTCTTTCTTGAATCTTTAATTTTCCTAAAGTTACTTGCTTTTTGTTTTGATCTTGAGAATATGTTTTACTTTTTGAATCAGTGTCACCAAAGTACATTTATTCCAGGCAGATTAATCACAGACAGTATTCTAATAGCCTCCGAGGTGATTCACTACTTACATCGTAGAAAAGAGAGCTCAACCGATTGGTATGCACTAAAGCTAGATACGGCGAAAAACCTACGACAAAATGAAATGGCAATTCCTATGTGACATCATGATCCTCATGGGATTTGAAATGTGCTTTATTGATCTTATTATGATATGTGTTACTACTATTTCATACAGGGTTCTAGTAAACGAAGAGCTTCCCAAACCCATTATCCCATCCCGAGGTCTGAGATAGGGCAACCCACTCTCACCCTACCTTTTTCATATTATGTGGCGAGGGACTATTCCACCTCATCAAAATGGCAATTTGGTTTGATTGTTTAATTGCTAGACTCGTGCTCCTTTAATCCACTTAGTCCTCAAAGCAACATCGATGGCAATGTTTGGTTTAAAATGTGGAAAGGACGCACTTTGTGCTTTAAATTGTTTGATTACTTAATTGGTCTTGTGGTCATGATGAATGGGTGTGCTTGATATTTGGAGAGTGAGTCATTGTTTATGTTATCTAGGAAGACTTTTGACTAGTTGTCAATTAAATGTTTTTTCTTGGAATATCCTTGGGAAGTTACCTTTTGTACCCATGAGAGTGTTTAGAACCAAGTAGGTTTACATTCTTGCATACTTGCATGATTTTCGATCACCTCTTATTTTGTTAGGACCTTAGTCATGGATCTCTCGAAGTGGGAGTGTACACCTCTTAATTTGAGAAGAATAATGTAAGCGAAGCCCTGAATTGAACTAACTTTGGTAGGGCATGTGGCAAAATGTGACCCTATGTTGGTGAGCATAGAGAGAAAAAATCCCTTACCCTAAGAAAAAGGCAAGAGGGGTTGAATGAAGTAGAAAAAAGGCTAAATAAGCCAACTCCTAGAGGTAAAAACTGAGAGAAGCCATCTTGCTAGGATTTGGGCAACCATTGCACTGTCTTTGAGAAAGCGTAGAGATCTACGTAAAGTCGGTTGTCCCAATGAAGTTATCCTAGAAGATGAGAAAACAAGAGAGGAGGTAAACCGCTTCGCTAGGGTTCGGGTACCCATTGCACTGACCTTCGAAAAAGCATGGAGATCCATGTGAAGTTGGGTGCCCAATGACGTTACCCTAGGAAGTGAGAAAAAAGAGGAACCGCCCAAGCCATAGGCGGTGAGTGGTCCATACCCCTACCCTCATTTATTTTATGCACAAGGCTTAGGCATTTCGGTTGGCAAGGTTAATTAACTTGTGTACATCGTTCCCACTAGTGGGATCGACTTGAAGGCCCTAGCACAATAGGAGGTGAAGTCAACTTTGGTTTGCTTGCTTGAAAATAGTATGAGAGGTGTGTCCCCAATGCTTAATGTCTATCTTTAAAGGGTTTTTGCTTCTCGTGAATACTCCTTGAGTTGTATGACATCTAGTTAACACCCTTTGTAGATAGCATGAGGGATCTCCCCCTCTCTGGTATCTTTTGCATTCATTTTTGATTGACCGAGTGTCCAATAGAGTCATCCTAGCTATCTTTGGTTCTTATGTGCTTGTGGTTTGAATGATTTGCTTGAGGACAAGCAAAAGAAAGTGTGGAAACTTTGATAAGCACCAAAGATAACTAGATTAAGGGCCTAAGTTGGGGTAATTTAGAAACGATTTGGTATCCTTTTGTGAACTATTTATGGTATTTCTAAGCCTTAATGTGTGAATCTATTACAAGCTCTATTTTTGGCACACTTGAATGGTTTTATAGGTTTCGGAGATGAAAACGCCAAGCATGTAGACTTGGCAAGCAAAACAAAGCAAAGGAGAAAAGACCAGAGGAGTGGACAGACTACTCCACGCGTGGACAAAGCATGGAAAAAGTCCAGAGATGGTACACGCCTGTGTCCACGTGTGGACTCGTGCGTGGACGGGGCCTTCCGAGAAATTAAATGACAATGGCAATTTTGGGGAAGCTATTTAAGGCCTAACTTAGGAAATTTTCAGTAGAGTTTTTTAGGAGAGTTCATTTTAGTTTTTAGTTTTACATTTTCACCACTTAGACATTGTAGAGAGAAGGGAGAGCAAAAACTAGCTAGTAGAAGTTCATCATTGATTTCAATTTGTGAAGACAATCTACTTTAAAGTTTGCTTTTGGATTCTACATTTGCTCTTGAGTAGGTAATCTAAAATTCTATCTTTGATTTTATTGCAATTCAGATTTTCTATTTCAATTCATTTTGTGATTTTGGATTTTGTGATTTCAATTACTAGATATGAGTAACTAGATCTCAATTAGGGATTGAATTGTGCAAGATCATGATGCTAAGTGTAGATCTATAGTTTCTTATTGAGGAGATTGGATTGCTTTAGTTGGATTGATTATTCTTGTTCATGATTGTTGAATTGTTGGTATTCTATGAGTTTTGTCCATCTCTTGAATGTTCTAAGGCATTAACCTAGGCATGACAGTGCTAGTGTTATTGCAAGCTCCATTCAATCATGATTTCCTATGTAGATCTGGAATAAGATTACTAGGAATGTGTTGTAGGCAAAGTGTTTGTTAAAATGCCTTTATGCCTCTTGGTTGCTTAAAAGCACTCCAATACTAGAGAGTCATGTGGAAAAGTACTAAGCTAATTACCCTAGAATAACCAACCTAACAAGTCAACCCTCCATTGCAATTGTCAAAGCTAATTACCCTAGAATAACCAACCTAACAAGTCAACCCTCCCTTGCAATTGTCACACGAGGAAGCATCATGGTCGTTTGTTCATCTATACTTTTCTCAACCTGTTGAAGAACAAAGAGTCAATTTCGATATCTCCTCCACTGAGGCTCGAACTCATGACCTTTCAATTGAGGGAGGTCACTACATGTCATTTGAGCACAAGGTGCTTGGCTTGTGATTTATTTGATTGATTGCACTAGTTTGATAAAACTTCAACAACGATTTGATTTTTAATGTGTGTGCGTGATGGAATATTCCGATGAACACAATGCATTCCCTTAAATAAAAGTTAAGTAAGACCTCCACTTTGCCTCCGTGAGATACGATACAACTCGGGGTAACCCCAACACACAAACTTTTGATAGCTTGTTTGCACACCATGCAAAACACCTATTTCAAAAGCAATAAATGAAACACCAAATTAAGTATACAACTGAATTTGATAACAGAGTTGGAGAACACCTCCTAATCTGCTGGACCACACCCAAATAAAAAAATTTCACTCAATGTCACCCTGCGTTTTTTTATTTTAATAATTATAAGGTTTAATGATTTACAAAACTAGGTCTACCATATATTTTAACATTACCTTATAATTGAGTTATAAAAGCAACTCTACGAAAAAGTTTATTAGTACAGTTTGAGCTAATTCTACCAATTACACAAACTGTAACCAACTTGGATTTCAACACAACTTATACGAATATCATCAAGTGGAGCAGCTTCTCCAAATAGTACTCTAGTTTGTCCCTATTTTGAAGTTTCTTCATATTCAAAATAATATTTTTAATTTTATTTCCTAGAAAGTTCATCTATCTTCATTACATAACTCCCTATTTATAGGGTTTTGGACACCATAAAATTAGGGAATTTAACCACCTATTTCTTCAGCATTACACGCATATAACCTCCCTAGGAATGTGGTGAAAAATTTTCTCATCATCCACGCACTCACTTTGTTGAGATATTTCAGGAACCTATTCAACATTTTCAAACACTCCATTAAAGTAGCTCCCACATCTTATTTACACTAATACAATGTTTTAGCTAATAATGATTGAACCATCATATGCCAATAATAAATTAACCAAGTACTAAACTAATAAAACTAATATAGTAAAGAATAAGAAATGTCTCCTACTTGTTTTGAACCTTTAACATCTCATTAACATACTAGCATTTTGTACGCGTGATGCGCGAAAATCCGTGCCCAATATTAAAGCATTAATAAATATAAATAATTTAAAAGTATAGTCCAAGTTATATGTACGCAAATAATATATGTATTATATACACACACATATGATTTACCATGCATTCATAGAAATTTAATTAAAATATAATTAATAATTAAATTAATTATATAATAATTTTAATAAAATGATAATTAAATAATAGAAAAAAGATATGATGGATATACGTCTATTGTAATAATGATGGAGTTTTTTTTTAAGTCAATAATGATGGAGTTATCAATGTTAAAATTAAATAGTAACGGATCAGTTATAATGGTGTAAGGATAGTTTTGTCTAGTAAAAATGCAGTAGGCAATGACATTTTTGTGTCTTCACTTTCTTTTTTTTCGATTTTCTTCTTTTCTTGTGTTCAGACTTCCGAACGGTTTTTCTCCTAGAATTTATTTTCTCCTAAGGTTTTGGCGTGTCAAATAATGGAAACTCTCAGGCTCGCACTTTACGTTATGATATTGACTGGTTCGATCAGTCCGAACTTATGACCAGTCCTTATACCGTGGACCATGGTCCACAATGCATTGTGAACCATGTGTCATAGTTGATACTGCAGTTGTGTTGAAAAGATATTGTAGTTGTCTTGAAAGGATACTGCAGTTGTGTTGAAAATGAACTGTAGTTGTGCGGAACAGAGGCCGGTCATTCATCTGGAACTGCAGTTCTGTTGAACGGATACTGCAGTTGTGTTGAAAAGATACTGCAGTTGTGTTGAACAGATGGATGACCTCTGTTCCGTGCAACTGCAGTTTCCTTTCAACACAAATGCAATATCTTTTCAACACAACTGCAGTATCCGTTCAACACAACTGCAGTATCCGTTATGATCATGATCCACAATGCATTGTGGACCATGGTCCACGATATAATTTGCGACTTACGACAAGGTTTTAATTTGCCTAGTTTCTAAACTGCGAGCTTCCATTTAATACGCCAAAACTTCAATATCATAATGCCCTGTTTTAGAAGATAGAACTCAAAGAATTGTTTTGCAATGACAAATATAGCCCCCCCATCGCTCTATAAAAAGCACATGCTACATGCAGCATGTTCATCCATCAAGCCCAACTTTATTAAAATCGATCGAAAAGTGATAGAGTTTTGCAAGTATAAGTAATCATTATGCCTCATTTCATTACATATTTCCTACTCTTTTCTACTCTTGCCATTTCTTGCTCTTGCATCAACCAAAACAACTTTTCCCAATCGGATCCCGACTGGTCCCCTGCCGTCGCAACAAATTATAATGGCCCCAATGGTGGCGGAAGTACTGGTACGTAAAAGAAAGCTAGAACTGAACAAGAATATATATATATATACAGGGCCGGTTTTTAGATTTTGGTAGCCCTGTTCTTGTAAATAAATGGGGTCTTTTTAAAAAGGAAAAATATGTGTAAAGGGCAAGATTCAAACTCCTGACCTCAACTATTAAAATCTATAAACATATCTTTCTACCATTCCTCCATTAAAGTCTTTTAAAATTAATTGTAAACTTAGTGTTTTTTTTTTTTTGAATTTTTAACTAGCTAACATAGGTAAAATTTAAATATTGGGCCCTCTAAAATTTGAGGCCCTGTGCTGTTGGGCTGCTTGCACAGCTCAAAATCCGGCCCTGTATATATATATATATATATACACCTTCCTAGACAGATATGCCACAACGTCCCAGACAGATATGTCACAACGTGAGTGCACACAGTTTACTACGTGGATGCACACAGCCTAAAGTGTATGGATGCACACAGTTTAGGGTGTGTGCATTCGTGAAGTAGACTATGTGCACTCACGTTGTCGCACTGTCTCACGGGAAGGTGTTGTCTCATATGATTGTAATTCTATATATATATATATATATATATATAATTTTTTTTTTTTGAGGATCATAAGAGAACTATTCCTTAGGTGAAAACATGACAACTACACACAATCTATTACAAGAATACACAACATCTAGATTGTATGCATTAACATAGTAGATTGTATGCATTTATGCCGTAGTTCGTAAGTCTCACTCAAGGCATAACTCTCGTATGAACGCAAGCATTTATATATATATATAATTGCATGGCACTGTATTCGTTTGCCTGTTTCTAACAAATTAAAATACCACCTCTTTATATCCCATGTTATGCTTTCAGTTGAGCTAAGAATATTTGTGTGAAAAAGTAAATATCATTATTATATTGTGTGAATAGATGGAGCATGTGGATACAAAAACAGTGTAGCGCAGCCACCATTCTCTTCCTTTGTATCAGCTGGTGGTTCTTCTCTATTCAAATCTGGGAAAGGATGTGGAGCTTGTTATGAGGTCAACCTATATATATATTAATATAAATATATAATCTATCCCACTGGCAACTTTTTATTCCCCCCCTAGTAGTTTCTTTAAGATTGTAGTAAGTGTTTGGGTTGCATGAATTTGAATTGGTCTAATCATATATATCTTGGGTTTTAATTTGCAGGTAAAGTGTACTGAAAATGCAGCATGCTCGGGAAATCCGGTCACCGTGGTTATAACAGATTCGTGTCTGGACAGCAACTCTCAATCACAACCAGTTCATTTTGATATGAGTGACACTGCTTTTGTAGCCATGGCAATTCCAGGCAATGCCGATCCGCTCCGAACTGCCGGAGTACTCAACGTCCAATATCGAAGGTTCGTTGTTAATTTGTATTGTCTAGTTCATTTAGATCCCGCTATTTCCTTATACCCCACACAATTCCCTCCTAGCACCAGTATATAACCTAACTATGAAATCACTTATTAGAATCAAACACTTACCAAATAACTACCCAAAAGTTATAACTAATAGTCATGGCCTAACTTTATTTCGTTATATTACCACACATTTTTAAGAGTAAAAATGCTAAAATTGACCATTTACCGGTCTCCGACTAATAATCTTTTAATCACATGGTACTTGACCAGTCGTTATACAGGGGTCATGGTTTATACTGCAGTTGTGTTAAACTGATACTGCAGTTGTGTAGAAAGGGAACTGCAGTTGCGCGGAACAAATGCCGTGTCATCAATCCGGAACTGTAGTTATGTTGAATGGATACTACAGTTATGTTTAAAAGATACTGCAGTTATGTTGAACGGACACTGCAGTTATGTTGAACGGATGAATGACCACTGTTCTGTACAACTGCAGTTTCCTTTCAACATAACTGCAATATCTTTTGCACACAACTACAGTATATGTTCAACACAACTGCAGTATCAACTATGATCATGATCCACAATGCATGGTCCACAATATAATTTGCGGTACTTGACTTGGTCTTTATGGAACTCCGCCCAACCCATTGGGTCTATACATATATATATAGACTTTATTAATTATTGTGTGCACACACTTGACTTACAGAGTTCAATGCAAGTATCCGGGAGTACCACTGAGCTTTGGCGTGCGTTCTGGTTCGAGCCCCTACTATTTTGAAACTCTGATTGAATACGTAAGTGGCAGCGGGGCCCTCAGCGCTGTAGAACTGAAGCAAGCTTCGGCCTCACCAGATTCATGGCTTTCCATGCAGCAGTCTTGGGGTGCAGTGTGGAAGCTAAACGACACCTCCGGACTAACAGCGCCTTTCTCCCTCAAACTCATTGAAGACTCTGGCAAAACGCTCGTCGCCGACAACGTCATTCCGGCCGATTGGCAGCCCGGAAAGACCTATCAATCTGCCGTCACTTCTTTTGTTTGACGATATGATGAACTAATTACAAAATTAAATAAAATATCTAATGTACCAATAATCTGCCATCACCATGTACTCGATTATGTCGATTTCTTAGGCTGACGGTAGATTAAACTATAATATTCGTAACTAAGCTGTTATAGTACGATGTCAAATTAAATGAATAAACTATATTTATTATCTCACTTTTTATTGTGCGGACATCTATCCCTTACTAGTTTTGATTGACTTAACAATTTTAATTTGTTTTCTTTTTCATTTCTTCTAAGCTTGTCCTTACTTAGACATTAGACAAGGTGGCACATTGAAAAATAATTTTTTTTTATATACGATGACATGGTTCCCTGACAAAAGGCTGCCGCAACTGCAACGTTTTGTACTTTTTTATATATATTTTATTTTCGTTTTTAATTTTTTATTAATTTTGTTTTGATGTCATATGAATGTGAATGTGGGATCATTTTTAAAAGTAAGAAAGTATTGCAAAAATGTAAAAAATAGTGAATGAATTACAAATTTGATGATATAAAATTTTTTAAAATAAGAGAGTATTACAGGGATAATGAAACTAATATATAGAACAGGACACGAAGCTAAAGTATAAGTTCTGAAAATACGTACCGTTAATCACTTTTCCATTCAATTTGCAAAATATAATACCGGTAGTGCATATCCTATTGCATGAATTCCATACACAACTTTAAAATTCAATACTTTGTAATTTTAATATTTTTTTCCTCTAAATGATTACTGATGCAACGAAATTTGTCTAGACTTAATTACAATTTATTATTTTATAATACTTAATTTAATATGAAGAATTAGTTAATGAAATGTATATATTTTCAAAAGAATACGCCAAAATATTTGGTTAGGCACAAATTGGCAAATTTTAAAAATTACTAAAGCAAATAAGAGGAAAAAAATAATATAACATTTACCAATATGACAATAT
>CM008332.1:17666606-17680724 GCA_002525835.2 Ipomoea batatas
TGGAAAGTGGTAACTTTAAAAATAAAATTTTATTATTGGCAACAAAAAAAAATATTTCATACAAGTATACAACAAAACAAGCTCACAATATCAAATGATAGTCTTATTGTATTGATACTCTTGAAATAAATAAATAAATAAACAAACCTCAACAGTATGCAGTCACAGTGAGGCAGTCCACCAGGATGGAGGTTGGAGGAGATGCCGTGGAGCAGACAGAGGAGACGCCGACGCGGAGGTCGCCGGGTGGGAGCAGACGGAGGTCGGACTTCGGAGAGTGGAGACGGAGAAAGCAGCCACGCAGGTCGCTGGCCGTAGGGCTGAACTTGGGACTTGGCTAACGCAGCCACTAAGGGTTTTAGTTTTAAGGATTTTAGATTATATATATTTATTTATTTATTTAAAAATTTAGTTAATTCAGTTAATCAAGAGTTCCCCGATTTAGTTATCATTGTCCATAATTATAATGTCATGTGCTTTCAATTTGTTTACAAGTACAAAAACGATTAACTGCATGTACAGAATGTGTCAATTGCACGTATATAATATGGGACACAGTTGTGTGAGACCGTCTCACGGATCCTTATTCGTGCGACGGGTCGGGTCGAATTGAGACACCATGCAAATGTCATACTTATATGTGCAAATGTCATACTTATATGCTCAAATATAATATTAAGAATAAGGATCCGTGAGACTTATATGCTTAAGAATACAATTTTTGTTACTTATAAGAGAAAAAGTAATACTTTTTTCATAATAAGTAATGTTGACAAGTGTTTCTTACTTATAAAGGCAAATATAGCACTTTTGAGGAAAAATGTAATACTTTTAAATCGAAATATAAAAGTATTGTATTTTCCCTTAAAAGTATTACATTTACTCTTATAAGTAACAAAAATTTTATTATTGATTAGCATTACATTTGAGCACATAAGTATGACATTTGTGCATATAAGTATTACATTTGCATCTTTGGTCGTAGCATTTTAGGTACAAGCAAATACCCGGAGTATTCCGGGGTTATCGATCCACAGAGAAGCGGTGTATTAAGCACTAGTTACTAATTTATTCACGAGAAGCTATTCCTACGTTAACAATGGTTATTTATCATAATTATGAAAACAAAATAAATGAAGCAAGGCAAACGGACTTTTATATACAAGAGATTAAGAGCGAGATTTTTGGGGGTCAAAGTGTTTAATCACCTAGTGCCAATCTAAAGTAAAATAATCATTCGGGTTAAAACAAGTGTGGATGATTGCAATCTAAAAGGGAAAGATTATTCTCGTAATTCAAACCCAAAATAAGGTAATTGGAATACTCACTCTCGTGAGCTATTCACAAGTCACAACATATAATCAAGAACAAGCAATGGATGGAATACCACTCTCGTGGGCTATTCGCAATTGGAATACTCACTCTCGTGAGCTATTCACAATTAATCCCTTAATCAACATGTCCTCTCTCGAGGTACAAGAATCAAGTGCAATTGTGGGTGCTCTAATTCATAGACAAATTTAGCAATGAAACAAGTAATTAGAATCCTTAACTACAAGCATCAAGAAATTAAGCCACAATTACAACACAAGTAATAAACCCAAATAGATATTTCATTCAAGCAATTAAAGAACTATAGGCATATGGGTGAGTTTCATTAGAGGGAATTTCACGTGTAATTTATATTTTAGTGATGAGAACAAAACAAAAATACTTCATATACAGTAATTAGGAGCAAATTGCCATTTTGGTCCACTGACTATAGGGGCCTTGTTAATTGCAGTCCACGACTTTCTAAAGTGTTAATTTCGTACCTTAACTATTCAATTTCTATCAATTTTGGTCACTCCGGTCAATTTACCGGCCAAATCTTACCGGAAAATAGTAAAGAGTAAAAGAATGGGGGTATTTTAGTCATTTCATGTATGTTTCTTCTTCTCCGGCGAACCCACACTTTTCTCCGGTGCAAATCTGATTTTCCTGAAAAAATTGGACATACCTAACAATAATCCATGGATAAGAAAGTTTTCACACATGTAAAGTCTGTAGTTAATATCTATAGTTTTAATAGAGACATGAACGAAGTCTGCACTAAAAATCCTTTTTCTACTGTCTTCTCAAACATGAAAGTAAAAGCTGTGATATCAGTAAGTAAATATGAATATACAAACTCATATTGTTTCTGTTTCTTCTTCTTCGGTGCAAATCTGATTTTCCGGTAATTTAAAATAGTTGTGAAAGTCGCCCCCCATCTGTACAAATCTGGTAACATATTAGCGGCCAAATCCGGTAAGATATTAGCTGCCAAATTACCGGTGAAGCGGAGGAGGAGCCGCTTTCATCCAGGTTCCCGCCAAATTACAGGCAGCAACGACGATGTCTTTCCGCGCCGGAGACCGCGAGCACTTCTAGGAAAGGGTTGGATTGCGTCGATTTCGGACTGCGAGCACGTCGGAGACCGCTTTCCTCGCCGCTGCTAAAATTGATTTCGGATTTGCAAAGTTCAGGGAAGGCATAAAGCTGCGATGTTTTCAGCTTTGGCATTCTTTTACTAGAGCTGGCTAGTGGCAAGAAACTGATAGAGAAGGTGAGTGCAACCATGAAGTACACAATCACAGATTGAACCCTACCTTTGGCTTGCGAAAGAAAATTCAGCGAACTTAGCTTAATCGAAACTACGTGGATGGAGGCTGAGTTGAGAGAGGGAGAAGATAGGAGGAAATGGTGGGTGGAGGCTGCCATTGACCATTTTGCTCGCCGGAGAAAAGCGTGGGTTCGCCGGAGAAGAAGAAGCATACATGAAATGACTAAAATACCCCCATTCTTTTACTCTTTACTATTTTCCGGTAAGATTTGGCCGGTAAATTGACCGGAGTGACCAAAATTGATACAAATTGAATAGTTAAGGTACGAAATTAACACTTTTGAAAGTCGTGGACTGCAATTAACAAGGCCCCTATAGTCAGTGGACCAAAATGGCAATTTGCTCCAGTAATTAGCTTTGTATAGAGAATCAGTTTTCTTTCAATAGCAACTCAATTAATCTCATTTCTTAGCGCTGGCAGTCAAACATTATTTTTAATTGTTTATATTATTTGATTATTACAAATTGATGTGATAGCAGTCTAGCAACTATAGTGTTACATTAGTTTTATTTACCTGATTACATATTGATTCCACACTCATGCATCATTTTATTTTATTACAGAGTGCTTAATGACTGAACTTATTACATATTACTGTATTTGGTTTTTATTAATAATGTAATTAATAAAAAAATTAAGTACAACATGTATTTAACACTTTAATCTTACTATGGTATTCAACATAGAGATAGTATCAATTAGAATGCTCTTCCTTCTATTTTTGGTTTAGACTTTTCCTAATAAAATTTTTAAGTAATCAATTTCAACACTAACATACAAATCTTATAATTTCAAATAAATGTAACTTTTTAAATATTAGAATTGTTTATAATTTTATTTTTTTTGGAGAATAGGAGGTATAAACCAAGATCATTAGCTGATCCGCACGACGGTAGAGGCACCCAAGATGCCGAGCTCGTCTTGTCTCAGAAGATTCTTTATGTCTCTGGGTGGCTTGTCGATCCATCTGAAGTTTTCGGTTTGGTAGCGTGCCCCTTTTGCAAAAGCATCCGCGACCTTATTTTGTTCACGTGGGATATGTCTGAACTTTATATCCCACCTTCTTCCCTTCGAGGATCTGCAAAGCTCCACGATATTGTTTTCCATGCCTTCATAATCTTCGTTCCCATTGATAAGTTGGATGGCTTTGGTAGAGTCGGACTCAAAAATTACTTTTCTATACCCGAGCTCCCAAGCTTTCTCGATCCCATTGTGCACTCCCCACAGCTCCGCTTCTAGAGGACTGCATCGGCCAATCCGATTGGAGAAAGCTCCTAGGAATGCAACTTCTTTGTTACGAAAGACGCCTCCATTTGTTGCAAGATTTTGGTTGTCGACGCACCCATCAGTGTTAACTTTGACCCATCCTGCTTCTGGGGGGTCCATGGTTGGCTCCTCCGATTGTCTCTTCATGTCTTTCCTCCCGGGCCTGCGTTTCTGCCAAGCACTGCTTCTGTCTCTTTGAACTTGCTTTGCAACCAGTCAATCTTGTCTTTAATGTCCCTTTCTCCCCTGTTGAACACCACTTCATTTCTCCACTTCCAAATCCACGAAGCTGTCATCGCGAACCTGGCGCTCTTCTGCTTCTGTCGTTGGCCTCCCGCGTTACCTGCCAGGTTAGTGTCTAACCAAGTATTAAAATCCAAAGTATCGGATGTACCTTTTTGCTCGTCGATGTTGATGTTATGCCACACTGCTGCTGCTGCCGGGCAGCTTCTGATAGTGTGGTCCACATCTTCTCTATCTACGCCGCAGACGCCACAACGCTCATCCGGAGTGAATCCTCGTTTTTTCCTTTCGGTGTTGCACATAATCCTCCCATGCTTGACGAGCCACATGAAAGAACGTATCCTGTTGGGCACTCGGAGCGTCCATATCTCTTTCCATCCTTCGCTGCTTCCCTCACCTTGTCCTTTCAAAGTTAACCCATAAGCTGATTTGGTTGAGAATGCTTGTACATCATCATGTCCCAATCACATGCAGTCTGCCTTGCTTGCATCGTTAAGAATGACCTTGGCAGCGATTTCGCTTCTTTTGTCGGGGTGGAGTGCAACATCGATCCAATTCCAATCCCACGTACTTCTTGGGTGCCATAAGTCAGCCACCCATTGCTCTTCCGCGTTCTTGTTAAGAGGTCCTATTAACCACTTACGGAGTGGCTCATTCCCAATCCACCGATCAGTCCAAAACCGGGTGCCTCTGCCGTTTTTCACCACTCTTTTCACTCCACATTCCAGGTTCGGGGCTGCAACGCAAACCCCCTTCCAAATGTTGGAGTCATTCCTCTTTCTTTTGATGTTCGCAATGCTGGCACCATTTTTCATATACTTACACGTCATCACTCGAGCTCAGGCCGCATTCTCTTCTTTAAGGATTTGCCACCCAAGCTTGGTTAGAAGTGCGATATTCATGTTTCTCATTGATTTTATCCCGAGTCCACCGTCTGATTTTGGTAGCGTAACCGTGTTCCATTTGACTAAGCTTGTTCGTCTCGTAGTCACATCCCCTCCCCACAAGAAGTTTCTCGTGCGTTTGTCAATTTCGTCACATACTCCTTTAGGGATGAGCATGGTTTGCATGGCATAGGAGGGAATTGCATTGAGTACTGCTTATACCAACACTTGTCGCCCCGCGAGCGAGAGAAAGCGCGTCTTCCACCCCTCTAGTCTACTTTGGACCCGATCAATAATGCTCTTGCAATGGTCCTTCGTGACTCTCCCATGAAGCGATGGAACTCCGAGATATCTCCCTAGATCAGTCGTCCTGGGAATACCCGCCATACCGGCTAGCTTCTCCGCTTTCTCGCTGCACACATTATAATTTCATTAATGATTTTAGGATGTTTTTTCCACATAGAAAATATTATAAACCACTAGTATTTTCGCCCGTGCGTTGCACGGATTGGATTTGTTATAATATTTTAAGAATATTTTGATTGATATACAATTATATAAATTATTAACATCGAATATTATATAACGCAATTGATGAAATTGGTTGGATCGATTATATTTTTTGATGTTTCTCTTGCTTGAATTTGAGCAAATAATTGTCCAATTACCCAATGCGATGCACGTATATATTTTTTATTATATATTTAGATAATAAAAATAAAGATGAAATTATTAAAAAAAAAACTAATATTGAACGTATACATTTATTTGATTATAAGATTAGTGTAAAAGTATTACTCAATTAATTGAATAATATATGACTTGTTTGTCAACAATTATCTTTAAAAGATCGATATGTAATATAACTTATGTACTTATATTATTACTAAAATAAATATGAGAAAATGAGAAATAATTTAATTATATTTATTATAAAAATAAATTCAGTGATCAATATTTAGCTAATTAGCGTAATTACCATAATGCCAAGACCTTGGGGTCTAATGACATCCGGTTGCACTCCCATATTGAAGGGGAAGGGGGTGCGTTCAAGTCTCAGTGGAGGCAATGTTGATGTACGGTTGACTTTTTGTGCTTCAGTATGTTGAGAAAGTAATTATGAACAGATACTACACTAATATATGTACAATCATACTTTTGTACCTTAAGTATATTCATTTTCACCATATTGCATTTAGTTTTTTACTTCCCTTATATTTGAATCAATTAATTTTAATTATTATAAAAAATCTAACAGCCCATGTTTAGTTAATTTTTTTTAAAGTTTAAATAATTTAAAGTTTTCAAAAGAAAAGTGTAATTAATTATTTTTCATGTTTTTAAATAGTTTTCAGTCAATTAGTAATATCCTTTCTCTTTTCCAATTTGCCTAATTTATGTTTCCCTTTCTAGTAGGATCTTTTTATTTTTATATTTTTAATCAATTAGTAAAATCAGCTTTCTTTTCCATTTTATCTTTACTATTACTATTGTTTGGACAGAGATTTCACAAAGGATGCTTTTATTTTTATTGATAGTAGTATAGATAATTAGTTAAATTATTATTATTGGTGTAAATAATAATTAATAAATTATTTTTTTTCTTATAAAATTACACAGATTTTGTTTTCGTTATTCTCATAATTATAATGGTTTAATTATTATGAGAATTTGGTAAATAAAATTTTGTTACCAATTAAATGTTATTAATTTTTTTTACCAATTAAATGTTATTAATTTTTTTACCAATTAATTAATAATATTATTTTGTGCGAGAAAGTTGAAGGGGAGAATTTTACTTTTCTTAATAGTATTGATACGTGAATATAGAAACACTATTACCAATTAATAGATATTAGTTAATTTTTATTTTACATTTTCTTACCAAATAAGCTTTATTAATTATTTGACCAATAAAATATTTAATTAATTAACTGCAAAAATTTGAGCGAAAAATGAAATAGGAGGATATTAATTTTATATATAGTATAGATGTTTTCGAATGATCCTGTACCAACATATGTTTGGTATATCACATGTCCTTTGCATTGCACTAAATATACCATCAAATAAAGTAATTACAATACATTCTTTTACAAAATTATTGAGTTTATAATATAATCGGTCTTTCTATATTTATTTATTATGTAAATTATATATTAATTTATAATACCTAATACTAAAATTGTTAATAAGTATAGTTATCATTACTCTATGCTGTTTTTTCTTTTGCATGAATGGTATTACAAAATCAAACTGTTTGAAAACATTACCTGGGAGTCATGGAGTAGGCACTCCAGTGTATGTTGGTTGACTGCGGAAGGTTGATATTCCCGGGACAAATAACAACGAATCAATCAAAGCCTTATACAACTTTTTCTTCGTATTGGGGAATAGGTCGGAAGCAGAGACAAAAACGGGCTCCATTAGTGAAAAAAAAAATTGTTTTTGATTTGTAGAATTGAAAGAAAACAGGCGCAACAACAGAATTTGCAGATTTGACAGTGCGGAGTTCTGGAATAGTTGTACTGCGTTTCTCTTTTAAAGTTCGCAGTATAGAATTAGGGATTTATATAAGGTTGTATCTTATTACGATAGAATTGTAGTATGATAGGAATTGTAATGTAGAATTATAGTACGATAGGAATTATAATGTAGAATTGTAGTACGATAGGAATTGTAATGTAGAATTGTACAACTAATAGGAAAATAGGAAATAATCGCATCCTAAATATTGTAGAACTGTTTTTGGCGGGAAACTTAAAGTGAGGATTTTTTTTATATATATAGTATAGATTTATGACTCCTATTGGGTAATTACTTACCCTTATTCACCCATACTCTACACAGCTGTAGTATAACAATCAGTAGTTCTGCCAAATCAACATTATAGTAAGGCAAGACAGAATCCACGTGCTCCTCCCATAGGGTAACAGTGAGTCGACTACCCCTGAGTAGTGAAAACAACAATGAGCATGATGATGCCTAAATTTATACTTAAACAAATCAAAAAGACATCCAAACAAACACATACCGAGAGTCTTCAATGACAAAATCAATCAACCTTTGAGGATTTGAATTAACTTGGACAACTTTTTGCTCAGTAATGGAAACAACACGGCCAATCAAATCTGCAAAAAATGAAACAAAAGATTTGAAATAATGGACCTTTTGTATCCTATATTAATAAGGATGTATGTATATTTAATATTATTTTGGTCTAATAAAATGTTTCTTGACAAAAGATTTAAAATTGGCATTCATGAATGTATACTGTTAGAAATTTAGTATAACAAAAAGAAATAAAAACACATCTAGTATAGAATAAGATTTAAAGAAGAATTTACCAATTAGCAGAACCTTTTTTCCTCTAATTCATAAAACAAAATTCGGCCACGATATAGGCACAATCTGCTCTCTCTAATTTATATACACTTTTAAACTTAATAGCATTTACCTAGGAGTCATGGAGTAAGCACTCCAGTGTCTATTGGTTGATTGTGGAAGGTGGATATTCCCTTGACAAATAACAACGCATTAGCCGGAGTCTAATACAACTCATTCTCGTCTTGGGAGATAGGTCGGAAGTAGAGACAAAAACAGACCCCATTAGTGAAAGAACAATATTGTTGAAAGATTTGCGTGACAATATCGTTTTACTATTTCGATTTGTCTGAGCAGGTTATAAAATTTCTAATTGATGAATGTATTTATAATACGAATAGACGAAGGAATTGTAGTATACGAATTGTATTGGAATTGTAGTATAGGAATTGTAGAATAGTAGACTTCATTTTGTAGTATTGGATTTCGTGTTTTAATAACAGATTTATTTGATACGAATTGTATTGGAATTGTAGTATAGGAATTGTATTGTTTTAATATTATTCTATTGTTTTAATTGTTTTAATGTACAATATTTTGGGCGGGAAGGAAGATTTCGTTTTGGAGGATTTTGTTTTTATATATATAAAGATTATAAATACTATTAAATATTTTACAAAGTCAAATCCTTTATATTGTATTAAACAAATCCTATATGTTTGCTAATAAGGTGGTAGTGTATATATAGACCTAGCAATTATCGACACGACCCGTTAACACGACACGAAACCGGACACGAAAATAACGGGTTAGTGTTTAGCCTTAGCATGTCCCGGGTCGTTAACGGGTTGACCCGTTAAGAACCCATTATGTTTTCGTGTCTTAACAGGTCAACCCGTTAAACCTATTAAGAACCCGTTTAACCCGTTAATATTATCGTGTTAACCTGTTTACACAAACACGTTTAGAACCCGCTAAGAACCATTGCCTTTACAAAATATATCATGAACATGATTAAGAATAAATTTACTACACTAGGCCAAGATCATACACCAATTATTGGTGTTCGACAATATGAAATTTGAATGTCTATTGTGTTCAATTTTATTTTAAAAACTAGTATGAACTTCTTTAGTTATGATTTTTGGATGTTATTTTATAATTTTATGAATGTTATAAATTGAATATTTTTTTAGTTTGTTTGATGGATTGGATTGTATGTTTTATTTATTTTTTTTATATAAATTAACTTTAAATTTTAGTTTTTAATATATCAATAGATTTAGCGGGTTTAAACGGGTTTCGTGTCATATCGTGTCGACACGATCCGAAACCCGTTAACAAAACGTGTCTATCGTATCAACCCGTTTAACCCGTTAACAAATCGTGTTCGTGTACGTGTTACAATTTTGAACCTGTTAACCTTAATGTGTCGTGTTCGTGTTTAGCCTTATCGTATTCGTATCGTTATCGTGTCGACCCGTTAACGAACCCGTATACACGAATTGCCAGGTCTATGTATATATAAGGGTGAATAATAAAAATAGGAGCCACAAAATGATCCTCACAAGTTATTGAAAAAGAACTTTTAACGCATAAAACGGTCATGTGATATAAATCATGTTACATATCAAAATTTTTAAAATAAATGCAATCAAATGAGTAATATATTATTTATACTTTTGCATTGATCTTATAATCAAATAAACATACACTCTCAAATATTATAAATTATAATTATTTATAGATTAACCTTTAATTTTATTATTTAGATATATAATATACAAAATTAATCCGTGCATCGCACGTGTAATTTACTAGTTTAAAAAAAAAAAAGACAAAACGACGTACTTTTGGACTCAAATCCACCTTGCACAATTTGGAATATTTTCTCTATGTGTTTTTATGTCATTTTTGGGCGGAAAGGTGAGCACAATTTCAAAGCCCAAGCTTGACATAAAAAAAACTCTCGGCCCAAACATGAATTAAAACCTAGGGTTTTTTCGAGATTTAGTCCCTGCATAAAAACCCAAAGAGACACTTTCTCCACTACAGCAGCTAAGGCAACGAAGCTCTTCTCGGTGGTCCTCGTCGGCGCTGTAAGTCCCAACTTCTCCATTAATATCTTCTCGATGCTCATTCTAAACCTCATTTATGTGTTATATTTTGTTTTCATTTGCTTATTTCGTCGAATTTGTTGACGTTGAGGTGTGATGCTTGCTAGATATGGTTTTTTATAAATCGCAATTTGTTTTTCATATAAAATTGGCTGAAACCTCGTGACGTTAGCTGCGTAGAAATATGTGCGCAAAACTAGAAAAGGAAATTTGACAATCATATGTGAATGATTTTGAGATACGTTTTCCAGTTAGGCAATGTTGATCTGATTGTTTCCATTTGACTAGCTTGTTTTGTTCGCTGTATGTTGTTTGCGTGGATTTTGAAGTGCATAATCGATGCGATATTCCTGTTAGGCGATTTTGAGATACGTTTTCCTGTTAGGTGATATTCCTTGTCTGGGTGATTGTCCTTATTTGAATTTGGATGATCAATGTGTATCTTAAGTTTGCCATTGTTAGTTTGACGATTTATCATGTTCAGTCACCAAAAAAATGAATTGATGATTTGTGAACAGACATTTGTGTTTGTTTGTATGTGTCATATGTTTGTGTTTCTTTTATAATACTTGCGGAGTCTTTGGCTGTTGCTAATCCTGGCTTGTATTCTTTCTGTGAATAGAAAGGTAAGCCATGAAACATAACAATGTTATACCGAGTGGGCACTTCAGGAAGCACTGGCAGAACTATGTGAGGACATGGTTCAACCAACCTGCACGCAAGCAAAGGAGAAGAGTTGGTAACTACAATTTTAAACTTATCAATCTTATTATAAAACCAGTATGTAGATAAGTGATCTCTGATTGTTGAATATAATCTCAGCCAGACAAAAGAAGGCTGTGAAAATTTTCCCGAGGCCAACTGCTGGGCCTCTCCGCCCTATTGTCCATGGACAGACCCTCAAGTACAACATGAAGGTTAGAGCTGGTAGGGGATTCTCCCTTGAGGAGCTTAAGGTGAGTTGTCACAGGGTTTGTTTAAATATGTTATTTCATTTGCAGAGTTTTCTTCTGAGTTAAGGCTAGAGGATAGGAATTAGCCAATGTTTGCTTTAATAGCTTGGGACATAGCTTACTTGAAATTGTTACCTGTTGCCTGGATCACTTTTTCTAAGATAAAAGTAAAAATATTGAAATGTGGAATGAAACTACTTCTTGCTCCTAAGTTGTACAATTGTTCTATTAATGGACCGGTATCAAATTTGTTTATGTTTCTCCCAGGCTGCAGGCATCCCAAAGAAGCTGGCCCCCACAATTGGCATTGCAGTTGATCACCGTCGTAGAAACTCTTCTCTTGAGGGTCTCCAGACTAATGTTCAGAGGCTGAAGACCTACAAAGCCAAATTGGTTGTCTTCCCAAGACGCGCACGCAAATTTAAGGTGACGGAAATGTGTTTTGATGACTTGGAAAGATCAATTTGGTTGTTGAACAGCTATTCATGATCTTGTTTTCCTTGCAGGCTGGCGATTCTACTGCTGAGGAATTAGCCACTGCAACCCAAGTCCATGGTGCTTACTTGCCCATCGGACGGGACAAACCAGCAGTGGAGCTTGTTAAGATCACAGAAGATATGAAATCATTCAAGGCTTATGACAAGCTGCGTCTGGAGAGGACGAACGAGCGTCATATGGGTGCTAGGCTTAAGAGGGCTGCTGAGGCAGAGAAGGAAGACAAAAAATAGAGAGATGCTTGGACCATATGATGCCAGATATCTTTGCAGTTTTCCATCTTAGTGTTATTGAGTTATTATTGGAGTGTCACTCTGAATCACATTATCATTTATATTTCTAGTTGAATGTATGGATTTCAAGACTGATTTTATGAGATGTATTTTATTATCTTAGGCTTACAGTTTTTAGACTTGAGCACCTCCCTCATTGGCTCATCTACATCTTCGGCTTATGTTAGAATTATGATGAGATTAAAGAAGCTAAATTATACTATAGACAGCCGCATATGCCACCAAGAAGGTGCCCGAGCCTTCTTGGGGTCCACATTTTTTGAGAAAAATACCTGAGATTTTTACAAACTCACTTTTTGTCCAGAAGTTGCTTCAAAGCATTCTAGGAATTTTTTTATAACCTCTATTTGAACTTCATCTGCCACTGCAATAAGTAATAAGTCGTCAACAAACATAAGGTGAAAAAGACAAGGACCATACCTGGAAATTTTGACACCCTTCCAACGTCCTCTCTTGACCTCCCCTTTGATTATTTGGCTTAGTCTTTTCATGCATAAAACAAAAATATATGGCAACATTGGATCTCCCTACTTATTCCCCGAGTAGGTATAATCTAATTAAGCTGAGATCCGTTCCAAAGAATGTCAGTCGGGCAGTAGTAACCATTCACTATCAATATACAAAACCATTACAATTGATAGAGTAAAATACGTGTATTCGGTCAAAATTACTCTTTATTACTGAATGAGTCGGGTACAAGGCAGTTATACCCTAATGGAGCTCGGTTAACGTGACAATGGGTCTGAGGTTTCCGAGCTACTTGACTATTATATAGAAAACAACCAAAAAGTCCCCTTCACAACATTAAATGTGGTATATATATATTGTCATCGGACAGGTACCGGGCCAGTGACATGGCGACCGCGTGGCGGGCATACATCGGTCCAAAGGCGGGTCCCGTACTCGAAGGCCAACTGTCGCGAGACCAAAGGGTTTGGACTTCAAGGGGGACGTCCAAGGCCAGCAGGGCACCCGGTCAGTCCGAGTTCTGGTTGATTCTCATCCGGCTACAGGCAGACCGAGAAGGTCAGTTGGATTAACCAGGTGTAAAAAGACTGGTAACCGAAATAGACCGGGGAATAGTGCACGGTGACCGTGGAATAATCCCTATCAATAATACAACATATCACCATATCGGAAACAAACTAAACATTATGACAAGAATTTCTTCAAGAGGTAACTAGTTCTACGTCGCGATCTCAAACTAGCCACAAACTTCAGATCTTGAAAACAATGAGGTTTTGTAAAATATAACAAATAGAATTAGCCTAAAATGCTAAATAAGTTCTACTTCACCCTGTAAAATAAATACATTTATACTTTTGAAAATAGATATGCTTTACAAAGAGATTTTTATACCTAAGTAGAGAAAAACATTTAGCCAAAAGCTTAAAAGAGTATTTCCAAAAGGATTTTCCATCAAAGACAATAATTTTCAAAATGTTTAACTCCACACCAAAGGTAAGTAAGATATACATTTCCTCAAGTATAATATTAAATATATTGAAGCGATATAATAATTTTATAACTCGTCGCTACTCACTCTCAAAGTACGATGAGTAAAGAGGATTCTCAAGGTAAGAATAGTCTTTATAGCAACTCTCAACCAACAACCATTTCAAAACATAACCTCCAAGTAATCATTATAGATCAATATATAAGTCAAGTATAGAGGATTATAAAGCTCATCATTTCTTACAAATATTTCCAAAGCATAGTATATGTAAGTATATGGAAGAATTCATAACATAGGGCTGTAAATAGGCCAGGTCAGGCCAAGCTTTGTATATTTAGGCCTGGGCCTGTTATGAAAATACAAGGCCTGAGCCTGAGCCTGGGCCTGTATGTAGGCTTCATAGTAGGCCTGAGCCTGGGCCTGCAAGAGGCCTGACTAGGCT
>CM008332.1:17684950-17696829 GCA_002525835.2 Ipomoea batatas
CGAATTAAACAAGAGCCTACTAGAAATATGCCGCTTGGAAATTCTACTACACTAAATTTACGAGCCACCGGATCACAATGCTGCCCAACGAATTTTCTACCGCCGACTAGAAGTTTGAACTCGGAGAAGAAAAGCAGGAGCATGACGATGGAGGAGATAAGGGTGATAACACCATCGGAGAGAGTACGGTTGTAGAATTCCTCATTGATTTTCTGGTAAACATCCAACTTTATCCATTCTTCTATCTCACATATGCATAAATATCATAAATCCTTTTTCTTTACCGCTCCAGGAGTGAAGATAAACGACGACATAACGAACGACAACAGAGGAAAAAGAAGTACGGAACTCGCTGCTGCTGCGACGGGTCATAGAAGTGGAACATGCTCTCCTGGGGAAGAGAGGTCATAGAAGTGGAAGAGGTTGAAGGGTCCATCTATCTTTGACGCTTAATCCGCTGCAAATGTTTTCGCTATTGGCGTCTTTTTGGCCTGGTAATTCTGAAGTAGAGAACACACTTGATATATTGGAGTGTATTTACGTAAATGACACGCCCATCTGATGTGTAACTAATGTTTTCCACTGACGGTAAGTTTGATTTCGGAAACTCAATACAGGTCTGAATCAGGGACCGGTGTAGGTTTGAATTGGAGACTCAATGCAGGTCAAATTGATAACACAATGCAGGTCCAAATCATGGTCACCATGATTATGGTTTCGGGTGTGTGTTTTAGGTTTGAAGAACGAACACAAACTTTTCGTATCGATCCCCACAGACGGCGCAAATGTTGGTTTTATGACTTTTGGGTAGTCAAAGGCAGGCCAACACTACTGTTTAGAATATAGGAAAAATGTAGGGAAAATATATGTAGAGAATATAGGTAATGCATTGCTCAGAATTACCTCTCCTCTTCATGTATGGATGGTCTATTTATACATATTTGTGGCCTAGAGCCCTTTAAAGAATAAGAATCCCGAACTACCTCATAATGGGAGTCCTTGTTACATTATAAATAATTAGCACTAATCCTACTTATGTTTTAAATACTAAGTCCAATCCTTATCGAACTCTTCGGTAGCTCTGTACTGGGTTTCTTTCTTGGTCTTATCGATCCAGTTAATCTCTTGGGCCGGTCCATGTGGCCCAGCTCTAGTATATTACCCATCAGCTGGAAAATCCCGCGGGAGGTGGCCTCATGCGCCAAAAGTTCGCTGGCGCATGAAAATGACGGTGGCTTGTGACGCCGGCGGCGCTAACGGATGGCAATGAAATTTGTTAGATAAGGTCAAAAGAAGGAGAGGGATTCATCAGTGTGGGAGGTGAGAAAAAACCACCAGAGAAAAAGAGATATGAGAAAAATAATCAGAGTTTTGGAAAACTGTGATGCCGTATGTAGGCGCGTGCAGCGGCGGCGTTTCTTGGGTAAGGTCGTCGAGAGTGACTGTGGTTGTAGATTTTGAAGTAAACCACCATAGATATGTTTGAATCCAAGAGGCAGTCGTATGCTACTTTTTACGCCGAAAAAATGGAAAGGAAATTACCCTAGGAAGGTAGGCTCTGATACCATGTTGAATTTGGAAGATGGAATGGCATGGCGGGTAGAGAATAACAACCACCTGCTAGTTAGGTGGAAGAAAGAATGAACAATCAAGGAATGGAAAATGTATATGAGACTGAAAGATATAGAAAATGTAATGATTCTATATTATCTGCTTTTGTTTCTAATAAAGAAAAATAGTATATATATATATATATAAAATAATAATAATAAAATTCAATTCCCGTGTGGTTGGTTACCTCAGGTGCGGTTGTGAAGTTAAATTTGAGTCATTAATCTTGTCTAAATCGACATTCAGGATTAACGGTGATTAAAAAAAACGCGCAGTGACAATTTGGTCTTTTTACATCTAGGTCAAATTTAAGGTGTGTGATTTTCCTTCTTAAGATATGTGGTTTTCCTTCTTAAGGTGCGTGATTTTCCTTCTCAAGGTGTGTGGTTTGTGTGCTTAAGGTGCGTCAGTTGTTGAAACTTAAGGTGCGTCGGCCTAAAGCTTTAGGTGCGTTGTTTTCCTTCTTAAGGTGCGTTGTTTTCTTGTTTAAGGTGCATGGTTTTCCTTCTTAATGTGAGTTATTTTTGTGGCGATTTTGTTGGGGGAACTTGTAACAATACAAAGAAGGAAGGGTGAAAGAAAGTAACACCAGAAAGAGTACAAGATTGATTACAAGTTCGAGTACAAGTTTGAGTACTAGTATAGAATTGGCCTTCTCTTGAGGTGCATTGTTTTTCTTTTTAAGGTGCGTCGGTCTAAAGTTTTAGGTGCATAGTTTTCTTCTTATGGTGCGTGATTTGTATGCTTAAGGTGCGTCATTTGTGAAGCTTAAGTTGTGCCATTTAAAACTTAAGATGTGTGGTTTTCCTTCTTAAGGTGCTTTGTTTGTGTGTTTAAGGTGTGTGTTTTGTGTACTTAAGGTGAGATGCGTCATTGCTACACTTAAGGTGCATCCTTTGTGTGTTAACCACACAACTGCACGGGAACTTATCTTCGCACAGGAACCCTTCCACACACACACACACACACACACACACACACACACACACACACACACATATATATATATATAAAACTGTAAGTACCTATCCATAAACTGACACCTTTTCATAAACAGACACAACCATATAGATAAACCCTAACTCTTTATTTTTCAACACTCCACTACTAACTCTTTGAGCACAGTCACAGCTTATTGGATGGCAGCCACCTCGGCTTGATGCCCTGGGCCTCAGCTAGTAGTAAAGTGTGGGAGCCCGAGACCGTTTCCCTGCCCCGATTGTTGTTCAAGCAATCGCTTAAGCCTCCCTTCAAGTCCAACAACATGGTTTATCAGCTCACGGCCCCATTCGAGTTGTAATTCCTCTCAGGGTGATGTTGGTGTTGTGGGAGTGGCGGGAAATGCAAGAGGTGGACCTTGCCATAGTTGATCGTGATCATCATAGATTGAAAGTGGAAAGCATGCTCGCGCTTGTACGTCGACCTCTCAATGAAAGCACCTAGGATGGAACTAATTGACATGAGGTATCTATGAATCAATAAGTTTGCATAAATAAATGTAAGAATAATTCACGGATTAATGCTTGAATATTATAAAGAATGTTGTGTGGTAAAAGTGAAAATAATTTTGTAATGTTAAGTCAATGTTAATTTATATAAAGAGGAAAGCCCAACAAACCCCTAAATCGTGGTTGCCTAGGAGACCAAGTCACGGGACACAACCTAGGCCCGGAGACGGACTTCGGAAAAGGAATGGCTAACAACCTAGGGTCGGTTACTAGGCCCTTGCTCACTGCCCGATCCTATCCTTTATCCTCTTTGCATCGTGCTTCGGTCCTTCATGTTCTACTCGGGGCATCCTTCCCTCTCAATCCCCAATTCGTGAGGTCTCGGGTTTCGGATTGTGAGCTCTTGTACCTCAGATCTATATTCTTGGGTCATTAATTTCCATTATCTCCATCAACTCCTATTGTCTAAACAACTTTTAGCTAATGTTGTGCACTCCCATCCACATTCACTTTGATAAAAGAAGCATGAAGTGTTTTACACCCACTAAAATGAAATTTAGAAATTCAGAGCAATGCTCAAATAATACATTATATTAGTTGTATAATAATATGTTTTATCTACACTTATAATAAGAGCTAATAATGTTAGATTGTTAGACCCTTAACTAGAACTAAAAAAATGTTGGTGTAATAGTCTGCTTTAACATATTGTACTTTGTGTTCTTGTTATTGTGCAAACTCCAATTAAATTCCTAATATATCCTAATCTTTTATAATTTTACCAAATTTTTCCATTAAATATAACCGAAGTTTAACATTCAATTCTTTAGGCAATTTGTTTCTTTATTGCAGTTTTCAAACAAATTGGCAATATTGTATAATACAATTCTGTATAAATTCCTAACTTAAAATTAGAATATTGAAGTCTTAATAAGATTCTATAATACAATTTTGTATAGATTCCTAACTAAACCATTATTCTACACAAAACAACAGTATATAAATCACTCCCCTTCTCACTTCTCACTGGTATTCATCCAAAACTAAACCTAACATATTCTGCAACACATCATCTACTTGACAACATTCTATAGGTATGATTGTCAAAATATTATCATGCTAATTCTATTATTTGTATTTTCACTCATAATGATTACAGTTATTTTTTTAAAAAGAGCAATGATTGTATACTCATTAATTAGTATAACTTCAATATTGTTATGTAAATATATATATTGTATAATCTGTTCATCAATACTTGTATCCTTGTATGTAATGTTGTGGTTCTCATTATATTCCTCTATAATATACACATTTTAGTTACTCCTAACTCCCTAATCTATGGTTTTTGAATTTATGTTGTGGTTCCCATTATATTATTTCATAACATCCTTTATGAACATATTTTCCATGACACAAGGATATTAGTAATGACAAATGCTGGTTTTTGAATTTATGTTGTGGTTCCCATTATATTATTTCATAGCATCCTTTATGAACATATTTTCCATGACACAATGATATAAGTAATGACAAATGCAGTAAAGTTAATTGATAATGACACACAAACTGTGGGCTGGAGTTGTACAGTTCATGTCATTAAGAAAAACAAACCAAAAAACGCTATTGAAACGCTTGAGAAAAAGTATATGCTTATCGTACTTGAGGATGAAACAGTAAGTAAATAGTAAAATTTTTCTACCTTTATTATTTATTATTATTATTATTATTATTATTTTATTTTTATCATTATTATTATTATTATTATTATGAAGATGCTATCATTCACCACCAACATCATTGTAAATGTCATATCTAAATGCAAGCAACTCGAGTTCAATCAATAGTGTTTAATTGATAATGACATTATAATGTATGATATCACTTTACAAATCAACAAATGATACATCATCTCAAATGTCATTGTCAAACCTGTCTGGACGAACTATAAAGTACTTAATCACAAATACAATTACACATGAATTTTAAATGGTCAGACCGGTGTCCAAACAAGTGACAATGATGACACGCCATTTGCTCCCATGTAAGTGGTTTATTTGTTTCTACTTATTTTAGTTGCAATTTAGCTATTTACAATTTCGTTATGTTTTATTAAAATATATAAGTATCGAGACTATTTCTTTGATTTTTATTAATTTAGCATTTTTTTTCTCTCATTATTATATGACTACTTTAAGCATTTAAGGAACACTAATTTTTTTGAATTTAAAAATACGCATTGGGCATTGGTTTAATCGCGCAACGCGCGTGTGATAACTAGTATTTATATATAGTGTAATTTTTCGTCAAAACTAACGAAATAATATAACCATAGTTATATTTTATCACAAAAATTTAAATGTTAATTCATTAATCAAAATATATATTCAACTCGCACTGCTTTCGTAGCTTTACTAATTAAGCAGAACAATATATAGTCAACTTGGTTTATTGGGATTAATAACCTAAACCCATTGAAGTGAGCCCAATAACTTTAAAGAAAGCATGCCTTAAGAACTTGGACAAACTGGGATGAGCTTGTCCCAAACTAGAAGCCTAGATACATAATCTGGGCAAATTATTCTGTAGACTCGGGTCCAAAATATACAATTTGCATACTGAATTTTATAATTTATATATTGAATGTTCACAATTTGCATATTGAATGTTCACCTTGTAAATTCAGTTGTGAACATTCAGTATGTAAATTGTGATGGATCCACTTTGCAAGGTAAACTCGAGTCCATGGTATAACTATTGCACAACCTAGTCCAAACAAGCATCATTTTTTTTTGACAGTTATGCATTCCTGGCATGAAAAATACTACTTGAACTTTCAATTTTTATTTTTTTACTAAAAAATTTTATGTAAATAATTTTTGAAACTCATAGATTAAAAATAATTGAGTTAATTCCAGCAATGGTCCTCCGACTATGTTGATTTTTCAAAATTAGTCCTCGACTTTTAATTTGGACAATTTAGGTCCCTTGACTTTCAAATTCTTTCCAATGTTGGTCCTTTCGTCAAATTTTGGTGTCCGCTCACCTGTTTAGTGTATTATTACTCATATTTCTCTTGTCATATACGTTGTATATATGAATATAATCTCAGTCGAAGTCTCAATCGAAGCCATATAATCTCAGTCAAAGTCTCTTCGACTGAGATTATATTCATATATATAGCGTATAGGACAGGATAAATACAAGTAATAATACACTATATAGGTGAACGGACAATTTTACCCCTTCATTTGACCTCAACTTAACCAAAATTTGCTAAAAGGGCCAACATTGGAAAGAATTTGAAAGTCAAAAGACCTAAATTGTCCAAATTAAAAGTCGGTGACTAATTTTAGAAAATCAACATAGCCGGAGGACCATTGCTGAAATTAACTCAAAGATAATTTATCATTGATTGTCACATCGGGAATAAAAGTGAAAAAGTAAAGATTGAAATAAGTTCATATAATGCGTAGAACTATCATGGTATCGTTCAACATTACACGCCAAGTGAGGCGACAACAACAAAAACCAAGCAACATCAGCCAAACCAATCGTGAACAATCCACCAAGTGTTTGTGTACATAGTTGATGGCTGCCCATAGTATATCATAGGAAGGCCGCTGAATGTTTGTCTTATATGGAGTATAATATATCAAGTGTATTTGTTAGGGTAGGAATCTTTAAGCACACATGAAACATAAATTTAGAATTCTCAAAAAAAAAAAAAACATAAATTTAGAACGCACTAACTTTCATGTTTATTGTTTACTATACACGTCTACACCTCTGCCTACTATCAAGTATCAATACTATGAGTACTATAATATTCTCAATAAAATATGACTACTTTCACTACCATACTGTGCATTTATTCTTTTACTGTGCATTTTCGTACCTCCATATTTTTCACACAAAGATCCTCATTTTCTAAACAACTAATTAGAGACAATTTGTAAGTTTACTAATACAATTACAAGATCATATACTGATATACTAAATCAATATTAATCTCACAATGATGTAAACACCATGTATTATATGCAAAAATAAATAAATAAAATCCTTGTTTTCCTACTAATTTCATTTGCATGCCCTTCAAGTACGATTGGTTGTGCTAGATTAGAGGCTTTCAATCTTGCATGCCTTATTTTATTAGATTATGCCACACAAGGTATTCTTTTGTTTTGCTCTTTTTTTTTTTTTTTTAATATATATCAACTCTTGCAAGGCTTGAAACATAGGAAAGTTTGCAAGTCAGAAAAGCAGACTTTTTAGTTCTAAAAAACAAAAATCAATGTTAATATTATTATGTTATATTTAAGTTAAAATTATATGGATACTAGAGAAAATGTCAAATTGTATCATGGACCAAGGTACATGTTGCTTCATGGATGTACATAAAAATAATATTACATGTTTATAAAAAGACACCAATTGATCAACTATCATTTAAATATATTATTCTCTATTTCTTTTGTATAAATAAAATCAATATATAAAATAAGCGCATTGATATATTTAAAATACATGTATAGATATATTTTTTCAGTGCATTATTTTCATAAATTGTAATATAACTTCTTGTAGTGAACTTACGTATTTTCAGTTGCGACTTTATAAACCAACGGTAATGTAGTGATTTATGTACATAAAGAATGACTTCTTTTTTTTTAAAACAAAGAATGACTTTATGTACATGTAAATTTAATAAAAATTGAATATGTCTCTCTGTGTGTGTGTGTGTGTATGTATATATATATATATATATATATATATATAGAGAGAGAGAGAGAGAGATCAAATGCGGTAATAGGCTTCAGGTAAAAGATGGGGTTTAATTTTATCCCTTGATATAATCAAAATCAACAACTCAAAGTGATCACAGATTAAAGACAATTTAGTCTTTTTGCATATAGATCAAATTTAAGATGTGTGATTTTTGTGCTTAAAGTTTTATGTGTTGTGTGTTTAAGGTACGTCAGTTGTTGAAACTTAAAGTGCATCGGCCTAAAGTTTTAGGTGCATAGTTTTCCTTCTTAAGGTGCGTCAGTTGTTATAACTTAAGGTGCGTTGACCTAAAGCTTTAAGTGCATTGTTTTCCTTCTTAAGATGCGTTGTTTACCTTAAAGTATTTTATTTTCCTTCTAAAGGTGCGTTGATTTCCTTATTAAGGTGCGCCATTTTTAATAGTTTGCTTCTTTAATTGGGACGCGCCTTTTTTTTTTTTTTTTTTGCAGTCCCAAAACACAACCACACTATCCTTTTCCAATCATGTTTCAGCAATCAGTTAATGGACATTGCCAAAGTAACATAGAAGATAAGAGATGAGCGCCAGTAGCAGATCCTGGGTATGCCTTTTTTAAAAAAAAATTTCGTTAATTTGAACAATTGATCTAGATTTGATCAACGACTCAGATCTAACCCCATCTTTCACCGGAGAAATCCTTCGCACTAGTACCAGTCCCTATATATATATACACACACACACACAAAAAGATTTCAATTAAAGCTATATATTCTTTATACATTAATTTTATTTGTACAAAAAGAGAAGAGAAAAAAATTAATTTGGAAAGGAAAATTTTAAAAGATAGAGATACCTTGGGTGCATGTTAATACATGTACCGTTGTCCATGATATATATTTACGAAAAAGGAATAGTAATAATAGGAATAAGGGTCAAATAGGCCACCGAACTACACACGAAACTGCAATTAAGCCATTGAACTCAAAAACAATGCAATTGGGTCCCTGAACTACACAAATCCATGCAAATTAACCCAAAGTGACTTGTTTGACTTGATCTTCCGGTTACCAACTTTAAAAATAATATTTTAAAATAATTTTAAATAAAATAATTAATTAAAATTAAATTTAAAATTTAAAATTAAAAAAAAAAAAAAAAAAGAAGACCCAATTGACTTGTTCCTATTTTTTTTAATTTTAATTTTAATTAATTAATTAATTTAAAATTATTTTAAAATATTATTTTTAAAGTTGGTAACCGGAAGATCAAGTCAACAAGTCACTTTGGGTTAATTTGCATGAATTTGTGTAGTTCAGGGATCCAATTGCATTGTTTTTTAGTTCGATGGCCTAATTGCAATTTCGTGTGTAGTTCGATGGCCTATTTGCAATTTCGTGTGTAGTTCGATGGCCTATTTGAACCTTATTCCGTAATAATATGACGATAAAGTTCACTTTTGAAAGTGATATTCTAAAAATGCAAATAACAACTCTTATAAATAGGAAATTAGGAATGTCAATCAAGTCAAATTGTTTTGTTTCAAGCTACCCCGATCCCTATCAGGCTGTCAAGTTTTTTTTTTTAGTTTTTTTTTTGAATTTAAAACTTCAGGCTATCAGACTTATCAAATGGCTCAACTAGTTTCTTTCAATTTCAATAAATTAATGCATTTATACTAATAAATATAAACTTATACATTATTCAATCAATCTAAACCTTCATTTTAAATTCCATCTATAAATAATTAATATATTCACTATAGTATAATAATTATTATAATTTTTTTTATTTTTCATATAAGTATTTTATTTTGTAATAAACATATTAATATATTTATTAAAATTTTATTTACAAATTTAATAAAAAAACTACTAAAGATAAACTTACATATATATATAAACTCAATGTATATTTTATTCAACACTATTTGTGAAACAAAAAATAGTCTAAGTGACTTGGACTATCAAGTAAGCCACTAAATTTCAAGTAAATTCATTCAGGTCACCGAACTTATCGGGCTAACATTTTTTGGCCCTGACCTTAAGACTCTACATTCTTATCAAGCGACCTATTAATTTCAAATTAAGATTAGCATCCCTTCTTATACACCAACACTAGGCAATTTATATCATGAATCGGAGTCCACATAAGATTCTGAATCCTAGATCAAAACAACGTCGTTTTGATATTTAAACTTCAACATATTCTGTAGTTTCCCGTTTCTCAATGTTTTAACATAAATTTTAATTTATTCTAGGTAAAATATCAATACTCTTAAGGTACAAAATTTTATAGCACGAGACACAAAAACTTACAACACAAGACACATACGCATATTATATATTTACTTATTTTCAAATATGATTTATGCAAATAATTTATGTCCTATAGGCACATAATTTCATAATACAAGACATCAATTCATAATATGTTTTTTTTAGTACTACTTACTCTGTTACAATGTAGTATCTGTTCATAGCTACTTTCTCAACCTACTAAAGCACAAACAGTCAACAGTTGCTTCCACTGAAGCTCGAACCCACTCTCCTCCATGTGGGAGTGTAAACCGGGTGCCACTAGACCACAAGGTTACACAACTACTAATCTATTTCATGTACAGAATTCATACGTTAAAGGTACAGAATTGCATAACATGAGACACAAAAACGCATAACACGACACATACACATGTTTATATTTACTTTAGTTCAGGTACAGAATCAATATTCTTAAGATACATAAGATACAAAAACGCAAAACACAAGATACAAAAACGCATAGCACAAGACACAAAAACATATGTTGTATTCACTTTATTTCAGGTACAGAATCCATACACTTAAAAGTACAGAATTGCAAAACATGAGACACAGAAATGCATAACACAACACACATACACATTTTACAGTTAAAAAAACTATAACATGAATTGAACAACAAACAATCGCCGTCAAAATTAAAATTCAAAACGAAGTGTAAAGGACCAGGATCCACACCTTGGTACATGGTATAACAATTCCCAACACTATCTATCATTTTTTTTTATTCTGAAAAGGGTACTATCTATCAATTATTTGTTCAAATGTTAATGTATTTTTCACAAGTCAGATAAGGACGTAGGTGAAAAATCCTCCTAATGATCCTCTAGACCTTTTCAACCTATAATGTGCTTGGAGAATCAAAGAGAAGATTACCGTCCCATTCCAATTCCAATGGAAAATTAGTACTCCGTAGCTCCAACGTTGTCCAATGAAAATTGCGCGGGCACGTGGCAGCCATGAAGCCAGGTGCTGGTTGTCCTTAATTTTTTTTTTTTTTAAATTGAAATAAAAAAATCCAACTCTCGAAAGTCAGTATACATTGGTAAAAGTGAATTGGCCTACTTGTTCCATTCACCATTACCATGCAGAAGGTGATTGGGCAAAGCAAAATCTTTTCATGCGCAATCCATCTGCTGTTGCTCAATTTGCTGTGTCAACTTGGAAAGTGGACCTCATTCTACTCTACTATAAACAGTAACCACCCCTAGCTTCTACTTTCTACTTTAGTAGCATTGCATCATACACGTGATCACTGTTCAGATACCAGACTTCATCCTGCATCATCCATCTTTCATCAACTTTCTACTATAGTAAAGGTATATTCTTCACACTCCATATCACATCATCAAATCAAAATATTCTAGGTAACTATAGCCAATATGACAAGATATCCCACACTTGTAACCACAAGGTTACGGGTTCAAATCCTTGCCTCCTTAGTTTGAGCTGGGTAACCTAGACTGACTTACTTTCTTGCGGTCTTTTACCGACTAAGGTCACAAGGCAGGGTTTACCTACACCCAAAAGGGTTGTGGGATTTCCCTCTTCATCCAAAACAAAATCATTGAATTCATACATTATATTGTCACATCGATCAATTTAAAATTTTGAGTCCATCAACATACTTAACAAATCATTTAGCCAACGTATAAAAATTTGCCATAATTAATGGTCCTATGTCAAGTTTTAAAGCAGAAGTGAGAAATTTTCATACAATAGCAGGCAACTATAATACAAATATAATAAAAC
>CM008332.1:17697911-17711140 GCA_002525835.2 Ipomoea batatas
TGGGTCTTCATCATCATTCTTTTTTGCTCGCCCATGATAAGATCAACACTTGCCAAAACCAAACTAAACGATTTATGCTAATGATAATGAAAAGCTCGTGAAGGTAACGAGAGGAAAAAGCCCGTGAAAGTAACGAGAGGAAAACACAATAATAGAGAAAATAAAAAGTGGTAAAGCCAAAGTAGGGTTGGGAGTTCAAGACTACCAACACAAACCCCAATATCTACCTACTATTATTTTATTCAAAGGGAAAGAAAACGGAAGAAGAAGATCTGTGGCGGTGATCGGAAGCGGACGGAGCTGCAACGGTGGTCGGGGCGGAAGAAGAGCGAGAGTAAACGTAGAAGGTGACCAAAACCGCCGGCTCAAAGCTCCATTAGAGCTCCGGCCGGAGGCCGGTGGTGGAAGCCGAAGTTGAGCAGCAGAGAAAAGCTTTTTGTTTTAGAGAGAAAAGAGAGGCAGCATTGGTCCTAGAATTATATGTGACAATTCATTTTTAGTCATTTTTTATCAGAACATTCACTTTTGGTCATAGTATTGTTGTGACATGACCATTTTTGGTCCTCTATTAACAAAATAGTTTAAATTTCGTTAAATACAATGGGCAATTCGATCTTCAATTATGAATTTTTTCAAAAAAATAAACATTAAAAATATAGTGGGTCAACCTACTTTGTATTAAAAAAATCTAAATATCCTTGCATTTAACGACATTTTAACGATTTTGTTGACAGGGGACCAAAACTGGTCATGTCACAGTAATACTATGACCAAAAGTGGATATTTTGATAATAAAGGACTAAAAATGGAATGTCACCTATAAATCTAGGACCAAAAATAAAATTAACTCTTATTAATCTGATTCACTTTTTGTCTCTAAATTATTATTAGTGTTACATATTTCGTCCTTTTATTAACTTCTTGTTATAGCCGTCAAAACAGGCGTAGCCCTATGGGCTAGCCCGTCCCACCCTCATAAAAAAAAAAGTGGGGGCAAGCTTTGAATTTTATGACCCGTATTTTGGTCAGATGTGTGTGTGTGTTTATTTATTTATTTATATTGAAAAATGTATTAGTAAGTAGTACATTGTATAAATTATTTGTTATTGCCTTATAGATTCACATATTATGTACGGAGTATTTGATTATTTATTACGGCTTATTACTATACTAGTTTTTCACGCGCATTGCGCGAATGAGATAATGCCCAATGTTTATTATTAAATAAGTATTTCAAAGTATATCTATGCAAGATTATATAGGAGATGTTCATGCATATATAATTGAATGTTAAATTTGTTTATTTAAATTGGTAATTCAAAGTTTATGAATGCAAGATAATATATGAAAAATTGATTATAATTGTCACTAAAATAAATGTTTATTACAATTTTGTAAAAACACTAATCTAAATACTTTTTCTTTTGAGTGCACTAATCTAAATACTTAGTCTAAAAATGATAGTATAAATAAATACTACTTTTCGTTTGAATTTCGATAAGCCTTTTTAATTCGCTTTCGGGTAGCATTGTCATTGCCTTAATATTCAGTACTTGTTTTTTTAAAAAAAATAAAATTATTTATTGGTATTGGTAATGTGTCATGTGCAATTGAGTTATTGTAGTAGTATAGAGGGCAAAGTCATGCAATGAGATTATGATGTAGGAAGTTCTAGATTTGTCTCGTTGTGTTTGTATATATGACTCAGATCTTAGTTGTACTATAAACTCTTAATCTTGCAAGCGCCTATTGATATTTGACATTGGTAGTTTTTTCCCCTACATGTTTCATGTGCTATGAGATGTGTGTCGTATATTCTCATGTGAAAGTATTAAACAAAATATTAATATTTATTATATTTGTAGAAGGTTAATGAGTGGTACATTTTGTTCTAGTTTCATAATTTTTTTACTTGATAGTAGCAACAATAGCTTTGCAGGTAGTCCGAATATTGATGCTGCAATATGTCTAGTTTCATCAACAGTTTCTACATTCATTTTGCACATGTTTATTTTGAAGTTCATATTTTTGGAATTAGTATGAATGAGTATACTACTTGATTTTGTGTGTGCATGTGTGTGTGTGTGTGTTTTGTTTTTTTTTTTGTAAAATCTTTTTGTTGATTTGATACTAATCTTGGAGTACTAATTGTTGCCTTTTCATCACAATGCACATGTAATTAAATAGTTTACCACTTTGTGCATAAACATTTTTAAACAGTGGCTATATCCTATATACCAATTATTTTTGTTGTCAAGATCGATGTTGATTTTGTTTTTAATCCAAACATGTTGATGGTAGAAAATGAAATGAATTGTAAAGTTATATTAGTTATAATATATTTAAATAATGCACAATAAGTATTTTACATACAAGACTAATGAATGTTGCAACGGTAGCTATTTTTCAAATTTCTTATTTTTTTGAATTTGAAAGATTGATTCCAACAATGTTGTATTCTCAGCATCTTTTCAATGCATCAAGTGTGTCACAATGTTCTATTGCCCTACATTGACATTTTTAATAATGAGTTTTAAATCAATTTATTAGGTTATTTGAATGTCTTCTTTGTCAACAAATCCTCCATAAGTGGTTAATATGATTGGCTTCAAACTATTTTTTTTTAATTTTCCATGTTATTAACATAATACTTGGTAAATAAATATATAACATTATTTTTTAGTATAACTTTGATATTTAATTACAAGATAGTGTAAAAAAACAATGAATAATGTAGTTAATATAATTAAATTAATGAACAATGTTCAACAATTATGCCAACTTTGATTGGGATGAGGTTCGAACCTAAGACCTTACTTATAGAAATTAATGGGTCAGTTAAAAGTTAACGGAAAAGATAATATTTAACAGAAAATTTAACGGATAATCATATGATTAAGGGTAAATTAGGAAATCTCAATGAAAAATATAAATCTAAACAATTTGAATCATCCATTTAATTTAATAATTTGACCGTCATTTTTCTACCCATTATAAGTCTAGCTTTCTTTGGCTCTTATTAGTATAGTAGATTATAGGTCTAACTTTCTTTGGCTCTTATTAATATAGTAGATATTAGTTATTAACTTATTATTGTGTTCAATAAATTACAAATGCATTAATATATGTTTAAACTATTCAAATTATTTTAGTATACACTTATTAACTTTTTCATATTAATTTTTATTTAAATTTAAAACTTTTTAAATGTGGCGGGTCTCGCTAAGGCCTGTGGGGCGGCCTATTTTAGGCCCATCAGCCCGTTTCAACAGCTCTACTCCTCGTGCTCACTTTTCGTGCATAAGCTAACTTCTCGTACTCACTTTTCGTTCAATGTTTTGTTAGTGAAGGAACGAAAAGTGCAATGTCAATGATAATTTAGGAGCAAATACCAATTTTGGTCCTACGACTATTAGCAAAATGACAATTTTGGTCCACATGTTTCATTTCTACCAATTTTGGTCCCATGACTATTGTTTTAGTACCAATTTTCATCCATGACTATTGTTTTAGTGCCAAATTTTATCGCGCCAGTCACCCATCCGTTTAAAACGTGTAAAAACCTAAAATTGTTAAGCGTATTTTCATCATTTTCAACTTAATATCTTAATTTGAGTATCAATAAATGGATTTAAGTCCTAAAATCGATCAAAATTCGCAATTTTCCTCCTCATTTTACCTTAATTTGAGGAGGAGAATTATGAATTGTGATCGATCTTAGGGCTTAAATCTTTTTATTCATGCTCAAATTGGGATATTGAGTTGAAAAAGGACGAAAATACCTTCAAAAATTTTAGATTTCGGCACGTTTTAAACGGATAGGTGACCGACGCGATGAATTTTGGCACTAAAACAGTAGTCGTGGGACCAAAATTGGTACTAAACAATAATCGTGGGACCAAAATTGGTAGAAATGAAACATGTGGATCAAAATTGTCATTTTGCTAATAGTCGTGGGACCAAAATTGGTATTTGCTCGATAATTTAGGGATGAAAAATGAACAAAATTGACAATTAAAAACAAATTTTACAATTATTATATAATTTATGGACGAAAATGGCATTCATCATAAGCCCTCAAATTTTTAAATGTTGGATATTAGTCCCAAGTTCCCAACAGTTTGCATAGTTCAGAGCTGGTTGCTTCTAGAACCTGCAGTAGATTTTGGGGCCACCATGTAAAACCCTCTGGTAAAGGTTAGCTACCTTCAAGACTTCAACTAGTACTCTTGTTGGCAATTGAGTAGGGATGGATGCAAGTATATTTTCTATTTGGTCCTTATATTATTTTCTAATTTGTCAATTTTGTCTTCCTGCCAATATTTCTGTAACTTCACCTATATTTTGTCAATTACCTCATTTGTCAATCACCTATGTTTATAATTTTAGAATTCTATGTGCACAATTTTATATCTCAATATACAAAATAACATTACTCAATTTTTACAATGTTTGAACTCTATATTCACAATTTTGTTATATAAATTCAAAAATTGTGTTATAGTTTTGATCATAGAGTTTGGATATAGAGTTATGAAATTGTGAACATAGAGTTATAAAATTGTGAACATAGAGCTATGAAATTGTGAGCATAGCTATGAAATTGTGAATATAGAGTTATGAAATTGTGAACATGAAGTTATAAAATTGTAAATATATAGTTATAAAACTGTGAACATGGAGTTATGAAATGTGAACATGGAGTTATGAAATTATGAACATAGAATTATGAAATTGTGAACCTAGACCTGGGTCCACCTTGCAAGATGGACCCGAGTCCATGACATAACAACTGCTCATTTTCTTAAAGGTGTTTAAAAAAAATATTAATTTTATGATCCGAACCCATCCATGTCATCTTTAACCCCGTCAACATGGCAATTTTTAAAAGAGACCCATTTATTTCAGAAAACTATTATATGTTTTTTGTTTTTTAATTTTTCGATTTTCATTATTTGTTTTCTATTTAGAAAATTGGTTTACTAACATACATTTTTTCAAATTTATTTTTTAGATTAACACTATAAAATTAGGGAACGTTTAATTTCGAGTGATTTTTAGACCATATATCTAAATATTTTTGGATATGTTTTGTTTAAATTGAATAAATATAATTTTTACTTTTTAAGTCTAATATATGTAAGATTTTTACATTTGATATCCAAATCAAATTTATATATGTATATAACATAATTAAAAATATATCGGAACAACTAACATATTAAGTTCACCTAAAATTTAGTTTATTAGATAATATTAATATTTTTTGAACTAATATTTAAAATATTTTTTGATATATACATTTGAATGAAATGTATATAAATAATTTTTACTTTGAAGTCTGATAGATCTCAGCGCTGCATTATGCTTACTTCCAGGGGTCACCATCCTGTAAGTCAAGCACACTTAACTACTATCCTAGCACCTGTCGCAACCTTTGAACACCAAGCCCAGTTGTGCAACATGCCTCACTCAGTCCTTAGTCCTCTCGCCATCGATTTGAACCCATGACATCGGCTCTGATACCAATTGATGGATCTCAGGGCTGCATTATGCTTACTTCTTAGTGGCCACAGAGTTGCACTGTGTTGGTCCCGATAGGTTGCACTATGAGTCTAGAGGAGGGGGGGGGTGAATAGACTCACAGAGGATTTTTTTTTTTTGAAAATTTCTTCACTAGTAAACATGGTTGAAAAAATCGCTAGGCACTCGGGGAGCGCCTAGCGCCTAGGACGCCTAGCCGGGGATTAATCGGCGCCTAGGTGTCCGTGTATTTTTTTTATTTTATTTTTTATATTTTAAAAATTTGTTTAAGTATTTTTAATTTTTTAAAGACTAATAATTATAAATTATATAATACTTTAATAGTTAATACTAGAATATTTAATATTAACCTAAAAAATATCTAAAGTTTGTACAATTTAGGATTATTTCGCTCAAAACGATGTTGTTTTGAGTGAAATAACCCATTAAAAAAAAAGAACAATAATTAATCGACCGACTAGAAGGCCTAATCGGTCTAGTCGATGCCTAGGCGGTCAGCGCCTAAGCGGCCTAGGCGGAGCTTAGGCGGTCGCCTAGCCGGCCAGCCGCCTAGACAACCATTTAATGTGATACGCTAGGCGGTCGACCAGCGCCTAGTGCCTAGGCGAGGATTAATCGGCGCCTAGGCGGGATTTTTGCAACATTGCTAGTAAATATTCTTATCAAGAGTTTAGCAGCGGAAATATTTGTTATCCAAATTTTAACTTTAACTTCGCACAGTTTTGATAGATACGAAAAATGTTATGCTTGGTCTAATGAAGTGCAATGCAAGAAAAATAAAGGGTGAGAGAGAGAGAGAGAGATTTTTATAGTAGTTTGGCTGTTAACTAAGCCTACTCAACGCTTCTTCACAATGTGTGAAGGATTACACTAATGTCTCCTTTTTAGTACAATATCTCCTTAACGTGCTCCCTTGATCACTAAGTCGGGCAGTCACGCTCTTAGGTTTTTCAACTACTCAGAGTTTACTCCATCTCTTTCTACTTCTTCACCAAGCAGAGATTGTTGAAGATGATTTGAACTTGTTTTTCTCCAACTTGAAATCTTGGCCTTGATGTTCTTGAGTGAACCTTTGAAGCTGCACGAGATTTCTTGAAAGCTAGATATAACTTTTGAGCTTTTGAATATTTGCACACTAGATCGCTTGAGAATTTGAGAGCTTTAAAGATTGCAATATCACTTATGGACCAGCAAACCCAAATGAGTGAGGGTGAGGGTATTTATAGGCATGAATCTTTGTGTCCGTTTGAGGGAGAACCAAAAATTCAAAACCATTTTTGTCTAGTGTGCACTAACCGCTAGGTATATGAGCCATGTAGATGTTAGTACTAATTAGCCGTTTGTCCAATAAAGTGTATAGACAATTTGTATTTTTGTCTTACACTAAAGGACATGTCATTAAATGCACATTGGGATTGGTTCCTAGGACTTGTTTGTCCAAGGCTGATCATCCACGACTTTAAGGTTTTGGACAAAGAGAACTTCAGAAAATGTTCTCTAGCTTGTCTTCACGAGTAACAAATAACTCGTGCCTTAAATGCTCATAAGAATGATTGACCTTATAATTCTCCCAAAATTCACCTCGAATGATTTATCTTAACCATTTGGCCTTCTTAACCATAAAGAGACGGGCCCTTCCATGATTCAGCCTTAACGGGTCTTCTTACAGCTTTGTTAAGTATTCAGCCTCCAGATCTTCTATCTTCAATGACTCGTGCTTCAACTGTTCGTCCCAGTCATTGAGTAAGACTAAGTAGCACTCGACCTATTCTATGACATCGGTTCGACCATGAACTCGGCCTGTTATAACGTACAAAAAATGAGATAAAAAATTGGGGGCCTAAACTAAGCATATTTGTATCATCAAAATCTAAGGTCTTGGGGTTGCTAACAATTTCCCCCTTTTTTATGATGCCAACACTTACACTCAAACTATAGGCTAAATTTATCCAAGAATGGATTTCACTATGATAGCCAAAAAGTTGAGTTTGGCAAGGTATGCATATACAACGAGTACACAAAGTTAAATCTCAACGCAACCCTAGAAAAACACGCATCTTTTATTAAGAGTCTGAAGGCCATTACATGAAAATAAAGCAAAATAGGGCAATACAAAATAGGCTAGATAAAGATAGTTGTTTCTTTCTTCGTGCATGCTTCTCCTTTTCGATGCATCATCTCGGTCGATCATGTCATTGATGGTTCGTCTTGCATCCACAATATCTTTCTTCTCAATCATCTTGGCATACTTTTCTCTTACCCTGAGTAAGAGATAGTTATGGGTAGCTTCAGCAATATTCTGTCCACGAATAATTCTTCTATTCCACCAACATATTAGTTCGGCCGCATTCATCCCATCACATAAGCTTTTACCTGTTTGACCCATGATTTAAACGATGGCATGCAACTTCATGGTATCATCATCAGTTTGCATTACTGATTCAGTTGCTACTAATCTGGCTTTCATCTCTTTGAATTTGTCAATCTCAATCTTCTGTCTTTCCAGTATTTCTTCTTGTTCCTTCTTCTTCTTTTTGTTGGACTTCTTTATTTCTTCATTTCTCTCCCATTGAAAATCTTGTCTATCTTGGTTCGATTTCTTCTTCAAATGGGGAGGGATATTATAACCTTAGAACTTTTTACCGCTCCCTTGTTCATATGGAATATACTCAACTTCTTTTCCATCAGCAGCCAGAGTTGTTGTTTTCTTCTTGTGTCCTCGTCCTTGAGATTTTTCATGCCTCAGTGTGGACGATGATAGTGGAGGTGGTAGAGCTAGAAACTCTTCTCTTGTAAGAACTCTTTGAATTTTTCCTCCACCAAAATTGCCATCACTATCTCGCCTGTCATTATCATCTTCTCGATCTTTGTCACTTCGGCCTTGACCTTTACATGGCCTCTTTTCCCCCTTGTTGGCATCATCCTATAAAGACTTGGTGACCATCTCGGTTAACTGAGTGATCAAGAGTTGAAGTTCTTTGATAGACCATTGATTTTTGAGGACATTTGTACCAGAGATTGCAATGTTTTCGCCAACTAAATCCATTTTCACACAAGAGAGGTCAACTCGTTCTTTGAGGCCGAATTGATTGACCTTCATGGCATGCTGCTCTCTCTGTATGTTGGTCAGACTCTCTCTCAAACTTACAAATGATGCCTCGTTGTCTGATTGAGCCTTTAGCATCAATTCTTCGAATTCAACTTTACGAGACAACGCAGGAGGATGAGAGTCATGCTTCTTCATTTTTTCAACACTTTTTCTAACTCGTCGAATAGCCTTTTTGAGAGAATTGAATTGAGTATGGTGATCCTTGGCCATTTCCTTGATAGTAGAAAGAATAGAATTTAAGTTAGAAGATTGTAAAGGATTAGGTGAACTTATCTCTTCATGGGCTCGTGTCCTTTGTGCAGTGTCGTCTTGGTTTGCACCTCGAGATGCTTCCAGATTGCCATCTTGGGCTAAACACGGACTTGCACGGGTATTTACTTCTTCAGCTTGTTCAATTTGTAGATTAGTTATGTCATTTCTCGGGTTCGAGTCTTCGTGGCTCGCACCACGAGATGCTTCCAAATTGTCATCTCGGACTGAGCTCAGACTCACCCTTGGATCAACTGCAAATATTGCTAGTTCAATGTGTTCTTCAGTCCTTGGTTCTTCTTCATCTCGGGGTGAGGTAGAGGGATGGACAAATTGATCAACATCTTGAATTGAGCACTGAGGGTTATCTTCAGTGATATTTGGGTTGATCTCGTCCTCAACTCTTCTTGGTTCCTCAACCTCGTGAGGTCTTGAAATCGCGGACTGTTCGGCCTTTGATCTGCAACTTGTTCACGTTTTGGAGGATCATCACCCGAATCATTAGAATTGGAGGATTCGGTTGATTCACTTCCAGATTCAGGTGCGTCTTCGGCTTGAGCATTATTAGGATGATTAGGTGTATTTCCTGATGCCTAGGCCTCAGTATCTGAAGACGTATGAACAACTTCAGTCTGTTCGACTGATCTTTCTTCTTGCTCAGTGGAGTAATCTGAGTTCTTGGGTACCTCTTTGGTATCAGAGCAATTTCCTTGTTTCGGTAAACACTCTGTGTATACTGCTTGGAGATATCTTTTATCAAATCCAAAAATTTGTATTTTCACTTTGCACATCTTTTAAAATGGACCATCATCATTCTAGGCATTTGATGTTCAATCTTAATAAGTTTGATGACTAGAAAGTGCACATGCAAGCTCACCTTTCAGCCATACACGATGAGATGTGGGACGTCATAATAGACGGACCCATCGAGATCTTATAAGTTAACCCGAATCGTGTTGCTGAAGGGCCTGATGCACTTGAAATGAAACCAAAGCTGAAGGCATCCCTTACATCCGAAGAACGGACTAGAAACAATCTTGACAATATTGCCCGATATATACTTTACAAGGCCCTGGACGAGTCATTGTTTCCAAGGGTTAGAAAGTGTAAGATAGCGATAGCCATATGAGACGTTCTCATGCATATCGGAGAAGGAGACGAGCAAGAGAAGGAGAATAAGTTGACAATCGCCATGAAGAAGTTCGAATGCTTCAAAATGGGATCAACTGAATCAATCGTTGATATGGAATCACGATTCATGAAGCTGCTAAGCGAGCAGATCTTGACAAAGAGCTGACACAAAAGGATATCAACTTAAAGATACTTCGGGGTTTTCCCAAGACTTAGGAGATGAAGGTGATCGCGATGAGAGATCATCGAAATCTAAAGACAACCAACACCACCAAATCTTTAGTGATCTTAAGGCCCACGAGTTTGAGCAAGAGGTAGTGCACGACGTGGAACCAGAAACAAGAAACGTAGCCTTAGTTGCAAGCCAACAACCTTCGACATTTATAAGGTCAAATTCTAATCCTTCAGATTTTTTCACTGATGATCAATTCGCTTTGTTTATTAGGAAATTCAGAAGATTCATGAGAAAGAATTAGTCTCATGATAATTCTGCAAGGCTAAGATCATCAAGGAATAGACATGCTGACCAACCCAGCGGGTCGAGAACTCGCGAACCCGTCAAAAACCACCTAGGGATGATCATTGAACATTCCCCCTAACATCAAGATGTTTCTATGGCAAGCATGCACAACGTGTCTTCCTACAACGAACAAACTAATGGAGAAGAGAGCGGATTGCTCTAGCTTATGTCAAGTTTGCCTTAAAGAAGACGAAACTGAAGAACATGTCCTGGTGAATGTGTATAGGACCCTTGGATAGGCAAGACAAAATATGTTTGCAGATTTGTTCTCTCAAAGTTCAGGCTCCCTAATATGGATGACTCCTCTCTTATTGTTGTGACATGTTGGTTTATATGGTTGGTAGAAATGACAAGATTTGGTGAGACATTTCTACTCAAGGAAGAAGTATTATGGAAAGGGAAAAAGCTTGCTATGGACTAGAGAGAAACAAATGAAAATATAGCACAAAGCTTCCCTGCCAATCACAACTTCACTGTTAAATTAGAGAAACCCTACCTGGGTTGGCTTAAACTAAATGTAGATGTTGCCATTGGCAAACATAGAGGTAGGATGGGGTTCAAATGGGTCTTGCGTGATGAAGTTAGAAGTTTCATAGTGCTGTAAATATACTTTAAAGAAGAGTTTGCTCACCAAAAGAGGCTGAAACCATTGTAATTAGGAAAACTCTCAGCTGGCTAAAATAAAAACAAGTGGAAAATTTCAATGTGGAATCAGATGCACTGGCTGTTGGTCATGGCCTAGGTACTGTTATAGGAGTTTATTCTTTTGATTCGATCTTGATTGATGTAAATGATATGTTGAGTCAGTTTGCTCATGTCAATATCTTGTTTGTTAAGCGGTATGCATACCCGACTGTCCACTTGTTAGCTCGAGACTGATTCCAATCCAGATCGTGCGAAGTGGTCTTCCCGCCCTCCCTCTATAATGTTTTGTTGGATAATTCTAATTTAAGTATGGTTTTTAGTTAAAAAAAAAAAAGAAGAAGAAGAAGAAGAAGGAGGAATAAATGTCAAATAGGTCATCAAACTGCACTCGATAATGCATTTAGGCCACTGAACCTAAAAAACTACAATTGGGTCCCTAAACTAACTCATTTTATACAATTTATCTAATTTGCAGGTTTTTAATAGGTAATCCCAAATTTATTTTTTTAAAAAAAAAACTTACAAACAATTATTTAAAAAAAAAAAAAAAAAAACTCAGAACGTCTTCGCCAGAAACCTGCAATGGAGAAATGGAATTCGAGGACACACAGTGGGAGGAGTTGAGAGTTGGGTTGAAAGAAATATCTTGTTTCATGCTAGTAGCCTAGTATAACAATATAACGATGAATCTTGAACCAGACGTCGCCGAGTTTCTACTAGAAAAGATGGCGTTTGAATTTCCCACAGTGGAGATGAAGAAGGTTGTCTCCGACGGAGGCATTCTGGAATTCTTTTAGTTATAATTTTAAATAATTTTTTTTAAAAAAATCATTTAAATTTAGAGTGACCGGTTAGAAACCTGCAAGTTAGACAAATTACATGAAATGAAAAAGTTTAGGGACTGGAATAGTTGAGGGACTTAATTGTATTTTTTAGATTTAGTGACCTAATAATTGTATATATCATTTGCAGTTCAATGACTTATTTGATCCAATTTGTGAAAATCTGATTGGGGAAAAGAAAACGAGCTTTTTTTTTGAGAGAGAGAAAAGAAAACGAAACTATTGGGCGCCGCCGCCGTGATACCCTTTCCCTTCACCGCCTAGGCAACTACTGCCGGCGTCCGCCAGCAGCTGCTGCTTCCGACGAGCTTGTATGTAAGTCGAGTATGGGTTTCGTGCAAGTCTTCTTCCTCTTGTTCTTGTAACAAGTCTTTCATCCTCTTGTTCTTGTAACAAGTTTTCTTCCTCTTGTTCTTGTTAACAAGTTTCCTTTTGGTTTTGGATGTTCTTTCCTTCTCTCCCATTCTAGTAAATGGTGCACTTTACTCGTGAGGATCAGTTGCATATTTGATTCAGTTTGCTTTCTCTGTCTTCATGATATCTTCCTCTGTTTCCCATTAGCATTGTCGCTGGTCAGTTATGCTTGGTCATTCATTGATCTGCTTGTCTTTACCTTTCCTTGTTCCTAAACCTGCTGGTCATAATGAGCGTTATCAGTTGGAACTGTCGAGGGCTCGCTAATCCAGCGACTGTTCGTGTTTTACTGGATATGGTCCACAACAAAAGACCATGTTTATTATTTTTAATGGAAACCAAACTTGATTCGCAAAGAATGGAGGGCATTAAATATAAGCTGGGTTTCGATGGGCTCTTAGCAGTAAACTGTATTGGACAAAGTGGAGGGTTAGCCCTCTTGTGGAAAAACAACTTGGATGTTAATATTTTGGGTTATTCTTCTAACTTTATTGATGCCACAGTTAGTCTCACAACTCACCCTCAAATTTGGCGTTTCACTAGTTTTTACGGCTGCCCTGAACGTCACCGTCGGAAATTTTCCTGGGATCTCCTTCGACATCTTTCCTTCATAAATTCTCTGCCTTGGTTAACTATGGGAGATTTCAATGATTTATATCATTCTGATGAGAAAATTGGAAAATATCCTCATCCCCAGTGGTTAATACGTGGGTTTAGGGATGCAGTGGATGGAAGTGGCCTAAGGAATTTTGAGTTCAATGGGTATCAGTTTACC
>CM008332.1:17829154-17840296 GCA_002525835.2 Ipomoea batatas
TCAAAAAAAACCCCACAACCCACCCCCAACCCACTGTTTTTTTTTTTTTTTTCACTTCAAATGCTTTTTTTATTAAAAAAATAAAAAAAAAACTCTCTATTGCACAAACACATCACAACATGCGATACTAACATGAATACACAGAACGGTTGCTAGAATATACAAAATGATTGCCTAGAATACACAGAACGATTATTTAGAATACATAGAACTCATCTCCGTCCTAACATTTTGGTACGGGATGCACAATGCATTGTGCACCCTGATCCACGATATAAATTGCCCTTCCCCAGCTCCTTCCTTCTTTTCTAATATACTTTGTTCTGATCTATTTTAATGAAGTTCTAGTTGTATAAAATAAAAAATAAAATAAAAAATATGTCGCTTCCAAAACGCAGATTAACAAATTATTACTTGAATTTTGAAACATGCAATTACTATTTACTATCCCCTCACCAAAAAAAAAAGGACCGTAGTCCTATCAAGTGTTAGAAGCTTCTGCTAATTTCAAAAGAGTTTAACTACATTAACAGCCCTCTTATTGGGGAAATGGTTAGCAAAAACTCTTAAACAAATGCACAATGTTTTTGAAATTGTGGATATGTATGCGCTTTCCTTGTAAATATGAGCTATTGATTTACAGCACTAATCATCTCATTGTCACCCGTGCCGATTGGCTGCCTGCGAACAAACTGTCCCTTCACCCGTGGCCGCTGCTCTGCAAGTTTTTTCCTGCTCTCGTATCTTACCTATCAACACATCCCCAAAAACAAAAATCAATCTTTAGCTCATAAAAGTTTGTTTTGCACTGCAGCTATTATCAAAACCGTCATGTTGGGCGGAAGCCGATAAAAGCTAAGGAGTGTTTAGTAAATAACTGTTAGCTGATTGGGTTAGTGGTTTGACTAGTTGATAATATTATATGATTGTAGAAAAATGTTTGATAATTAACTTGTTAGCTGATAGCTATTACATGCAAAATGACTTTTTCAAAAAATTGTTTGAAAAAGCTGAGCAGCTTTTTGAATTTTAGCATTTTAGAGCAATAAACTGTTATAAAAAGCTAATTAATCAAATAATCAAGTCAAATAGCTAATAGTAGTCAAATAATCAAAATTGACTGATAAACTAATTATGTTACCAAACAGAGCCTAAGTCTAGCATTTAGTGATGGAAGGATTGTTGGGCGGATGCCGATAAAGGGCTAAAGGGCAAATCCAGCACTCCTGAGTGCTAGTAAAAGGTTTAATGGATAAGTCCAGCGTCAATACTTTCGCTACAAACTATAACTTTTAACATAGTGATAAGGGTAAGCATTTGACCATATTCCATCATTCCATCATAGGAATGATAATAATGTGAAACTGTGAAAGAAAGAAACATGAAAGTTGAAACACTAGTTGAATTAATTACCTTCTTCTCGAAACATCTGTCTTTCCTCTTCAAGCGGAATTTGGTGAGAGCTGCTTCTCTTTGAGATGAACGTTGAGAGTTTCCGTCTTGAGCCAGGGAAACTTCTTCCTTCCTACACTCATCAGCTGTGGAAGGAATAGGATGAACTGGATTTGGGTCAAGGCCGGGAGGAGAATCTAGATTGCCAGAAGCAGGGGAATCACTTGGAGATATCACAGGGCTGCTTGCACCCTCAAACCTCACACCAATAGGGATTGTTAATCCTCGCTGCTTCTGCGTCCCCTTGTTAACATATCTGCACATGCATATTCCTCATAATTACGCAATTTCATAATACTGCCAAGGCTTTCATTAACAATGTTGAACATAGTATATATATATATATATATATATATATATATATATATATTAAACATATCATTGTTAGCTAAACTTTTTAGTAGAGTCAAGAAGTAACAATCTTTCTGTTGGGCAAAGACCAGTAAAGGGTCAAGTCCATCAATGGGTGGCTAGGGAATTATTGGGCAGAGGCCGGTGAAGGCCAAGTCCAGCATCATGCCTCTCGAAAATGTGATAGCGGTATAAGGAAAAAACGTTACATCTTTGCTATTAGCTATGGTTTTTGGCCTGGTCGCAAGAGCTTAATCTTATCAAATTAGTATTAAAGTTAAATCACAGATTCGAGGCCAAGTTCAGCACCATGCCTCTGAAAATGTGATGGCCACTAACTTTTGACTTAGTGGTAAACGTTTTATCCTATGACTTAGAATTTGGTATGTACAGAAAACTCACGGTGTAAAGGCTGATCCATCTGAGTGGTTTAATCTATGACTGTCTACAAATTGATTCAGCATGGAAGTAGGATGTGTTCTTGTCAAGGAAAGATCCAATTCGGGTGCAGCAGAATCAACCTGCTTGTTGGGACTAGTATTTGGACTTGGATTTATGTGATTGCAATTGAGGTAGTCATCAAATGCTCCAATTAAATCAATTCCCTGTTTGCAAGACTCTATATCTTCATCAGAGGCTTGATCAACTATAGGAAGAGATCTGTCCCAATTTGGCTGTAAAAGATCCTGGATATGTTCTGTCATTTCTCTTTCACTGTCTATATCTGGCTTTGAACAACAGCTCTGCACATGTCACACAATCTCAATCATCTTCATGTACAAGAATTTAATTGAAGCCAAGATATATATACAGGCTTGTGTTCAACCATCTTTTAAGTGAGAATTTGCGAATTATTGCATGAATGCACACAATCTAATACTCCCGGTGCAGACTACACAGTATCTATCCTAGAATAGATTGTGTGGATTCGTGTAGTCAACTGTGCGCATTCATGCAGGTTTCGTAACTTCTCATCTAAGGCATGGTTCTCATTTGATGTTGAAAATATGTGTGTGTGTGTTGGACAGAAGTCAGTAAAGGGTCAAATTCAGCAATTGGTGACTAGGGGGAAGTTCAGCACCCTGTCTCTAGAAAATGTGATTGGCAGTATATAAGGAAATAAAGTTGTATATTTGCTAGGAAATATAACTTTTAGCATAGTGATAAGCGAATGATCTTAAAAAGCAGTATTAGAGCCAAGTAACAGTTCTCTAAGAGGGTAAAAACATAGTAGTAAACGCTTAATCCTAACAATATGTTACCTGATCTTCACTTCCTTTCTCCCTGCATTCCCCATTAGATATGTCATTATTTTCAGCCATGGCTCCACTGCTCAACTAAAACAACAACACGAATTCCACCATATTATCAGTTATTAGGAGAAGTGGAGATGCATATATATATATAGGATTTGAATCTATACTATACTCACTGCTTGTCTTCTCCAGACATGCTGCCACAGGTTTGTTAGTTCATTCTTCCTAATCGGCTTGACCAGAAAATCAGCTGCCCCTCTCAACATGCATCCATAAGCTGTACTAACCGAATCCTGGGAAGACATCACTGGACAACCAGGTTCACAGCATTAAGGTACGAGACTCAAAAATGTTAGTAAATCAGCAATCCTAAGTTGGGGTGTGGAATGCATACTTATTACAGGGATGTTTTTGCAGATTTGATGTTCCATGATTAAGGTGAGAAGGGCATATCCCGAGATTGATGGCAGATCAACTTCTGCCAAAATCAGGTCCACATTATGGGGCTTTTTTTTCAGCACCTCCCATGCCTTCAAACCATCACAAACTGCAGCAACTGCCACAATACATACAAATGCTTAATTAACATTATCTCTTAACTCTGCAAATGTCTTCTTCTCTTTCATCTATCATTTATTTCAACAAAGGTAGAAAACCAAACCATTGAATGTATCAATTGATATAACACAATCCATTACAGACATCAACATCCTTAACCGAGAAAGAATTATAATTCCATTAGAAAAAATAAGGTGGAATAAAGTAGGAATTCAAATTATATTGGTGGGCAGAAATAGAATTACCAGAAATAATAATCAAGGATAATGTTGTTATTTTCTTCTCTTTTTTTCTTATTCATCCACCGTCATATAAATTTTAATTCCACAAAACAAAGAATTGCAATTAATTGAAATTATAATTCATTCTAATTAAAGAATATAGTTATGCTCCACAAAAAATTAAATTGTAATTGAATTACAACTGCATCTTACCAAATACGTCATTAAGCTCACACCAATTCTTCCTAAGAATTAAATTCACTTCGGTCCCACAAGTATGTATTTTAGATCTTATCCACAACTTTCAACTTGGATAGATATATGTGGTCCATGGAATTGAAAAAAAAAAAAAACATATATTCAATTTCAATCCAGCCGTTAGCTACACCGTTAAACATGGATCTCAGTTGATCATTTGCGGCACTGTTCAATGTTCATGTTCATGGTCACTGGTCAGTGTCCATGGCCATAGTTTGCTGCAATACATATTCCTGTATATATACATTCGCACACGTACATATATTGTTCTTCAAAACTCAATGCTCTAAACTTATAAACCGAACTAAAATTGTAGTTTTATTTATTTATATTTATATGTATATATTATGGCCGACAAGGGACTAACTCACAAATTATACCATGATCAAGCCATTAAAATCTACTTGCATAGTGGTCCATGTTTCAAAAATAATTTTCAAATTAATTATTTTATATTTGTAAACAAATTGAAGACACATAAGATGATAACTACAAATAATTGCAGTACATATATTAACTGCAAACACATGGCATATTAACAAACATTTATGTGCCTGCAGGTAATATATTATTTACATATGCAATTAACAATTTAGGTGTTTTTAATCATCATGTAGCTAAATACTTTGTGCTCAAATAGCATATAGTGACTTTCTCATATAGGATGTCATGAGATTGAGTCTCAGTTGAGTCAATATTGACTCTGTGTACTTCAACTACTTGAGAAAAGTATAGATGAACAGGTACTACAATGTAATGGAATATGGTTAGCTGTATTCAAAAAAAATTGCACAATGATACTTAATTTTTTAATCAAAATTCACAGTGCAATATGAATTCTGACTAACTCACATTCAACATAGGAGAAATTTATGAAAAGAGGAAGGTATATAGACCAACCTTTGTAACCACATTTCCTTAGAAGTGCACTGATGATGTGGCGAGTAGAATCGTCGGCTTCCACCAGCAAAACCCTCACCGCCATCTTCGCCAGAAACCTCTCCCACCTGAACACCGCCGCAGAGCCACCGCCACCGCCACCACTTTCGTCGTCCCTCTTCCTCTCTACCTCAGCAGCTTCGTTCAACTCCATTCCCTCAAAAAACCTAGTACTTGTCGAAGAATATGTTCTCTCGCCAAGAAAAAGAGAAATATGGCTTCAAAATATGTTTGTGTCTTTTCTCAATTCCTCCATTTAATTAGCACCACTAAACTAAACCCCATTTTTCCCACCTCAAGAAAATATCTCCAAAATGAGAGAGACCCATTGGGCAGACACCATCTAATGGGCACCAATCAACCACCTTTTTCACTGTGACCAATCTAATGGCTCCAAATCATTTCTGGTAATAATCTCTCACATTAGATACTTGTATAAAAGTAAAGAGAGATATACAAAATATCTGCAAGTGTCATGTGGGTGGCCCAAATTGGCCACGTCGAATTGTTCCTTGCTCTCCATATAATCAAAAAGTTATGAGTCATTGGCCATTTTTTCCCCTTCTGGTAGGTGGCCACAATTATGACAAGTAAAAAGTAATGTCAAACCAGCAAGATATAACATCCACTCAAACACCCAACCAATGGACAACTTCTGCACCTTTTTGAGTTGGCTCTTGCTCTCAAAAACCATGTCTTTGCTCCATCTTCTCACCCTCCCTTAATTTTTCTTTTAAAATTTTCATAATTTAAGAGACCGATTAGAATGAAATTTTAGAAAATAAACTATAAAATTATTTTTAAAAATCTCACAGAGGTAAGTGCATTTAAATAATATATTACTAATATTTTCATCATACACGAAATGTATTTGTTATAATATATTAAGAATATTTGGATCAATATATAATTATATAAATTATAACATCAAAATATTATTTAGTGCAATTGAAGATATGGTTTGATCGAATTAATTATGTTTTCTGATGTTATCCTTATTTGAATTTGAGCAAATAATTGTTGAATTAATAGCGCAGCTAATGTGTATATGTACGCATGTAGTGCTGAAACAAAAGTAAAAACTACAGTGAACGTGCTCGTTCCACAGGATTATCGACTTATCGTCAACCAACTCTCCCTGAGCAAAAACAACGGTGAACGTGCTAAAGGCTATATGTATAATATAGAAATAAATAAGACATCCTAAAAAAAATACATACCGAGAATCTTCAATGACGAAATCAAGTAACCTTTGAGATTTTTTATTGAATTGGATAAGTTTTGGCTTAGTAGTGAAAACTATACGGCCAATCAAATCAGTGAAAACCAATCAAATCATTTTAAGTTGGCAGTTATATGATTGAATTATTAGAATATAAAAAAAATGCAAATAACACCCAATATAGAACAAAATTGTAATAAGAAGTTACCAATTAATTAGCTTATTGCTATCCACACCTCCGAGAGCCTTCAACGACCCAAAATCCTTGATTTTAAACATGTGTTTGGGAACATCGGATTCATCTTGATCTGTAACGCTAATCAAAGTGTCATTGTTCGCTTTCATAATGTACTTGTACTCGCACAACTTAAACCTCATGCGACAAGTTTGTACAACGGAATTGTGAATATCATAGACTTTCCCATTCCTTCAAGAGTTTGTTGAATTTTTTGAATTTTTCAACAAATTCTTTGGAGATTTGTAAACAGGTGCGAATTCCCTAAGGTAATCACCCATAAATATTAGAGTCATTTCCATTTTTGGTCCTAATGTTATTGGGGCATTGCCAATTTTAGTCCACTTCATTAATTTTTGCCACACTGCGGCCAGTCTTATTTAGTCCTTGCCACTTTTAGTCCACCGTTAAAATTTTCGTCAAATAATCGTCCAAAACAGGGGTATTTTGAACTTTTCATGCTTTGATCATCTCCTTTACCCTTTGTAGTGGTTTTCCTTACAGATTTTTATCCAATAAAGAGGACCGGCGAAAGCCATGGCTTTGTAATGTGGCTGACATGGCTTTCGTCGGACCTCTTCAATGGTTGAAAGTGTAAAAGGAAAACCACTGCAAAGGGTCAAAGAAATGACCAAAGCAAGAAAAGACCAAAAATACCCCTATTTTGGACGGCAATTTGACGAAAATTTTAATGGTGGACTAAAAGTGGCAAGGACTAAATAAGACTGGCCGCAATGTGGCAAAAATTAATGAAGTGGACTAAAATTGGCAATGCCCCAATAACAGTAGGACCAAAAATGGAAATTGCTCTAAATATTAATTAATAAACAAACAATATAAACTTTTAGTCTTTTCTATCATGAATATATTATTAATACTATTGAACACCATGAATTGTTCAATGGTTATACTATTCATCAATTACATCTTATAAAATGTACATCAGGTAATTAAAGATGTCAAAAAACATGAAAATTGAAGTTTTAGGACATTTTACATTTTAAAAAGTAGTAATAATTTGTGAAGCAGAGACTTTTTTTTTGAATAGTCCATCCACATTAAAATTTCAATGTTGAACAGAAGATGAAAATAATAACCTTTAAGCATTAAGGATGCTCAAAATCAAAATTTTGAAATGAGATGTTGTCGCGGTGTATAGAAAATGTAGTTATACTTCCTAAATATAAATGAAATAAAAATCACTTTCAATGTAATCAAACCACTGAGTCATATTTCTGAAAACCCTAATGCTGTCTCCCTTTTCTCTCTAAAACAAAAAGCTTTTCTCTGCTGCTCAACTTCGGCTTCCACCGCCGGCCTCCGGCCGGAGCTCTAATGGAGGTTTGAGCCGGCGGTTTTGGTCACCTTCTACGTTTGCTCTCGTTCTTCTTCCGTCCAGACCACCGTCGCAGCTCCGTCCGCCTCCGACCACCACCACAGATTTTCTTCTTCCGTTTTCTTTCCCTTTGAATAAAATAATAGTAGGTAGGTATTGGGGTTTGTGTTGGTAGTCTTGAACTCCAACCCTACTTTGGCTTTACCACTTTTTATTTTCTCTATTATTGTGTTTTCCTCTCGTTACTTTCACGCGCTTTTTCCTCTCGTTACTTTCACGAGCTTTTCATTATCATTATCATAAATCGTTTAGTTTGGTTTCGGCAAGTGTTGATCTTATCCTGGGCGAGCAAAAAAGAATGATGATGAAGACCCAGATCTTTGATGAAGCTTTAAGCTCCTTGAAGGAACATAGCTTCCTAGTTATGAAACAATCTGCGATTCAAGTTTTCTATATCATAGTTAGAAAAGTTGTTTATATGTCTGACTGTAAGGAATGGTTTACCATTTCATTGATCGTTGATGTAAACGTTTTATGTTATGAATTAATATTGGAATAGCTACGTTTACCTTCAAAAAAACCACTGAGTCATAATAATCTTTGATTCCGATCCTATCCAACACTTTCATTGCGTGGACTCTGTCCGAATTCGTAAATATTTGTGATCTTTTTTAAAATTTCAAAATCAACACAATAAAATCCTAATACTGCCTCCCTTTTCTCTCTAAAACCAAACGCCTTTCTCAACTGCTAAACTTCGGCTTACACCGCCGGCCTCCGGCCGGAGCTCTAATGGAGTTTTGAGCCGGCGGTTTTGGTCACCTTCTATGTTTGCTCTCGCTCTTCTTTCGTCCCGACCACCATCACAGCTCCGTCCACCATAATTTCGAGGATCCATTTTGTCACATGAGAGATCCAATGATCTTCCAGGAGCTAGTCATGTCGCCTCCCTTCGTCGCGTTCTTCACCTGCTCAAATAATGATCTCGACCTCAATCTCATCGGCATTGCCGCCGCCATTGCGGCGCCAGAAACCAACACTAGTTCCAGCGTCTTCGCCCAGCCAAAGCTCGTTCTCGATGAAGAAATGAAGAGACCGGCCTGAGATTATTTATTTAGGGATTTAGAGTCCACTAAAAGTCCACATCAACTAATAACAAGTGTGCCATGTCATCATGGTAACTGGGAAACTTGTGAAAAATGCTAGATGAAAAAATTTAATGGTAAGTGAATCGAAATATATGTTATGAAAGGTCAGAGCGAGTGCGGCATGAAAAATTCGATATAGTTCATGGTACGAGATGTCACTTTAGCCTAAATATTTTTATCACGTTTTGGAAATTTTTAGATTTGTATCCCTCGAAAATAATGTATCTTTAATTTTATTTAAAAAAATTGTACATTGCTACATTATTCCTTTAAAGATTTTTTTTGAAGTACAAAATCATGTTATTGGCCATGGTATACCCTCGTTGTCATATTTGTTTTTCCGAGAGCGCCTATTCTAGTTTGTAATAGTAGATGAGAGATTGAGAGCCTGAGGCGGAGAGTGTGAACCTCAAGTGTTGGCTTCTTTGAAGATATTACGGGAAGGGTCCCACGAAGAAGATATTTTGGTGAGTGGGTAATGTAACAACGTGAAACTTGCTCTCTGGCGGCTGGTGCCACCTTTTATTTATTTATTTATTTATTTATTTTGTGTGTAATAATAATTCATAAACCACTGGTAGCTCTCATATGTGGCTTCAAAGTTATCAACTGATATCTGGATTCTTTACTGCATGGACCCTAGAAGTGCACTGTACTGCTTGTAATATTATATTTTTTTTCTTTGTGGTTATGGTTTTTCCAATTTTTTCTTCTCATTTTACCTATGGCATATGGTTAACAAAGTTTGAGTCGGATTATATATAATTTGATATTTTACAATGTTTGATTTAGCTAGTATTAATGAAATAAATTTTACACTCTTTCTTTGTCAACATAAAATTCATTAATTTTAAAAAATTGAATATCGAGACTTGATGATATGTTCTTTACTGATATTGTTCAATTTGAATAATTTATAGATGGAAAAAGGACAACCTTGTTCTTAAATTATCTTATAATGTATGATTGATTTAGAACATCCTCAATAGCAATGATTTTTTGACGTGCCAACTAGGAGAAATAGGAGGGAAAGGGAAGAAGGAAAAAAGGAAAAATAAAAATAAAAAGCACTTCTGACGTCAAAGGAAAAAAAAATACATTTTACATGCCAACCGGTGCGTGCAGTCAACGGCAAATTATTGCATGGACTATGACCAAAAATAAAAAAGTACATTATTTTTATACTGAAGGTACATTATTTTTGTACTGTAGGTACATTATTTGACAGTATATATCAAATAATGTACCTTCAGTACAAAAATAATGTACCTACAGTATAAAAATAATGTACCTTCAATACAAAAAATAATGTACTTTTTTATTTTTGGTCCACACAACTGTGTGGACCATGGTCCATGCAATAATGATTGGCAGTCAGCTGGGTGCAATCTATGCACGAAACGCGTGATCTGCACATTTCCTCTGGCTTTTCTCTCTCATGCTGGCCCACAAAAAATCCAATGCTTGCAAGGAAATCCAGTACTTCTCTCTCATTCTTCTCTATCCTCCACTTCATCAACATAATCTCCTCAAAAACTGAAGAATAACCATTGATGGGATACTTTTAGGCTTTAAATTCTTTCAATAGCCAATTTTTCACCATTCAATTGCTATCTTGGTGATTTTATTTTTTTTCCCTAGATGAAACCTTTAAAATTTAATATTTTAGAAGAATAGCGCTTTTGGTCCTTCAACACTTCTAATAGTCACTTTTCATACATCAATTGTTACCTTATTGGCTCCTTTCACTCATGATGAAAACTGTTAAAAGTTGGCATAAATTTTATAAAACTTCAAGTCAAAAAGATAAATTTGTAATTTTAATTTGTTATATATTCCCTTCTTTTTCCTTCAAAGTATTCCCTTTCTTATTCTCCATTATAATATTTGCATGTAATTTAAAAAATTTAATCGCAGAAATCTTTTTTGGTGCCACACTAAAAAAAAGAAGAAAAAAATTTACCTAAAGTATTCTGTATGTTTTTTTAACAAAATGATATGTATATATAAATATATATATATATATATATAGGCCACTGCTCCAGTGAGTCCACCCTCCCCCATGAGTCCGTGTGGACAATCTAGATCCATTGATCTTTAAACTACTTATGTCTAAGATTTAAAGGCATTATTAAAAACCTTTTTAACTGCTGTAATTCCAAGGGT
>CM008332.1:17840777-17871898 GCA_002525835.2 Ipomoea batatas
CATAAAATCGAAGGAAGAGGAATAATAATAATAATAATAATAATAATAATAATAATTTTAAAAAAATCAAAGCAAAAATGTGAAAATAAAATTAAAAAATAATTGAAGAGACCAAATTATCCTTTCTTAAAATAGGCTTTCACCATAAAAGTAACTGGAAGGACTAAAAGTGTCAAAAATATGATAGTCTGAAAGTTAAATGGCAATAAAAAATAGTTTTGGATTAAATTTAGAATTGCAACCAAAGACAATGGACATCCGCTCGAATTCACTCAATAATTTTCTTATAAATTTTGAATTTAATTTTTTATGTTTAATAATACTTTTGAATTTTGATGTAATTTCTAAATATTTAAAATTTTATAAGAAAAGACTATATTGTCGATCAACACCATACCTCTTCGTACAAACCCAAAATAAAAAAAAGTGTGATGACAATGTTGATTTGTATCTGGTACAAACTCAAAGCTTTCACCATTCACTTTGGAGTGATGCCGAGTATAAAAGATGACGAACACCTTATAAATTTTTATATTTTATATACTAACACTAGGGATGACAATGGTACGGTCCGAACTATCCGATTCAAATTGAACTGTACATATTGTAGAAACTAAACCGTACCATACAGTTTCGGTTCCGGTTTGATAAAATTGGAAACTGAAACCGTCGGTTCTGGTTCAAACCGAACAAAATTAAAATAATACTAATAATAATAATAATAATAATAATAATAATAACAAAAACAACAACAACAACAACAAAAACAAAAGAGAAGCCAATAACTTTTAAACAATATAACATGAAAATAGTAAGAGAACTACGTGGGTTTTGATTTTTATTGAAATTTTGATAACATATTCATATGCAACTTAATATTGGTAAAATTAATTACAAAGTCCAAAATTATTTTAATTTTTTTAGTTTAACTTTATAGTTTAAATATTTTATATAACCCTTGTTTAAAAATTTCAGAATGGAAAAATTATTTTTAAAAAAAAATTATTGTTGCATTTGAATTATTTTAAAAATAAAAAATAAAATTTACCCCAAAAAAATTTCAGTTTGAAGAAGCGGTTCAAACCTGAAATCGTCGGTTTCGATTTGCAATTTTCTAAACTTGTGAACCGTCAGTTCGGAGCCGAAACCGAAACGTGGTCACATCTACTAACACTAAATTAAATGTTGTCAAAATTTAAATTGTGAATAACATGTGTAAACCCTTATTAACTAAAGAGCAAATTGCCATTTTGGTCCGCTGACTATAGTGGTCCTATTAATTTGCATCCACGACTTTCAAAAGTGTTAATTGCATACCATGACTTTTCAATTTGTATCAATTTTGGTCACTCCGGCCAAATTGGCGGCCAAATGTCACCGGATTCTCTTAATCCCTCCATTCCGGCTTAATATAAGGGGCAAAATTGTACTTTCCACTGTGCAAAATAACCCAACCCAACCCCCTATCCCCAAACCCGATTCAGCTTAGTCCCTCTATCTTTTGACCCGGATTATCTTCTCTCTTCTCTCTAGTCTGTATATTTCTGCAAAATTATCCGGCGAAATTCTACAGACGAAGGAGAAACTGATCAAAGACTGTCAATTTTAGAACCCCACAATTTAATCTTGCCGATGCCAAATGCTGATACGCAGCGTCGGCAGCGGCGGCGCAACCGCATTTTGAATTGCTTCAGCCTGCGTACAAAGGTCGTTGTGGTCAACCCCGGGCTGAAGAGAGGCTTCTCCGCCATTTGAGGCGGCGGTGGGGCGGCGACTGGAAGCTTCGCGGAGGCAGTGGGGGTAAATAAACTTTTGCAGGTAGAGACACCTTGGGAAGCTGGGGAATAGGGACGAGATGATTTCGGCGGTTTATCAACGATGGAGCTTCGTTGGATCCCGACAAAGAGAAACTCAAAGAGGTAACTGAATCGGCGAAGGTCGCCAACGAAGACAGCGTTTCCATCGTCGGAAAAACTGGAAGGAGCGGGAGCTTCCGATTGCCGGTGGTTATTGCGATGGGTTTCTAGATATCACTAAAATCGGAGTCAGAAGGATTGTCGGTGCTGGAAGATCTCTTGAGTCGCAGCTCAAAGCTCAAATCCGCCGACAAAGAACCGCACTTCCGTTTCATAGTAGAATTCCGCCACTAAGCAACCTAGCTATGGTGGCCCACTTATTGCTTAACCGGGTTTGGGGATAGGGGTTTGGGTTGGGTAATATTGGACAGTGGAAAGTACAATTTTGTCCCTTATATTAAACTGTAATGGAGGGACTAAGAGAATCCGGCGACATTTGGCCGCCAATTTGGTCGAAGTGACCAAAATTGATACAAATTGAAAAGTCATAGTATGCAATTAACATTTTTGAAAATCGCGGACACAAATTAATAGGACTCCTATAGTCAGTGGACCAAAATGACAATTTGCTCTTAACTAAATGAAGCACATAAAATGAAACGAAAAGGTACATATCTTACAATGAACGAACAATTTTAAAAAATACTCTAAAATTAGTGAACATCTAATATACTCTAGTTTATTTTAGTGGGTTAGCCAGAGAGCTTGATATGGATTTATTAAAATTAAATAATAAAATGTTTTACCAGTAGAAGGCAGCTTTTACAGCTTGCCAGTGATAAACGATAAAGCAATATTCCTTGTTAGTGGTCAAAAGAATTTGGAGGAAAATGAAACAAATGCCAATCATCTCTAATCTCTTCAATCATGTACTAACTTCAGTGTCTTTCAATTTCTTCAGAAATCACATTGCCAAAAAGCATGGTAATAAATGGAAAGAATAACAACCGTGCTCACTGGTTCGGTAGGTAATATTTGAGATAAGAGATTAATATTCGAAATTTGACAATCATAGTAGGCTGATAATTTGGTCGTGTGTGCTAAGCCACTAAAAAATGCTGCAAAAGAAGATCAAATCAGTAAATTAGCTAGCTGCAACTCTTAAAGAACAAATAAAGTAATTGATTTTCAAAATATGACAGCATTTCATTACATCATTTGGAAGAATTAGTACCTTGGCAAATAATATCCGATCCCAATCCAAGATCTACTCGTATCGATCATAACCCAAGATCTACTTATGATTGCAAATTATCTCCAGAATTTACAAGAAATAGAAAAAGTTTTGATTTGGGCCTGATTCCTCATTAAGCACACCAATTACAAGCTAATCTACACATACCGATCATAACCCAAGATCTACTTATGATATTGCAAATTATCTCCAGAATTTACAAGAAATAGAAAAAGTTTTGATTTGGGCCTGATTCCTCATTAAGCACACCAATTACAAGTTAATTTCTTGCCCACGATGGTCCGGGTATGCATGTAGCCTATTCTTGCGTCTTATTCTCATACCCAATCTTAAATAAGACATGCTAGATTGTCATTTTTAAACAAAGGGGACCTAATCATGAGAATTTAAAGCATATGATGTTGCTTAAGATCGAAAATCAATACGAGGATGCAAATAATTTCCAATCCCTGCTAGTACTGAAGATAGTAGGATGAATAAGCGGCTTTTCAACTTCATACCCATCTTTAATCCTACTACTATCAACCTTATAACCACGAAATGCAACCACGTAGAGGTGTCATTTTTATGAAGTAGACTTAAGGTTTAGACATTGTGATTTTTTAATGGTATAAACTTATCTATTGATAACAATTTTTGCTCCATTATGCTATGAATGAATTATGGATTAATATTTATGTTATCGATAAATATATGATCAGTGCATATGATCCTTTAAAGATGTAGAATCTATTGTTCGATTACCAATAAGAAAAAAAAAATTGAGGATTTTGAGTGGTTAATAACATCGGCACACCAAAAGCTTCACTCACATATTCATTTGTACCAGTTAGCACCATTAGTTCTTTTCAGCTTCACTCACATATTCATTTGTACCAGTTAGCACCATTAGTTCTTTTCTCCAAAGTTATCACTTACCCATATATAATACAATATCATTTTGCACTGTATGGATATACTAAATCAAAATATAAATGGATTCGAACATGAAATGATAACAGATGATGGTAAAAATCGAATGAGATGTTAATGAAGAATGATTTAATCAATTTAAAATAGTTCTCACAGTATTATAACTCAAACGCTTTAATTTGGCTTCCGACCTACCACCACCGGTGAAGTCCCCGACTCCCCGCCATCTCCATAGCTACGCTATGTTTCGTTGTTGGCAAGATTGAACTCCCTCCCCGCAGTTGCAGCTAGCTTCTGCACTTGAAAACATCCTCAAGTCAGCTTCGGTGGGGGTCGATGATGAGATGACTTCAAGTTAGTCTTGGGGATGCCTGTTCCACTCTTCTTACTTGCCGGAATGTTTTTTATGAGAACAACAGATGAGTTTGCTTTCTTCAATGCACTGGGAAAAAATGCAATGGATCCCGTTAAATACTTGAACGTAATGCACAACAGATTCATAGAAACAGAAACAGAAAACCGGACACCATTCTTACAAGTCTTTATGGTTCTTTTCAAGAGTCTGGCCAACACTATCTAATGTCTTTTTACAGCCTTCTTCAAATTTATTCCCTGGTTGAAGTCCCTGCACAAATTCATGAACCATCATCACTCAAACTTATTAAGTACCTTAAATATGCAGCACCAAAACTAAATCCAACAAGAATCGCATTGCCATGTTCCAATTAACAATACTCAAATCCAATGGCCACTAGCTCAATGAACCAACCTCTGGGAAGGCAAATAGAGATAAGATGGGCTGAATTTATCTTCAAGACCTAATTTTTTCATTCAAACATTTGTAACTCACTTAGAAGAAAGCAAACTGGAGCAATGGGACCATTTGAGAAGGAAAGTAAGTTTTCATTCAAGATAGATGAGAAATATTTAGCAACACATACTGCAAAAAAGCATAGATTTGATTTGGCTAGACGTTTATGTGTGACTGTGTGAGTGATGGAGGTCCTTTGATCACAAGGCACCCCTCGGGGTCGGATACCAATTGTACTTCCTGGTAGGTTAGTCAAGCACATTTTGATTATCTAGTTGACTAGTTGTCATATCCTTCTTAAAATCAATTGGTGATAAGTAGGTAGATATTAACCATTTAACCACATCCCTCCATAGTAAGCCACAATGTCACGTCTTGAATCGAGTAGGGGCTAAACTCGGCCAATCATTAATTAAAACAGGAAAATACAAAGAGGCATTGCTTACTGATAAAGAATTGTAATCAGTGGATAGTGTGCACACGTAAGAAGAAGGAAAATCAGAACAAGAATGGTGATAATTAATCAATCAACCTAAATTATGCAGCACTTTACAATCAAGGCATCTTACAAGGAAAGTCTGGAATTATTGATTAGCATGGTTGTTGCTTAATAACTACATTTAGACCGGTATAAATAGAGACCTTCTCTCCTAGCAGGTCTAGCAGCTGGGCAAGAAATCTTTCTTGCAGGAGGGAACACCATGGTCCCTTGTTTTCCCCGTTTTGAAATCTGAATTTCAGATTGCCTTTTCCCTTCCTTTCTTTACCTTTCTGTTCCTGACCCTTTACTCTAACACTTACAGACTACAAACCAGTTGAATTATGCAGGAAGGAGAGGTACCAAATGACAACTAACCTTCAAGGCACTCATTTGCAGGGTGAATTTCTACTTAACACGTTTCTAAAGGCATCAAGATTCACTAGCAAAGATGCTCAAAATTAGCCAAAAGTCATCATCTTGTTTCACCCAAACCTCTTCCCTCCTTTCCTAGTCATCATCATACACTAAAAATTAAACTAGAAATAGTAATCCTGAGTGGAGTGTACATTTATATATATAGTAGGTAAATACCCTTTGCTAAAATGCTTAGTAGAAATGTAGAATTAACAAAATGTGGTGTTATCCCCAAATTCTTTGATGCAAAAATGTGAAAATGTATGCTAATAAACTGAGCAGATTATTAGAAGATTTTCCATATTTAATAAGAGTCCAGAAAGGCAAGACAGATAAGGAAGAAGATGACAATAACCTTAAATTGCTTGAATCCAACTTACTTACTTCGATAATGTTTGGAATTTTAGTCTCTTCTCCACTCGAAACCTTCTGTTTCTTAATTCCACCGAAATTCCCATCCTCATTGGCTTTCCTCTTCTTCTTCTTTCCCAAATGTATCGTCGTCTTAGATCTCTTGTCGCGAACCTTCCACACATTCTTCTTTCGGAACAACAATTTATCGCATTTCCATGGCGCACAGCTCGTGTCTATCACAGTAACCTCGCTCCGGGAAAACCCAAATAAATTCGCATCTATCTTCTCCTCCTCCTCCTCGCTTTGCTCCAGTAGCTTCATTTCCACTCTACTCTGATCATCGCTCATCGGAGACGCGCTCTTGTCTTTCCCCCGGTCATCTCCGGAGCCGGAAACATTATTCAATTCCGACGAAGTAGAAGCGGCGAAGAACCTAGGGTTAATTTGTTTCCGGGGCCCCTTTTTTTGCGCTGGGCAATTACCCGATTCTCCCATATTGAACAGCTCAGAGAGGACATTGGTAAACGCGTTGAAGATTTCTTTACCCCCGGCGGGATCGACCGGAGTTTCAAGAACCTGTTGTTTCTCCGAGCAGGATACTGAAGCGAGGTTAGTTTGCCCCAACTTGGTGGTGGTGTTAATTGGAGCAGCAGGAGGATTGGGGGAGGTCTGACGCAAGAATTGTTCAAGATTGAGGTAGTCTCCGGGCGGGAAGCCCTTTGAGGATCGGAGGCGGTCGAGCCATTTAGAGCTGCCGGATTTCTGGGTGGGGATAGAACACAACATGGGTGCTGGGTGAGGGGTTTGGAGATTAAATGCGGAAAACCATCGGTGGGTTTGTGACAAAGACAATAGGAAGAAGCTTTAGAATGGGAAAACAATGGTGGAGAGTTGACACGTCTACACCGAGCATGAAATGAAACGGCAGCAGGAGAGGGGTGTCTACTGTCTAGAAGAGAAGAGAAGGGAATCGTCTTTTAGTCTTACACTTACAATTTATTGGTGAGGTCATGACAAAAACTCAAACTACTGCCTGCCTACTGGGGCATCTACAATAAATTCTCTGGGACTGGGAGCTCTATTATTCATCATAACACTCCAATATCTCATATTTTAAAATAATATATCTCCAAAATATTTAAGGATTGTTGTATGCCTTACTGCAACACCATCAGTGACTTTTTTGATGGTTTGTTTAGAGTTTTAGGCTTAAGTGAAAAAGAGGGGTGAGGGGGAAAATTTTTATTCCTACAGATATAATTTTGTGGGTTTCATTGTGAGATTTTTTATTTTTTATTTTATTTTTTTTTATAAAAAAAACAGAGTACTTTTGCAGCAAGTGCGTGTTGGGTGCACATGTCGTCTTAAAGTGCATATTGTTAAGCTTTTCTGAGCACATCATTGTGCCTTGTAGTACACATTGTTGTGTCTTCTAATTTTTAGGTCATAAGTATTATATATATTTTTTAAAAAGCATTTGATCATAAATGAATCACTAATTACTAATTTTAGTTGAATATTGTGATCTTTTATGATTTTGTGTTGAAGATGATGTATTTCAATATACATACATGATATTTATTTAAAAAATTTAATGTGTTTAGTTGGAAATGGTGTTAGCTGTTAACTTAGAGATTAGTGATTTCATTCTTAACCTATACAAAAATTAAATAATTTTTAATAATATAAATAAAAAATAAATTAATTGGTTGGCCCATTTAGTCTGTCGAACACGGGTTGGGTTAGGAAAATCTCAACCCGTGACAGCTCTTCCAAAGGGAGAGTAACCATCTGAAAGGACGAGGGTGAAAGTCTCAAACCCAAACTACTAGAAAACAAATGAAAACTGGCATGGTACACGACAAAAAGGCAGATGGTGATCAGGCGGTAGTTGAGCAAGGTGAGAAAAATAAGGAGAACCTACGAGCTAAGGCGAGGTAAGCAGTAGCGTTGCAACATATAGTAGTACGAGGCTACGACAAGTTGACAATGGTGAGAAAATAATGCCTACCGTAGTTGGGGACGATGAAGAAATAAACATCCGCTTTTCTAATTTAAACATGGTTAAATTTTTATTTTTATTTTTTTTGAAAAGCAAACCAAATTTCATTAATTCAAATAGGAATACAAGTCGTTGACAATAAAAGAAGGAGGGCTAGACGACCACTCCTGACGAACAAACAAAGAACAGGCTTCCCTAGCTAGACTATTGGCAACACTATTCGTTGTGCGGTTAACATAACAGATAGCTACGCGACTAAGGGAACTTAGCAAATCATTAATATCAGCAATAATAATATCAAAGGATGAATTCTCTCCACAATGCAAAAGTCCCTGAGTTACTTGGATATAGAGCCGTCAAAACGGACTTAGCCTGTCGGGTTAGCCCGTTTTTGCGGGGTGGGCTTTGATATTTTAGGCTTATATTTTGACGGGCTTTTTAGCTCTCCGCCGCCTAACCCGCGGGCCGGCGGGCCCATATATAATCAAGTTCAAAAACTTTTAGTATATAATATAAATGATTTGTTATTTACTTATGAATTAATACATTATTTGATTATTTATTAGTTTTTGATAATTAATTACAAATCAAGAATGAACATAAAGTTTATTCATTAAGTTTTAAACCACATAAAATACTTAGTGAACAAATTTCTTCCCAAAAAAAAAAAAAACACACACACACACAAAGGCTGACGCCAAATAAAAAAATATAGGAATGAGGGTTTGGGACTTGGGTTTGTTCTTATGAGGAAACATAACACTCTGTACTTAATACATTCATTTTTAAAAAATTAGTCATTTCATAATTAATTATGAAATGACTGAATTGCCCTTGAAAAAATGACATTAGATGTCTAATTGTAACGAAAGGACCATAGGTGGCTAGAAACAAAAAGTAAAATGCCTAAAAATAATTGATTTAAAAGTTAAGAACTAAAAGTAGCGGTGTCATCAAAGTTAGGGGATCTTCACTTGTATTTACTCAAAAATTAGGTGTGTCCAATCTATTGTTTTTCTTATTGGGTAAAACATTGTTGTCACTTATTAAATAGGACAGGGAAAATTTAATAAATACTTCGTAACTAATACTTAAATAATGAAATAAAAAAATTGAAAAAAAATTACCAAACGGGGGACAAAAAAAAATAGTTACAAAAATATATATGTTCATTTATTCAATTGTTTTGTTTTTTTCACTGCAATATGTCCTAAATCACTCAACATGAGAGAAAAATTTGTGTGAAACCGTCTTACGAATCTTTATTTGTGAGACATATTGGATCAAGATAAAAATGTACTCCGTAATACTTATATCGAAAATGTAATACTAATCAGGAATAAAGTGTCATTCATACATACATACATACATACATATATATATATATATATGGAGTGGTTCTGGTACAAGAATTTGCTCAGGTGCGGACGTGCGGTTTAATCTGAGTCATTGATTAAATCTAGATCAACGGCTCAAATCAATGAAAATTTTTAAAAAAAAAAGAAAAAAGAAAAAAGAAAGACGTGAGTCTGGAAGGTACTAAACAACTTAACCTTAAGCATGAAATTGGCGCACCATAAGTACACAAACCACACACCTTAAACGCACAAACAAGCACCTTAAGAACACAACGTGCACCTAAAGTTTTAAACTGACGCACCTTAAGCACACAAACCGCACACCTTAAGAAATAAAACAACGCACCTAAAGTTTTAGATTGAAGCACGTTAAGTTTCTACAAAAACACACCTTAACTTTTCACTAAAGAACTGACGTACCTTAAGGACATAAACTACACACCTAAAGAAGAAAAGACGCATAAATTTAACCAATACGAAAAATTACCAAATTATCACCGTATATTTTTAATCGTTGTTAATCTGAACGTTGATTTTTACAAAATCGACGACTCTACCCTCACCACACTATCACACCTGAGCATAAATAACTTATAAATAACAAATACTTTATTATTAATTAGTATTAATTTTCAACATAAATATTATATTTTCATTTTCACTTGCAACCTCAAATTGGTACAACTGTCTGAAGTTTCTAGGTTAGCACAAAATTTATTTAAAAATACCAAAAAAAAAAAAAAGGATAAAATTATGGACGGTAGCAGAGCCGTTGGAAACAAGAATGTAGAAGCTTGGTTGTGGCTCTCCGTACACCAAAATCTTTACTCATACAACAAAGTACAAACAAACACCATCGCACCATTTTCCAATTCATTTCACATTTCTGGCCTAAGTAACCTCCTTCTTCTTCTTCTTCATAAAATCTTTACTCGGATCTGCTCTAGCGGGCGGCGGTGATATCTATTCCCTAAATTTAACCTCACTTTTTGTGTACAGAATTAAAGTGAAATCCAAGCCAGTCCCACAACTAGTCCAGAAACCCAACTCCGCCGTTCCTGTCCCTTTCATCCTCATCACAAAGTCTTGGGTTAATTATAATCTCTGTCTCTTTGCTCTTCCCCCTTCATTTTATCTTCCACTGATCTTAGCATCGGAGCCAGGGGCGATAGTTTCTGAAGCATGTTTGCGTTTGTAGTGCCTGTTTGTATTGCGTTTCTTTTGGGTGTTTTTGTGGGATGGAATTGGAAACCCAAATGGGCGAGGAGGAGCTTGTGCTTGTGGAATTCTAATTTTGATTTTTCTGCTCCCTTTAAACCCCGTAGTTTAAGCTCTGTTGTGGACTATACTGTCTCGGAGAAGGATCAAATTGTATTGCCACCGGATGATACCCCTGAAAGCAGGTAACTTTTGATATACTTGGATTCCAATTTTTGTATTTGGTTTTGTACTTTTTAATCAAGTAAGTATTTTGCCAGTCACAACAATTTCCAATATTATATTAGTACACTGTGACCTATACCACTTGTTAAGGTATGGGCTTATTGCGAATAAGTAATGCATAACTTTATTTTCTTATATTGCCCATCACATTTTTAAGGGTGTGATTTTCGAGAGACAAGATTCTAGACTTCCTTCTACGGCCTCTGCCTAATGTAACAATGCATTATATGTAAATCAATAGTATCATGTAATGAAGCACTTATTATTTAACTGAGTGTAGTGGTCCATATGTATTTTCTATAGCTCATCGCTGCAAGATAAGAACAAGGAGTTTGGGATTGTTACTGATGTGGATTTGGAACATCTATACCATCTAGTTGGTAGAAAGGATGGTGGTCCCCCTTGGAAGCATATGATGGATCGTTCCACTCCTAGTATGAGCTATCAAGCATGGCAGAGAGATCCAAAGGTATTGTTTAAATGCTTCTTGTTAGATCACATGCTTACCACTACACCAAAAGAAGTTATAGCTAGTAGCCACACCGATGTCACTTATTAGATCAAACGCTTACCATTACATCAAAAGCTATAGCTAGTAGTAGTGAAGGCACAACTTTATTTTCTTATATCGCCACACATTTTTGAGAGCTAGGGTGCTAGGCTTGATCTTTACGGGCCTCCGCCCAACAATCTCTCTCAGCCACATGGATGGTGTTGGACTTGACCCTTAATGGCCTCCGCCCAAGACTTCTTTTTTCTATGAGCTCTTGGGGTTTTGGATAGGTTCTCTGGAGTTCTGCTTGCACAATGTTGATTGGTTTTTTACTATTTTTAGACTGGTCCTCCTCAATACTGCAGCAGAACTGTGTATGAAGATGCAACTCCAGAATTGTTAAGGGACTTCTTTTGGGACGATGAATTTCGATTTAAATGGGATGATATGATTGTACATGCATCGACTATAGAAGAATGTCCCATCACCGGAACGATGGTTGTCCATTGGGTAAGAAAGGTGAGAAGATACGCAACGAGTCTCAATCTATGCAATTATTTTCTTTCAGAACTTGAAAATTGCCAGAACTCAACTGAATGCATCTCTGTCAAATACTCCTTCCTGCATGCAGTTTCCATTTTTCTGCAGTGATAGAGAATACATAATTGGTCGTCGAATATGGGAATCAGGAAGATCATATTATTGTGTTACCAAGGTACAAGATCTTTTCACTCTCTTGTTTCGCTTTTCTATCTATTTGATGGAACCAACAAATGACATTAATAAAACTGAATATTCACATTATACTTGTGAATAATTGATTTGCAGTTAATGCAGCTAGTTGTCCTTTCCATTTTCCTTTCACAAATATTTATGTTATATTAGTAAACAAGGCAACATCATGATTTATAAACATTTTTGTGTGACAAACTGACAATTTTATAGCTTCTAAATACTCACATTGTAGTTGGTGAATATTTTTGTTGTATTTTGTGAAGATAGTGTCCTCAATAACCAGGGAGTGCCATGGCCTTCTATTCCCAGACGGGACAAAACGAGGCGTGTTGATCTGTACTATTCAAGTTGGTACATTCGAGCAGGTGCGGAAGACCTTTTCTCTAGTAGCAACTACCCACCCCAACAACTAACCAAAAACACTTCATTAAACAGATATGAGATGTTTAAATTTGCTGTGTCTCATTTCATCCCTAAACTTTGAAATGGCTTTGTGATGAATGAAACAGTGGAAGCGCGGAGATCAGATGGTGAAATGAGCGGTGCTTGTGAGGTGATACTATTTCATCACGAGGACATGGGTATCCCGTGGGAAGTTGCAAAGTTTGGGGTTAGACACGGCATGTGGGGAACTGTGAAGAACATTGAACGTGGGTTTCGAGCATACCAGAAGTATAGAGCAACCGGAGGTGCAATTTCTCGGTGTGCATTCATGGCTCAAATCAACACAAAACTTGATCCGGCCTACCTCAACTCATCATCGGAGGGCATTGAATCTAATTCAACCGAGTCTCAGTTAATAGGTATAGTTGACGATAAACCCGGGGACAGGGCCAGGGGCTTCAATATCCCAAAGCTCCTAGTTATTGCTGGGGCTGTAGCTGTTGCTTGCAGTCTTGATCCAGGGCTCCTACCTAAGTCGCTTTTAGTTGAAGTTGCCAAACGGCTTGGAAGTATAGGAAGAGGAGGACCGCGCTTATGACTTATGACTGTCTACTACTCGCACTATACACTACTATAACTAGTTTTATTTAGTTGCGTTCATAGCTTTAAAAAAAAAAAAAAGAATAATAATACATATGCATTATGAAAATAGAAATAAAAACACACTTAATTTTCAGTTTTTTAGCCATCCTTCAACAGTTATTAATGTTTTTACATGAAGAGTGGAGCATGGGGTGCAAACCATTGCATTCATTTTTATCAAAGCCAACAAACATAAAAAGGGAAAAGGTTAAGTAGGCACTTGAATTTTACCAACGTCAATTAGGCTGTTAAACTTTTACAACAATTTAATCTATAAACATGTAATTTTGTGTTGAACTTTTAAAAGTTACAATTTAATCTATAAACATGTAATTTTGTAATATTGAAGGCCAAAAATTAGTTGGTAATCTGTAATTACAAGTTATCTAGAGTTCAGAACTGCATCCAGACATTATCAAAGTGCAAAGGGCCAAGTGGGTTCTCCACGTCCAAAGTGTATGAGATCATCAGACCTAGAGCTCAGAAATGCTTTGCGTTTAAGTTTATTTGGAGGGGTTTTGTTCCACCCAAATATGCTTTTACCACCTGGCTCTGTTTGAAGGGTAGATTACCCACGAAAGATAGATTGAGATTCTTGGCGATTGACAAAAAATGCTCATTCTGTGGGTAGGAAACGGAAAATATTAATCATTTGTTTTTCTAGACAAGTGCAAGTGTGGTATCTCTAGAAAGACGGGATCAATTAAAGGTGCTATTAAATGGGCATATAGAGATGCACGGGGATCACGACTCCATTCTAAGAGTGGGCCCTTGGCGATCCTCTGTTCAGTCTATCACATCCACCAGAAATGCGCTGATTTTTGAAGGAACTCAAGCTGTGACCTCTAAAACAAGAAGCATAATTATTTATCAAGTGCTTAGAATTCTCTACAAAATTGCTCCAGGAGGATTGAGGGACTCTGATTCCTGAATCTGCTTTGTGTTTCTAAATGCTGTTGGGTTACTAATGTGCCGAGCAAGTTTCTTATAGCAAAGATGGGACCCGGGTTTGTGTTTTTAAGATGGGATGAGGTGGTGGCCTTGTTTTTTTTGGGATATAACTTCTGGTACAGTGTTTTTGGTTTCATGATGCTATGAGCTAATGGTTAGTATGAGACTTTTCTTCTTCTAAAAGTCTCCTAACTAAATCAAGAATTCAACTTGTTTTGTTTATGAGTATCCTACTTTGTGCTTGTATACTCCCTAGGGTATGCCCTAAGTGAATGATGTAATTGATTTATTTAGTTGGAATATATATTTTCATTTACCCAAAACATTTACCCAAAAAAAAAAAAAAAAAAAGTTATCTAGAGTTCCAACAACCCATCCACCATTTCCTACCACAACCAATCCAATCGCCCCCCAAAAAATGGTGGAAAGATCACAGAAACCCTAAATAACATATAATTATAGATTACAACCAGTTTCTCAGCTTCAATGCTTCAAAGTATCATGTTTATGTGTTTAATTGCAACTTTTAAAGTTATATAACCTATAATTGACTTTGAGTAATGTTCCTAAACCTATTTGACCCTTTACCAAAATAAAAATAAGACTAAAAGAACCACCATTATTGGAGAGCCAAATTATCAAAGCCTGCATACTATACAATATGGCAATATTGTAAAATTCAACCATTTGGCAGTAGGCTAAAGTTATGAAACTTTCTGAAAATGTAGATATTCAGAGAATTATAGACAACAAAAAAATTCAGCGCTTTAAAAATAAAAATTAAGTTGACAACAGATATACAAGATTAGAACTCAGTCCTCTACAAGGGTGATGTTCATTTTGATAGCAATAGGATCCACGTACACGTACAAAGAATACTAAATACATTTGTAAAACACTTGGATATAACAACCAAAAAATCCAATCTTAGAGCAAATCATTCTGAAATTTGCTTTTGAATTTATGTTTTGAAGAAACACCATATTTTATGACATGATAAAACATTAGCACTCATTCTAAAATGCACAGAAACAAAATCAAAGCTGATTGGTATAACTGGTATAGGGATTATCAAAAAACAAATTAGATTCGAAATAAAAAATCATCAAGAGACAAACTACCATCCAATCTTGCAATAGAAAGCACAAAAAATGTTCAATTCTGTACAACCTTTATCATATAAGAGAGTGCCACAGCAGAGTAAAAAGATGTAACAAGAAAAGGTTGTACATGGAAGGCAGCATACAGTAAAAAAATACAAATTAAAACACCTAATAACATCAAAGACCAAACAATCAAACCACCACTTATCAATTAACACACAATACAATATATGTAAATAGATGCACAAGGGAACAATGCCATGACTTGCTAACAATTTGGGCAATAAATAATAAACAGGTAAGAACCAAAATTGAAAGAGATGAGAATAGTAAGCCATGGAAACAAACATTAAGTACCAAAAACTAATATCTCGAGATTAGGCATACAGGTCCACAATGAAGAATCTTGTAATACAAAGTAATAATTCACTTCAAAACCTGAACGTGAACAAGAAACAAAAATCTATCAAAACTAGTAAACCTTCCATTCTAATCAAACAAGCTGAATCCCATGTCATCGTCGCTCTCTTCCTTTGGTTCTTCCTGTAAAAAAGAAATCACCAAAATAAGTTAGAATCGCATTAAAAAAATATCTATTCACACGTTAATTAAAAAAATTGACTTGGAATTTATTCAGCACAATAAATTTATACCTTCTTCTCCTCAGCAGCCGGAGCAGCAGCGGCAGGGGCAGCACCGCCGGCAGCAGGAGCAGCAACAGCAACAGCGCCACCGCCGCCACCAGCGCCCACGTTCATGATGAGATCCTCGATATTCCTCTTCTCGCAGAGCTTCGCGAAGAGGCTGGGCCAGTATGACTCCACGGAAACATTAGCCGCCTTCACCAGTGTAGCAATCTTCTCAGCCTGCAAAATCCAAAGGTTGCAAATATTTTCTAAGATAATAAATAAATAAATAAATAAATAAAATTGTAGATTGCATAACACGTTTGTTGAGTGTTAGAGATTTTGATTACCGTGGCTGGAATTCCATCATCGTAGAGAATGAGAGCGGCATAGGTGCAAGCGAGTTCTCCAACTGACATTTTCGATCAAACAGGTAAAGCAATTCTGCGATCTAGAGGTATTGTAATGCTGCTAGGGTTTGAGAATGCCGCAAATATGTTAGGGTTTTCAGAAAGTATATATTTATAGAGTATGATTTAATGGGCCATAGACCCATAGGCCGTTTATGGGCTTCATACATGTATAGTTACAAGGCCGACAGTTACAAACCCAAATAATGGCACAAATTGTGAAATTGGGCAATTTACATTGTGAATCCGGTCTGGACTATCCAAATTAATAAGGATAATACGGGATTACCAATTGTTATATCCTACACCACGGTGCACATAGCAATGTGCACCGTGGGACTAAACGGCGCCGTTCCACTAAGTGATGGGACGGACGCCGTTTAGTTAGGGATGACAATTTCAATCCGCCCCGCGGATATCCACCCGAATCCACCCCGCATGGATCGGGTTTTTTTGGGTGGTAGTGGGTTGTGGGTCGGGGGTGGGTCTTAAAAAAGTAAACCCGCGGTGGGTCGGGTTGGATTCGGATTCTACGTACAAAACCCGCCTAGAATCCCACCCGACCCACTATATGTGTGTATATATATATAATAGTAAAATTAGTAGTACTAGTATATAGTTAATTATAAAAGTTTCAATAACTTTGGGTAACAATTTACTATTTTTACATCTAAACTACTTAGTTTATTTTTAAAAATTAACAATTTAGTTATTATATTGAATTATTTCTATTATTTTATGTTTTAGTATAACTAATGAAGTTTATTATTTTATTATGTGTAAGTAATTAAATATTATTTTTTGAAAAAATAATAATAAGTTGATAGGTGGTGGGTACCCGCATCCGATGGGGTGGGTGTGGGTTTTGAAAAAGTTCACCCGATGCGGGTTGGGGGTGGTGGGGGTGGGTGGAGAAAATGTAAGGTGGGTCGGGTGATGGATGTAGCTCTCCCCGACCCACACCCGACCCATTGTCATCCCTACGTTTAGTCCATCTAATCACCGTTATTTTTTTTTTTAATTAAAGTATATAAGAGATGGAGAGTCTTCCTTAACAAGCTTCCGACTCTCTCGCTCCACTCACTGCACTCCCGCTGCACTCCGACCAAGCAAGCAACACTCTCAAGCAAAAGCAAAACACAAACGATTCACAGCAGAACTCAAGAACATCAGGACAGATACGCATTGATCAACAACAAATACACATCTTCATCGACTATCAAGAACACACGGAATTAAAAGGTAAATATTTAGCAAACATTGTTGATCAACGACATTGTGCAAAAAAAAAAAATAATAATGTTTGTATATATATCACATATGCATTTGCATTCGCATTCTAGCATGAACATTTACTGATTCTCAATATTATATCATTTTATCATCCACATTGTTGATTTTCAGTATTAAACCTCATCAAACATCTGTGTTAGGTTATTGATACTAGGGCTTAGATTTTGTGTATTATTATTAAAGACTCTATGTATTATATCATGTCATTGTCTGCATTTTAGGATGTTACCATTCCGACATTGTTGATTCCAAGTTTCCAACATTCTTGGTGATTGATAATAATGAGAAGTATATTTTGTGTATTTTTGTTATATTTGTGTTAATGTGTTTGTATATTCTTCTTACTGACTCTGTTTATTCTAGAATTTTATCCACATTGTTGTGTTGGGGTTATTGATACTAGGGCTTAGATTATGTGTATTAGTGTTGAAGACTTTGTGTATTGTAGCATGTCATTCTGTGTATTCTAGCATGTTAATTCTGTCTTTTCTATTATGTGACAACAATGTCAAGCTCTGATAAAAGCGATCAAGTCCTGGCAACTGACTTAGAAAGAAGAAAGAGAAAGAGAGAGAGAGAGTGCAGCTACGTCAAAAGCACAAACACAAGACAGGCAAAAAAAACAGAGAAAGAAGCCTGCAACAAAAGGAACAAAGAAGGGGAAGGAAGTAGTAGAAGACAACCCACAATCAAGGTGACTCATTGTGATGGTGTGCTAATCAAGCACATATTAAAGAAGATGGACATAGAACGATGCTCCATTGAAATTGGAGATGGTGATGATGAGCTGTGTTTGTCGGAAGATGATGTAGAGTCTACACTTGGACTCCCGCGGGGCAAACTCCCTGTCGTAGATGGCACTTCTAGTAATGAGACTGAAGGATTCAATACTTTGGTCAGGGATTGGAGACTGCGATGGGGGGTAGAGAAGGGAACCCCAACAACCAAAGAAATGCTAAACAAGATTGTCGAGAGACAAGACAATGGTGACATGTTCAAGCGTGACTTTGTCATCTTCGTGGTTACAACACTGATAAGGGGCTACAAGAACACCTTCTGCTATTACAGGATTCTATACTCACTGCAAGATGTGAGTAAAATCAAAGAACTGAATTGGTGTGCTTACACCATAAAGAGTCTGCTAGACACTGCAGAGACCTGAAAATCAAACCATGATTCCTCATACAGTGGCCCTGCAACTTTCTGATGGTATGCAATACTAACTTATTCTTATAATTCTATAAATTATTGAATAAAATGCCTTACTTGAGTCTGTATATTCTATGTGTACTCTGTTGAAGGTTTTTGTGTATTCATGTCCACATTCTGTGTATTACTGAGTAATATTTTGTGTATTGTAGTTATTCATTATGTGTATTCACTTATATATCTTTGTGCATAGTCTTACGTACTAAACCATAAGTCATATATCATAACCACTAAATGTTTGTTCTAATCTTTGTTGTTTTTTTTATTTATTCTTTGAAGCTTTCTTACCTTGATCGAGTCCAGATCAGAGGTCTTGTTCTCACACAAAACCCTCCAACCATTAGAGAATGGACAACAAAAGACCTTAAAGCAACGCTTAAAATGCATAGGAAGACAGGGAAGTATGGTAGAGGAAAAGTGATTGACAGAAGGCCAATGCTTGAGGAAGAAGTGACTCATAAACCAATTGAGTCTGAAGCTGTGCAAAGAGTTACTGACTCCCTGAAGAAAACGAGTTCTAGCATTGCAGAGTTTGGAGAAGTCATGGCTGGAATTGGAACCAACAATTCAGCAGCTGAGATCATAAAGAACACTTTTGTCAACTTCTCCCACACTGTCAATCCAACACCAAGTCCAAATCCAAGCCCACCGGTCCCACCCGAGAGCCTGCTAAAGGATGATGATGTCTTCAATGAGCCAAGCTTCTTAGAGGTAGTCGCTGAACTTGAAGCTGCATTCTATGCAACAATGAGGAACATCTCTCCTGAAATCCATGCACCTTCTTTCCAGTTGTTAACTCCGACACCATCACCACCACATTCTATGGATCAACAACCAGCAACAACATCACCAGCAGCAGCAGCAGCATCAGAAACAACAGCAACACCAGCAGCAGCAGCAGCAACAACAACAGCACCAGCAGCACCACCACCACCACATGCAGCAGCAACAACAACAAAATCACCAGCAGCAACAGCAACCCCATCCCCAAGAAGGCGATCACAAAGAGGAAAATCAGCCCAGCCTACACTGGAGAAACTAGTAAGAAATCTTATCTCTATTAAATTCTGTGTATCCTACTGAGTGAGTCTGTGTATTCTAACATTTCATTCTGTGTATTCTGTATATTACAAAGTATATTCTTTATAGGACTTAGACTACATATTCTGTGTATTACATGTTGTGATTCTGTGTATTCTGTCATACTAATTACACACAACTATATCGATATTCTATAGTTGATTGCCTTTACCAAGTATCTCGCAACAAAGATGATTGCACTTGCAAAGAAGATGAAACAAATGAGAGTGCAATACGTGCAGATGCCTTGGCAAAACGAAGAAAATGCTGTAGACTGTGCCATATACTCGATGAGGCATATGTAGACTTACACAGACACATCAATAGAAGACTGGAATGCAGGACTCACTGGAGGCCCTGAAGATGTGAGTATAAAACTATTCTTTCAACTTTCTTCCATATTAAAATATTTAACAATTCATTTCTAATTAATTTTGCATTCTATTTTTGCAGAATGCATTCCTCACATCACTGAGAGCTAAATATGCCGCAACCATACTCATGTCAGAATGGAATACCCTTCTACCAGAGGTGACAAATGCAGCAAAAGAAATCTACAAACAATCAAAGTGACCATGTTTGTAAAGATGTTGATTCCTGTAAACTGAAATTGAAACAAGTATATGATATGTGTTCTTTATTTCGGAAACTACTCTAACTCTGAAATGAAAAAAAAAAAAAGCTTTTTGTCACATCTTATATTATAGGGTGCCATATCTATTAAGTTTATTCTGTTGATTACAAAATTTATTCCAAAATAACTTCAATTATATATTCTGTGTATTACGCGGTAACATTATGTGTATTACATGCTATCCTTCTGTGTATTTAGTTAATGGTAACCCATACCTCTAAGACTAAACCTTAACCCCTAAAACCATAACACATAGTAATATTCTGTGTATTACATAGTAATATTATGTGTATTATTGACTTCAACTCTGTGTATTCAACAATATATCTGTATACATAGTACTGGCTGCTAAACCATAAACCCTAATGCTAAACCCTGGCTTCCACCTCTGTCTTCTAACTCTAAAAACATATTACAGGGTGCACTTCATATTCTGTGTATTCGGCAGTAGTGTTCTGTGTATTACATAGTATCACTCTATGTATTACAGAGTGCAATGTAAAGAAATAACACCAAATGGTTTATGTTGTTTTGGTAAATACTTCTGTGTATCTTGCGGAAACAGTCTGTGTATTACTTGTAATACTTTTGTGTATAAAAAGTACAACTGCATGACTTGAAAAAACAAAACTAACAAACATTAAGACACACTTTAATTGTCTTCTTGATTTGAATTTGACCTAACATGACAAAAAGTTGAACCTCCAGACATTGGATGCACCAGGTATCCATTACCAGCAATATTAGAAATAGCATCTTCAACTTGAGACTGCCCCACCGATTTTGTTTTAGATGCAGCTATATGAGCAAGCTGCTTTCGACCCCTTGCTTTCTTGTATTTCTTTTCAATCACACTAGTCACCCTCCTATTGCGTACCCCTTTCAACCGCCTGTTTGATGGATCCTTTATAACACCGCTCGACGATTCCACATCACAATCTTCACCTTCGAAGAAAATAGGGCCATATTCATGTTCAACTTTTCTCTTGGCATCTAACATTGCTTGCTCAAAAATTTTGCATGCTTCGCTTTTTTCTTGGCAATAAACAACCAACTTCTGAAATTTCCTAGTGATCTCTAAAGTCCAAACAGAAGAGGGAACATTAAAGCGCTGAGATGGGTGGATAATACCAGCATTCTCGTCTTCCAAAACTCTTTTAGTCCATCTCTTCATAATATATTTATTTGGAACTTCAGACACACAATGCACGATTAAAATGCGTAAACAGTGACAGCATAAGATCCCGGTTTCAGTGAACAGCTTACAATTGCACCAAATATCTAACTCTCTAACGTTAAAAATCACTTCATGCCTAATAATATCAACCTCCGGCCTCCAGACGTGATACTTATACACACCACCTTCAAATTGAACACACTCTTGATAGCATGATGCCCCTTTCAAAAACTGCTCTTCGAACAAGTAATATATCTCAATCGTATAAATATCCCTTGCGTGGGAAAGAATCTTAATGTGATCCATAGCCATTGTAGGTACACCTTGGGAACACCGGACATCTTCCCCGTTCTCTCTACTCCTCCACTCCGAAACAACACCAACAAAGGAGCTATAGAAATCACATAGCCCAGCAGTCTTGGATAACCTTCTAGAAATAGAGTGATTTGTGGTTTCACTCCTTTGTGAAGATAAAATACCACCAGAAAAATAATCTTTGTTAAATGCAGGGCACCATTTTTCTCTACATTGATACAGCTTTTCAATCCAAGAATTATTATGGCATTTGTATGTTGTGACCATCTTGGAATACCATAACATATATATTAACTACACCTATTCATATACTATAATGCATACACAGACTCTCATATACAAATACACAGGATCATTCAATTGACTACACAGAATATAAGGGGAGTATTATCAGATATGAAGGCATGGGAATGAAAGCACAGAATCAATATAATACACATACTCTAACACTACAATACTCAGAATATATCAAGAGAATACACATAATTTGGGTGAGAATTGCCAACTCTGTATACTAATGCAAGCAATTGGGAAAAATATAATACACAGAATATTATAACTAAATAAACATAAATACCATCACCAATACACAGAATTTTTAATAAAAGCATACCTTGTCCAATAAAGCTCAAACTCTGCCTCCGTATCTGTATGTTTCAACAGACAATTGAATATGTCTAGAAAATCTTTTTGATTTCTTAGTCCCTTGATGTGCTTCTTTGAATTCTCACCGATATGCCATATACATAGGCGATGTCTTGAGGTTGGAAAAACTTGGGAAATAGCAGCAGCCATGGCAGCGCATTGATCGGTCATTATACTTTTGGGACTTTTCCTATTCATTGATCTTAAAAATGACCTAAACAACCATACGAACGACTCAATCCTCTCGTTCAACTAAAAACCACATCCAAACATGACGTTCATACAGTGATGGTTCATACCAACGAATGGACCACAAATCATATCATATTTGTTAGTACGATACGTCGTATCGTGAACTAACAAATCTCCAAACAATTCATAGTCTCGCATCATTTTCCCATCTCTCCAAAAAAAGCTGCACAACCTTGACTCATCATCCACTTCGAAATCAAAGTAAAAATCATTTTCACTTGACTACCTTTGTCTAAATATTTCAATTAATGTGTTTGAGTCGGTTCCATCCAAATTGTTCAATACATTAGTGCACAGTGAGTTATATGCATCCCTGCTTGTAAAACCAATGAGTGGTGACCCTCCTGATTGTGTTTTAAGAAACTGTAAACCATCAGCCACACAAACACCGCTCTTCTTCAAATCCTTTAGGTAGGAAAGATGATTTCTAGACACTGATCTATGTGACCGTAGAAGATAACTCTTGGTCGTTGGAACAAACTCATGATTATGAAGCTTCTGGTGCTTTGTCACAGTCTGCATCCCATTCCCATCTAAATCAAATTGAACAGATGCACGACAACCTGTCCGTACATCAACTTTTAAATAACTTCCATTTCTTAAAACCCTTTTAAACTCATACTTTGAACAATTAAACTCCTTCATCTTCAATTGTTTTGTACCAGCACTATATCTTTGCTTACCCCTCCTCACACTAAAACCTAGCTTGAAAGCATAATCATTATAAACCTCATATGCTTCATCAATAGAACTCACTGACACCCCTAACAAGTCCTGATCAGCTGCAAAAACATAGTGTTTAAGTACCCCTACAGTCAATACACAGAATACATGCCTACAATACACATAGTGTATAACTAGAATACACAGAATATTGAAACCCCAAAATACAAAACACACATCACCTTGTGTTTACATTACAGCTAACATGAATACACAAACTCTGTGACCACAATACACATATTGAATTCAAAGAATACACAGAATATTCACAAAAACACACAAAAATCCACTACAATGACATTCGATAAACAAAACACAATACACCATCTGTTTTTACATACAACTACAATGAATACACAGAAACATTGCATGAAATAGTCACAGTTCATTAAAAGAATACACATAATATCCACAAAAATACAGAAAACTCATCTTCTACCCTTCCAATCGCATAGTTGAATCATAAAACAATCCTAAAACCAGTATCAAATAATCAAAACACACGAATCAAAGCATGCGAATTCAATGATTTTCATAAACACAAACAAAATCACAAAATCAAACATAAAAAACCTGGATTACGATCGCCTGAAATAGCCAATCCAACCGGATCATCGCCTGAAATAGCCAATCCAACCGCATCATCGAGTTCTTCAGTCGCAACCACCTCCTGCTGCGAATTGACGCCTTCCATATCATAATGATTGAGATTTGTTATTCGTGAGTTCACAGATCGGAGAAGAAGATCGCCATAACCGCCAAAACACAAACAATTCAAATTCACTGCTTTTTTTTTATATATATATTAGGAAGTTAACGGAGGAAACAGACGTGAATCCCAAAATAACGCCCACTTACTGCCTAATGGACAAAACGACGTCGTTTTGATTCCTGGTGCACAATGCTACGTCCACCACTGTGCATGGTATAATTTGCGCGGGATTACGGGGTACTATAGAAGTATAGATTCATAAAACAACACTACAAGTTCAGACTTCAGAACGATCAATCGATGACTTAAATATATTATTATACCTTTCTTTTTAGGTATAAATAAAACGTATGTATAAAAAAGTATATTGTTACAAACTTCTGACACTGTTACAATGTACTATCTGTCGTCTCCACTAAGGTTCGAATCCACTTTCTTCCATGTGAGAGTGTAAAATCAGTACCATTAGACCACAAGGTCTTTGACATAATAATAATTTTATAAACATGTAATAGTTACTTTATAAATCGACAATTATCACTTTATGAACATGTAGAAAGTGACTTGACTTTAGAGCATGACCACTAGTGATTTTCTAGAGTTTTTGTGGGTCAAGATTGAAGTGGAAGAAATAGGAGAGAGAAGAGAGAAAGGTGAGGTGCTCTTACAAGTTAAAGTTTTTTTTTTTGTGAGATTCATTAGGAAAACAAAAATATTGTTTTCTAGTATGCTTTATGAACACCAGATGCGCCTAGTTGGGCACATGCACTCTACGCACCAACTGCGCACATAAACCATATGTTTTCTCCTTTTTTTTCTTATGACATTTTTTTCTCCTATTCTCCATCCTTTGTTTGCCTGCAAAAAACTTACACACACACAAAAGCTCCACCCTTAAAATTGCTTTTATATATAGAGTTGTCAAATAGGTCGACTCCGACCACATAACAACCAAAATGTGAGGCAAGATAGATTGAACAGTTTTTAAGTGGGGCACATTTTGTTGAACCCGTACCACCTAATGGTAGGTTGATGGGCTAAGAGCATCCATATTTATAGATTTTAATAGATTTTTGCAAAGATTAAAAGCTTTTAGCTAATGAGAGAAGAAGATTTTGGACAAATTTTACTCCTGCAAATGAAGAATTTTGTCCTAACAAGAAAAAGAAATAAGGGAAAAGCGCGCATATAGTTCATGGTCGCCCCAACGGGCGCTTTATAGTGACTACCAACTGGCGGCCACTCTGAAATGGTTTTGTATTTGTTTGTTTTTATTTTTTCTTTATTTAAAAAGAAATTGTTGAAACATTTTTAAATTTTATTTTGTTGTTAAATTTTTAAAAAATTTATGCAATATAAATGTAGTATATAATTTTGATCCCACATTATTTGAATTGAAAGTTTATAATTATAAATTTATTTTTGTTTTGACATGCTTAATTTAAATATAATAAAAATAATAATTGTAATTATAATTTTTATATTGATAATAAATAAATAAATAAAATATAGTAGAATAAAATGTTGGGTCCACAAAAAATTATTGAGAAAAACCTTAAAACTAGTGGGGGGAAAGGTTTTTAAGATTGAGTGAGATAGTGGATAATGAGATAGATGTTGCGGCCCACAAAAAACCTTGAGGAAAATCTCACTAATGAAGTTGATCTAAGAGCATCCACAATAGTTGATTTTTTAATGTTTTAAAGCATAGGAGGATGAATAATAGGGGTGTGTTCAATGTTCTTGCAGGAGATCCTTAATTTTTGCAGGAATAATGGGCCCACTAGAAAAAACAAAAAAGCCTCCTGGTGCACGTGAGACGCACCAAGAGCGCCCAGACGGACGCGTTAATGATAAGAACCTTTTTTTCAAATTTTATTTTCAAATATTTTTTTTTGTTTTTTTTTCTTTTTTCTTTCCCTCTCATCTTTTCTTTTCTAGTCACACTTGCAAAAACTCCTCAAAATATATGTCTACTGGGGATGTTCTAAGCAAGAAACCCCCCACCCACTTTAGTTTTATTTTCAAAATCTGAACTTAATTTTTGCATAAGTCAAGTTTGAACCTTTAATCTCAAATTAAACTACTACGGAGTACTATTCTTCCCAAGAAAATTAAGCTTCTTTAACTCATTTAAAGAATATGTATGACCAATGACCTTGTGATCAAGTGGCAAGTAGTGACTTTTTCAAATGGGAAGTCATATTTCAACAAGTTAAGAAAGTATAGATCAAAGATACTACACTAATGTAATAAAGTCAGTAATACTAAAAAAAAAAAACAATGTGTGTATGCATAATTTTATCATCCGTAGTTAATGTTTATATTTTAATTTATAATTCTAAACTATAGTTTATGTAACTTATACATAACACTAATATAATTAATATATTTTGTCATAACCATAATATTATTAATTTTAACACTATATAATATTTTAAAGTTCATACTAAATATATGGGGTTAGATTTGAGTCGTTGATCAAATATAACTCAAAGGCTCAAATCAATGAAAATTTATTTTTAAAAAAATGTGCGTCTTGTTGCAAGGTTTGACACAAGTTCCTGAAAAGTTTTTTTATGTACTGTGTCTTTGGCTAGAACAAAACTGATTAATTAAAGAAGAAAATTGTAGGAAAATAGTGCACATTAAGAAGGAAAGCAGCGCACCTTAAGAAGGAAAACAAAACACTTTAAGAATGAAAACCATGCACCTAAAGTTTTAGACCGACACACCTTAAGAAGGAAAATAACGCACCCTAAGAAGGAAAACCACGCACCTAAAGCCTTACACCGACGCACATTAAGTTTTAACAACCGGCGCACCTTAAACACACAAAGTACGCACCTTAAGAAGGAAAACCATGCACCTAAAGCTTTAGACCAACGTACTTAAGTTTCAATAACTAACACACCTTAAACTCAAAATCACGCACCTTAAGCACAAAATCCACTCATCTTAAATTTGATCTAGAAGAAAAAAAAAATTGCCACCGCGTTTTTTTAAAAATCATTGTTGATCTTGGACGTTGATTTAGGCAAATCAATGGCTCTCATCTAATCGCACAACCGCACAGGAGCCACCCACCCGCACGCAAACACACATATATATATGTTCTCATTTACATGATAACACCTTTTACATGAGAACGGAAGGACAACTCGTTGTCATTGAAATTATAGATTTGGATGGATGAGATGATTTCGCTAATATTAATATTAATTAATAGGAAAGTAACTAATAAGGATAAACACGAAATGTGAAATAGCAATTAAAATAATGGAATTTTTTTTTTTTTGAGTTCTACTTACTCGGTTACAATGTAGTATGGCCTCCACTGAGGCTCGAACCCACTCTCTTCCACATGAGAGTGTACATCGGATACCGCTTGACCACAAGGCCTTTGGCAATGTAATTTATTTAATTAGGATGTTATGCATGATTTTAGGAATATATTTATGGTAGAATAGGATTCTCTACATTCATTTATTTTGCGTGCATTAGCAATTTATTTTAGTTTTTTTTCAATACGTATTTCAACAGTTGACTTTGATTTGTTTCGTATGTCATCGCGTCGACGATATTGCGATGTGTGCACTTTTATGCTCTATCGTGTAATCGTGTGCACTTTATTATGCATCAGATGTGCAATGTAATACCACATTATAAATAAGTTTGTGTGCATTACTATTAAGTTTGCATGCAATATAAGTTTGTGATTACCAGGTTCTATATAGTCTTAGTTGATGTTTATTAATATATAAGTTTTTGTGCACTATGGCAGTTTAACGTGTGCACGTCTTCGTCTCTATGTGTGCATATTACTACGTTTGGAATTGGAACCCATACATTGGACAGTCAAGGAGCATAAGATATACGAGAACAAACCTAAACAAAAAAAAAAACATAATAAGTGTGAATGAAGGTATTCCCATCATTTACGCATGTTTCTCTATTACGTTTTTTTATACATTATGCTATAAAAGTTGTACTATACAATATTTTGGACAAACACGCTCCTACCGTTATAACTTCCGTTATCTTTTCCACTATTGTTACCATGCACATGCATCCACCATATATTTTCTTATCTTCTTCAGTAATAATAATATATACACATTATATATTAGAGTTATATGTTAGCTATTTCCTAAAATATAAATATCAAATTTATAAAAATATTTTACATTATTATTATTAGTAGTTACAATAATTTAAATATCTAAAATCTAAATAAATCTAAAATTTTAATATAAAGTACTAATATTGACCACATATTTTTGTGCACTATCCCTTTTTTATTCTATGTCGTGGGCACTAAACAAATTGAATGTGTGCACTTATGAAGACTCTTAAATAAGCTTACAAACAATAATAGCATTGTTATCATAATAAATAATTAAATATATATATTAATAAAAAAATTATAAAACAAAACTTACAAACAAGGGCGGAGCTAAAAATCATTTTGACTAGGGGTGAGAAGTAAAAATACTTCAAAACATGATAAAAAATTCATAACAAAATATGAAACATAATTAATTTAATAAGATAGTCCGAATATAAAACGCATTATAAAGCACACATCTTCTATATAGATATATAATATTTATTAAAAAAAATTTATCTTTTAACTAGATCAATTTTAAGTTTTCTAAATTAATCTGAATACGTTGACACATGATAAAAACTTTTAGATTACATTGACTAGATGATTCAACGGTTTCCAATCTAATGTAACACCTAGCTTACACAGTTGCACTTTAGCCAAAATCATGCTACTCCAGCATCGACATGCTATTGTTTTAAAAATTAAAATAGACTTTGTGATATTTAACTATGAGCAAATTTCACTTTTTTTTTTTTTTTGAAAACAACAAATTCCACTTTTAGTCATCGACTATTGTGGCATTGTTACATTTAGTCATATTTTTTAATTTTTTCATATTACATATCTGACTTTGAATAATTTTCACTTTTAGTCCTCGATTATTGTAACATTGTCACATTTAGACCTATTCTTTTAATTTTGTCATATTACATCCATGACTTTGAGCAACTTCCTCTTTTAGTCCTCAACTATTATGATATTGTCACATTTAGTCTTATTCTTTTAATTTTGTCATATTACATCCATGACTTCCATTTTGTTGCCATCATTAATCTTTCGTTAAAAATTCCATTATTTTACCGTTAGAAATATGAGTTACGATATTGAAATACAGTGATATCCTTAAATTGACATATAACAAAGTAAAAAAAAAATCCGTATACCTATCGTAACTCATATTTCTACAAGTTACGATATTACATCCTTTGATATTTACGATATTTCTAATGTGATTGAAATATGAGTTGCGATATGTGTAAGAATTTTTTCCTTTGTTATTTGTTAACTTTAACAGTAAAATAATGAAATTCTTAACAGAAAGTCATGGATGTAATATGACAAAATTAAAAGAAGATGACTAAATGTGGTAATGCCATAATAGTCGATAATTAAATGTGAAAGTTTCTCAAAGTCATGGATGTAATATGGCAAATTAAAATAAGAGGACTAAATGTAGCAATGTCACAATACACGATGACTAAAAGTGGAAGTTGTTCAAAGGCAGTGATGTAATATGACAAAATTAAAAGAATAAGAATAAATGTGGCAATGCCACAATAATTGAGGACTAAAAGTGAAATTTGCTCTTTAACTATTTACTGGTAACTTTTTGCATTACTTTTATTCATTACTGTACTATTCTTTCTATCTGTTCCATTTTACTTGTTATACTTATTATTTATTGGTCAAACTAACCATTTCTTCTTTCTTTATTTTCTTTAATATTTTTACCTATTTTTAATTTAATTTTTTTGTATATTTAATAGTACTTTTAGGCTATGTTTAGAAACTCGGAAAATGATTTCCGGGTTTCCCATGTTTGGCTGCACTTGGAAAACCCAGTCAACGAAAATTGATTTCTGTTAACCGGGAAAAATGAGCCCAAAATGGCAGAAAATGATATTGTTTAACGTCATAGGCTATGGTTCCGGTAGAAACCAGTTCTCTGGTTTCCGCAGGGAAACCAGAGAACTGCTCTGGTTCCCGGAGAGGAAACCGCCCAAACCTGGGGGGGAGGTTTAAATTTTATTACTTAAAAATATTATTTTTATATTATTATAAAAAATTAATATTTTAAATAAAATAATAAAAATATATAATTATACAATTGTATTCATTTTCTAAAAAACGAACCAAACACACAAAGACAGTTTTCCAGAAATACATCTAAACACGGAAAATGAATCGAATTTTCGGAAAATGACTCATTTTTCAGAAAATATTTTCCAGAAGTCATTTTCCTGCTTTCCAAACACACCCTTAGTATAATTTCTAAATATATAAATTTTTTATATTAATACTAAACTTACTATTAGGAAAAATTGAATTAAGAATAACTTAAATCAAGTCTCCCTAATCAAACGAGACACATAAAATTGGATGAAGGAAATAATTTTATTTATAAATATAGTCCTATAGTTGTAACAAAGTATATTTATACATTTTTTTTTTGAAATTGGTGTTTCCATATTTCTCGTTACTCGATTTTCCTTTATTCGTTTTCCATTTTCATGCTTCATAGAGGATAGTAAACTCCAATAATAAAATTAAAATTTTACTCCGTATTATATATATAAACCGCTACAATACTTTAGAGTTCAAAAAAATAAAAGAAATCCTAACCAGATATATACGTTTAGTCATACTTATACTTTGAATTGTTGTAGTCGTGACTCGTGAGTTGCTATAGAACAATAGTAGAGAAATGATGTCTTACCTGAATAAAGCAAATCATTGTATTTACTATTTAGTAACAACTTGAGCAATAAGATGACCAACTTAATATATCTACATACCATCA
>CM008332.1:17872235-17882650 GCA_002525835.2 Ipomoea batatas
GAAGGGTTCAATTTCGAGATCTCCTCCACTGAGACTCGAACTCATGACTTCCCATCTGAGGGTGGCCACTACATGCCAATTGAGCACAAGGTGCTTGGTTGAATTATTTATTGGTTTTTATTATTTATTGTTTTTGTGTGTTGGACTTTCCTGTTGTTTTCCCAATTTAAAGTGTATGAATAATAAATGGAAGGAAAAAGACGAAGTCTGCGTATTATATTTTTTATTCTTAAATTTTGAAAAAAAATATACTTTTCGTCTCTAGCCAAAGACCATGTGGTCAAGCGGCACCCGGTGTACACTCCCATGTGGAAGGGAGTGGGTTCGAGCCTCAATGAAGACATCTGTTGACTCTTTGTGCTTCAGTAGGTTCAGAAAGTAGCTATGAGCAGATACTACATTGTAACAGAGTCAGTAGAACTCAAAAATACTTTTCGTCTCTAAGTTATAGGGTAATTGTAAAATTTGTACATGAATATTGGTCATGTACTCATGCTCACTTTTCGATCTTAAGTTATCATTGGCGTTGCACTTTTCGTTCCTGAGTTATACTAAAATTGTAAATTTTGTCCCTAATATTTTATTAGTAAAGAGACGAAAAGTGTAACGCCAATGATAACTTAGGGACGAAAAGTGAGTATGACCAACACTTATGGACGAATTCTACAATTACCCTATAACTTAGGAATAAAAAGTGTAATTTTCCCTTAAATTTTTTTTAGTACTATTGACTCAACCATTATTAAATTGAGTATTATTACTCCGTATACATTTATCATATGCGGAGGTTGTGTCCAGGTGAAACATGCGGTGAGATTATATCCATTGATCTTGTCAAAATTAACTTTCAGGATGAACAAAGATTTTTAAAAAAACGTGGTGACAATTTGATCATTTTGTGTATTGTTCAAACTTAAGGTGCGTCGTGTTAATACCACTATTGCAAAAATCCCCGCCTAGGCGCTAGGCGCTCCTAGACCGAGGCGAATTGCTCCCTAGGCGTCCGCCTAGCGCCTAACTCGACCGATTATGCCGAGTTAGCAGCTGACTAAGCCGAATTTGACCGAGTTAACTCGTCTAACTCGACAGAGTTAGCCGAGTTCGGCTTTGTTAATTTTATTATTATATTTATATATATTTAAATTTATTTATTTATATAAGTAAGAGAAGTAAGAGATATATATAATATATATATAATTTAATATATGACATACACCCACACACATGAATTAATTTTTTGTTTTTATAGGTCGCCGCCTAGACCGCTTAGGCACTAGGCGCTAGTCTACCGCCCGACTAGCGCCTACTGCAACCATGGTTAATACTTAAGGTGTGTTGTTTTAATACTTAATGTGTGTCAGACTATCAGTTATACACTTAAGAATTTGTGCATTTTTTGTTCAAACTTAAGATGCGCCATTTTAACAATTAAGGTGCTTCGGTTCAATCCCTATTGGTTTCTCTCAAAACTGCAAACGAATCTATGGAAATCGAATGTAGAGCTGAGTCAGTATTTGAGTGGTTGATCCAAACAGTTAAAACTTTGAGTAAAGGTCAATGCAACCTGCTCATGATCAGGGTCGGTTTTTAAATTTTTGTGGCCATGTTGTTGTAAATAAATAAGGGTATGCCAAAAGTATAAGTGCAATCTTTAAAACCAATACTGTAAAATATATTATTTATATTTTATTTTTCAATATAAAGAATAAAAATTCAAATCCTTTTATTTATTATAAATAAAATTCTAGCATTCTTTGACGCAAATTTATCGATCAACTCTTCATAATATACTTTATCCAAAAGATCATTTTCGATAGATATCATCGCTAATCCATTAAGTTGTTCTTCAGACATTGTAGAGCGTAAGTAAGACTTCAACAATTTCAACTTGGAAAAACTTTTTTCTACAGATGCAATAGTAACATGAATAGTTAATAAAATTTTGTATGCAATAACTGCATTAGGATAACAATCAAACAATTTCAAATCTTCCAAAATTTCAATGGGTCTTTTTTTTTTGTCCATATAACTCTCTTCGTAATTTTAACTCCACATACAACTCATCTCCATTAATATCTGAATATCCATTATGTTTAAGAGAATTTTCAAGACGACTACAAGAAGACTTCAAACTCATATCATCTAAATAACTTAACCTGTCAGAATTAAACAAGAAACCAATTATTTTCTCATACTCTTGATATTGCTCAAACCTCCTCTTCAGAGAAATAATGACTTGATCAATAATGAAAAGAAAATAGTTAACATTAAATGAATCTTTTGCATGTAATGAAACTTCTAATGATGCATTTGAATTTTCATCGAATTGTTTTTTCTACGGATTTCACGTCTCTTAGGAAAAACGGGGTGCATATCCATTTTAATGGCAATTTCCTTAGCGGAATCTAAGGCATCATTAAAATTACTTTCTCTGTATTTCTAAAAAAAAAATCAACTCCTCAAAGTTTTCGATAGCAACATCAATAAGCATGTCTTTGGATTGCAAGTACTTGCTAACAAAATTAACATGATACAATATATGAAACCATATTACTATAGTCACAAAAAATTCAAAATCACCAAACTCATTTGTTGCTAAAGATTTAGCTTCACTTCTTACTGAGGAATCACCATCGACATCTGCCACTTGGAGTAAAGCCTCTCATATTTCTACCATTTGAAATCTTATGGCTTGAACACTCTCAACACGACTCTCCCAAAGAGTGGAAGACATTGACTTAAGGGTTAAACCATGTACATTATCTTTCAAAATATCTCATCTCTTGGTAGATTTTGTAAAAATTGTATATATGCGTTGTATAACTCCCCAAAAAAAAAACTTTGGCTTTACTACAAGCATTTGTCATATTACATAGAACTAAATTAAGACTATGGCAACCACATGGACTATAAAAAGCTTTAGGATTTTCATGTAAAACTATTTTTGCACACCTTGATGTTTACCTTCCATATTTGACTCATTATCATAACATTGTCCACATATATAAGAAATATTAAGATCAAGAATGTGCAATTCATTTTGAAAAGTACTAAAAAGACCTATCCAGATGAATAATTCGCATTCAAAAATCCTAAAAAAGACTCATCAATGTTAACTTAACGTGTAGAGACATCAACATATCTTATTATTAATGACATTTGGTCCTTGTGGCTAACATCAGGATTACAATCAAGTATTACAAAAAAGTATTTTGCTTGCTTTATTTTTTTTTTAATATTTCAGATTTCATCGAGGAAGCAAGCAAATATTTTAGTTCTGTTTGAATACTATGACCAAGATAATTAAACTAAATTTCTTCATGCCAAAGGCCTTGTGGTCAAGCGGCATCTGGTGTACACTCCCATGTGGAAGGGAGTGGGTTCGAGCCTCAGTGGAGGCATCTGTTGACTCTTTGTGCTTCAGTAGGTCAATACTACATTGTAACTAAGTCAGTAGAACTCAAAAAAAAAAAACTAAATTTCTTCATTTTTAATACGCATAGCATTTTCTTGGATAATAGGGTCAAATTCGCCCACCATCTCAACTAAACCTAAAAGTTTCCATCACCATTTTGATACAATTTCTCATTAGTACCACGAAAGGCTAAATTACGTGTGCCAAGAAACTTGACAAAAGAAAGAATCCATTACAAAACTTTTTTCCAATAATTATCTTTCTTCTTTTCAATTAATCCTTGAGCAACTTTAACCCAGTGGGGTAGCTCAAGTGGCAAGTGAGCTCTCTTTGTGGGGAGGAATTTCGGGGGAACCCGGGTTCAATTCCTGCAAGTGACGATTCCCCCTGGGCCAGCTCCCGGAGTGAACGTGGGTGGACCCCGGACCGTTAAACGGACGGAGAGAAAGACCCTGTAAATTTACCAAAAAAAAAAATCCTTGAGCAACTTTAATTGTCAATGGTTTGATTTTTTTTAACCTTTAACGCAAAACATACCAAGTCGTCAAATTTTTAATATGCTTCATACATGTCTCATGTTCTCGGAGTCTTTCACCAATATGAGCTCAATCACTGAAACTTTCATTTCTTAATTGACCTCTATCAATACCCTTTTTAAAGATTTTGCAACAAAAACAAAAAACTCTATCAAGCTCTTTTGAGTAAACTAACCATTCCCTATCACATCTTTCTCCATTTGATAAGACCCTAATATACAAATTTGTAGTAAATCGCTTAAAAGACTAATCTTTAGGACCTTTATTACTAATAAATCAATCATTTTTTAATCAAATCTGATAGGATAATTGGGTAAGCACCCGACCCGAACCACAGACATACAAACGGACGCAGGAAGTCAAACGGCCACCCGTTACACCTGAGGAGAGAAATTATTCCAACAGCTCCATATTATTACTACCTAACACTAAAAGCTCGCCATCATAAGTTCGTTACATTCACAGGAGAAGAGCCATTGCACCCATAGTATAAGTAGTAAACTTGTTGTAGAGAGGGGGAGACACAACTCTTGGACTGAAACTATTGTACTTACTTATCAAAATATACACCGGTAACATTTTTACCGTCATTAGTGCTTTCGTTGAGAGCCGAGATCAACTCTCAGGCAACACTTCACACATTACCAAAATTAACATATCACTGGAGATGACTCGATCAAGATCTAGCAGCTCCCATGGTTCTCGTCACGTGAATCGCAATGGCAACACCTCTGGTGATCTTCGAGAACAACTCAACAACAATCATGGTGGTGACCTCCGGGATCGGCTCAACAATAATCATAGTGGAGGGCAACAAGCACCCAAGGCACAGGTACTACTTATAGACCCCCAGGCGACGACCCGGGCCATTCAGTAGGCAACGACAGCTTTAACCCAATTGGTGGCTGGGATTCAATGTCAAGTACCTCAGGCATCCTTGCAGAAGGATGAAATGGGGCAATAGAAGACCCATTGTCTATGTTGAGGTGCAACTCATCGGCCAGCCGTTTCTATGTCCGCCGTAGGACGGTGGGGCAAGAGGGTTGCTATCCAACAGAGGTTGAGGACACAGCCAAAGGCCAAGGGGTCACCCACCAAGGGTCCACACCAAGATGAGCGTTCACAACGGACAAAAGGGGTGGGTAAGTCTAGAGGGCCGGTTCCGTGTCGGTCCACTACACTCAAGCGAACCCCGAGTGTGCAGGAGGAAGTGGTAGAGCGACTACAAAAGAAAATAGAGGAGCTAGAGAAGAAAATAAAGGCGAGGGAGCAGTCGCTTGAGCCCAAGGTGAGGATGGTCGCACCATTTGTCGCGAGGATAATGGATGCACCCCATCCAAAGGAGTTTAGGCTTCCGACTATCAAAGCCTACGCAGCGACCTCAGACGCGCATGCACACATGAAGAGGTATAAGGCGGCAATGGTGATGATTGGGCCAGATGATGCCATTATGTGTAGGGTATTTTTGTCCACTTTGGATGGAGCGACCCAAGATTGGTTCAATACGATTCTAGATATATGGCTCAATCCAAAATTTTGCAGCACTATCAAAAAGCTTTTTGAATTACTTCTCTGACAGTATACAACGTAAGAAGTCTTTCTCTCATCTCTACGCAATAAGGCAGGATAGGGGGAGAGCTTAAGAGATTTTCTAAACAAATGGAAGAAAGAAGTTAATAACGTGTATGATTTTGACTCCAAGGTGGCGATCCCGTTATTTATCCAAGCGCTCAGGTCAGGAAACTTTCACAGGAAACTAAAGACCCACTGTCCTCGCTCTTATGAGGATGGTCAATCGCTACGCAGAAGCAGAGGAAGCTGATAAGAAGAAAAAAAAAAAGAGGAGGAAGGCAAGGCAGTAGGAAATTCAGGGAAGATAGGCCCACCAACCAGATGTCAGACTCAGACCAATTAAGAGGTCAAGCTTCAAGAGGACCTCATTTGATCCCCTTGCGTTATTTAACCCCGCTAACGCATCCGGTTAGCGTAATCCGGGACCAAGTTGAGTAGTTGGGGATGATTCAGTTTCCAAAGGAGTGCATGAAAGTTTCCCCTAAGGTAGACCAGACCAAATATTGTCGATTCCACTGGCAGGTTGGCCATGACACTGACGAGTGTCACGTTTTAAAAAGATAAATAAATGAGCTAATTTAGAGCGGATATTTTACTCAATTTGTTAAGTATCCAGGGCAGTAGCAACATCAACAGCAAGGCAAACCCAAAAATGTGTGGCGAAAGCAAGAGGACCTCTGGCCATCCGCTTCCAACACTAAAAATAGAAGGTATGGCCAGGTCATTAAAGAAGGGGACAATGAGTTAGAGGAGGAGCCCGCGCAGCATAAAAGACATGTTATTCGCTAAAAGATATAACTAGTTGTTATGGTCTGTTCTGATAAATTTTTTTCAAAAAAAAACTTTCAACTCTTAACCACAAAACCCTTTGTGTTACTTGATAAGGGCATATTTGATNAGTCAAACAGCTAATAGTGGTCTAATAAAGCATGATTGACTAATAAGCTAACTAGCTATGTTACCAAACAGAGCCATTGTGTTGACCAGTGTTATTTATTTTATTTTATTTTTTAGACAAATTTATTTATTTATTTATTAAAAATTAAAAATATTATTAAAAAAAAAAAAAAAAAACAGCAACCGACAACCATGGCTGTTGCCCTCTTTTTCAGACTAGCCATAGACAACTATGGCCGTTGCCTTCGTTCCAGATCTAGAAGAAGGTCCGTCTTTTTTAGACGGTCGTGGCTGTTCATGAAGAAGATAGTCACCGTCGGGCAACCCCTTTTTTTTTTTTAATAATAAAAAAACTACCCAAGACGAGGAACCCGAACATGATCGTCCAAGAAGCTCCTGCAGCCCGCTGCGTGTCTCTCCGCTTCTTTTCTCTGCCATTTGCCTCCTGTTTCTGTCTTTTACACTTTCCCCCCTTTCTTTCGTACCAGCATTTGTTTATTTATTTTCCTTTTATTCTTTCTGTTGACTGCCGTATGCCGTATCCTTCCTTCCCCTTCCTTTATTTTATTTTATTTTTTTTCCCTTTTCTTGATTTTTTTCTTCTTTAATTCTTTTTATTCCCCTATTGTAACACAAAATAAACTTAATAAATTTTAATATAAAATTAATTCAACAAGACATGGACTATTTTTCATCAACTGAACACAATTACATTTGCTTTCTGCGCCTCACTGTGGCTAGTGAGACTCAATCCCTGATTTTTGCTTCCAAACTTCACTCATGTGACCAGTTGAGCTGCTCATGCGGGCTTGGTGTGTTATTTAACCACTAGAGTGGTGTGTAGAATAGATATCCAAAAATAGACTAAAACGAAAATCACGGGAGTGGGTGATTTTTTTGAGATTTTTATATTGTTAAGAGTTTAGGATTTTTATTTATACTAGACACCCTATAGTATATTTATGCATTTATAAAATAATATACAATCATGTATATATATGGAGTATAATTATTTTAAAAACTTATTTGTATTAATGGAGAAATTTAAATAAATTATACAACTTAACTTAAAATATTAACCCAAGTCTATATGTTAATGTTATATTTTCATAATCTCAAGTCTCAACTATAACTAAATGCCACTTAATTAAATGACCCAAGTTTTTTACTACTGCAATAGATAAGAGATGATGGATGACATTTGAAGAAAGAAAGTAGGAAAGCTATCTAGTATAGGTAGCAATCCCTAGCATGGATGTGAGTATTATATATATAAATACTTTAGAGGTTTTGTATAGTAGTAGGCCGGCCCGCAGTAGGTAGGTAGGTAGCTAGTCTTCTCCAATGGTATTTGCGTGCTGCCAGTAATCATCTTCCCAGGACTTTACCTTGTGGATTGAATTTTGTTTGGTTTTGAGAAAGGAATGAAGAGCGGGGGCAGGAGAGGACGGCATGGTGCATGGCGGTGTGTGGGAGGGAGCTTCAACCAGAGATTCCATCATGAACTGCTTCTCCAGTCCTTGTGAGAAGGAAAGCATTTGGTGGGAGGTGAGTGGGAGCAGTTGTGGAGGTACACTTGGCTTGTATTTCAACAATTTGCTATACTCACTCAGCAGGTGGAACATGTAGTCATACACATACTCCATCTTCAATTCTTTCTCCATGAATTTGCTCCCAGCTTTCCCAATCTGTTGTGCGTGCTTTGGATGGTTGTTCCCCCACTCAACAGCATGCTTGATAGACCTGCATTTATCTTCATCACTTATTGGCCAATAATGCTTCATTGGCATCAGACCTCTGGAGAAGAAATCGAAGTAACGGGGGTTCACCAACAATGTTGGAGAATTACATGCCAAGATGTATTTCTCGCTCACAGACCATGACCTTCCTTCAATGTAAATCTTGTATCTGCACTAGTTAGTACATACGTACTTAAGTTGGTTATACACTTTATTTTTTTTAAACAACACTCATGATTCTTTATAATATAATGTAGTATAATGTTCGATCCTATCACTTATATGGAATATAGTATCATCACACTAAGTAGTAGCTTACACAGACTCCATTCAACTCAGATAATTTAGAAATAAATAATAATCAATTCCACGCAGTACTTACCTGTGAGTGCATTGGTTGGCTAAGTTGGAGTGATTGAAACCTTCTTGTTCCACACTAGTCCAATTCTACAAATTTAAAATAATAATGGGACGTATTCCATTATATACATGCAGGACCATTAATAGTTGTTTTATATTAGTTCATTAATTTAAAATGTAACTTGTAACTAGCTAGTAATTGACATATATGTGATATTAAAATAGAACGAAACATAAGATATTCAAGTCTAAAAATATATACTTAGCTAATATATATATGGATTCGTATGTACCTGATTATATAGGCGAGCCCCCCAATCTTGATATTCTGACACATTACATTTAAACGCCAACGTCATCCTATTTGTCGAGGTGAAATGATTTCCCTTCCAGAATGCGTAGGGTTCCCTGTCCACCCATTTAATCCTCTCATTGCCTTCTTGGAACTCCTTTGATAGTACCTCCCATGGCCTAATATGCAATTCTGGCCTGAATTTATGTATGTAATGAATGATGTGTGGGTATGAGCGTAATTAATTAAGGTAAGGTAAGGTAATATTAAAGAGACGCGCTCGCGAATAGGAATGCATACATACCACCCCCAGAATGACCAATCAGGGAATGGAATATCGAAAGTTGAATCATCGGCGCAGAAGGTAAACAAGGGTGGTGGGGCAGTGGCATTTGGGCCCCTAAAATGTTCCACATGTATGGCGGGTTCGTCCTCACAATCAAACATCAGCTCCAAATCAGGTATTTTACCGGGGTACCTCCTTAGCAATTGTAAAATTCCCCACACAGTAAGAGTGTCTCTGCTTTGAAATGCTTTGAAATACGAATCCACATACGCACTCCCATTCACTATCACCAATCGAAAAGCAGCTGTCCTTCTGCCGCGCATCACCATTTCTCTCGTAATTCCTGTCTCCTTCCACGCCCATAGGTCCTCATTGATCCAACGAAAGTAATCCGGACACGTCGCTGGGGATTTCTCATCAGAAACCGACCACCACAACGACGACTGCGCCCATCATTTCATATCATTAATTAATTAATTTGACTACTGATCCAATTATTATTATTATTTTTTCCATTTCTTAGACACAGACAGACAGATAGATAGATAGATAGAAAATGGATCAGGAACGGAACTTACAGGGAATGTGGGGTGGAGCCAGTGAATATTTATGACGAAGAACTGGCCTGTGAAGAGAAACACGAAGAAGAAGAAGAGAGACGGCAGCCACCATCCACGCACCTTTGTCCCTCTCATTTCCTTCTATTCAATTCAAAACGTAACGTACATACATTTTTTCTTTTCAATAATCATTTCCTCCCTTTTTTATATTTGTGCCCCGCCCCCACAACACGTACTTTTCACACATACGGAGTAATTAATTATTTGCCTCTCCTGCTTATTTTATTTATAGTCTGCAATATTATTATAGAGTATATAGTAATTATACTTTTTAACCAAAATAAAATCCTACCATGCATAATATATGGAAACTAGATCGGGTTGTATATTTATATCATTTTACATAAATTATGTAAATGATTTAACATATTTGTCGCACCATTTTCTATTTTCAAAACATGATATTTTAACATTGCGGCCGCGGGCCATACACCAATATTATGTACATATATCACATGGTAGAAATTAAGATAAATTATTGCACAATATATAATTATTATTTTATTATCAGTGCCCTCATTTCTTACATTTGTAATTTATCATATATACATACTTTTAATTATAGGATCTCACGCCAAAAGACGTTGTAGTCTAATGGCACCCGGTGTCCTGATTTACACTCCCACATGGAGGCAATTGTTGACTCTTTGTGCGAGATACTACATTGTAACTGAGTTAGTAGTCCTAAAAAAAAAAAA
>CM008332.1:17926762-17938984 GCA_002525835.2 Ipomoea batatas
CACGTAGCTGTCTTGTGTTCAGTGTTCTCTGCCATCCTGTCTCCTTCATCACTTCTACAGTTCTACTATGCCACTATCCAGCTTATCATTTTTAAACAAAATACAAATTACTAGTGTTGTAAATACACATAATGTACGATTAAATAATGTTTAATGAATAAAAAAAAGATAATATAATAAAATTAAATGATCAAATAAATAAAGAAAAAACATAAATCATATAAATATTAAAAATTTAATTTATTTTTTATGATAAATCATATAGACATATGTATGCATGTGTTTGAATTTTATATAATGAAGGTATAATTGGTAAAAGAAAAATTTTTTATGGTAAACTTGATAAGGAAGTATATATGTACAATATAAAGAGCACCAAAGCAAAGCATTTAATGTCCCTAAAAAATTTAATTTCAGTTAAAGACTAATGTTAAAATAAAAGTCAAAATGAAAAATGTGAATGATAAAATTGAAAAGAAAGTGTAAAAAGCAACACAAATAACACAAAGAGCAAACACTTGATACTAACTTATACTACAACGTAATTTTCATTCCAATTAAAGACTCACATTATTGACTCTTATTATATTTTAGAGACAATTAGAGATTATATTAAAGATAGAGATTAGAGAAATTACCAAATCAACAATAATAAATAAAATAAAATTTTGTTTAATTCACTGTCTCTCCATATTATTCAATAATAATAAATAAATAAAACAGTATTTACAAGTGTTAGCCTTCTATTGTTCTTAGAGTCCTAATTATTGAATATTTGGTTAGGTAACATATTTATGAAAATTTTGTGACAATATTAAGAAGTGTATTAGAACAAAGACATTGAACTTGTGACGTATAATAATAAAAATAAAATTTTTAGTTTCAGTAAAATTGATCTTAAGTCATTTTGATTTGAAAGACTCAAGACAATTTTGTGAGACATAAAAGTAAATCACATGATAATGTTTAGTTCATTTGGATGAATCTTAAAGTTATTTGGGAAAGTTTGATGTATGTTTAAAGTTTCAATTTTGGTCTTAGAGATTTTGGTTATGTTGTATAAGTACGTTGTTGGAATGTTTCTATGGCTGGACTATCTTTTGGTTATGTTAATAAGTGGGAGTGACCACGTGTCAACTCCAAATTAATACTTAACCATTTGAAAAAGTATTTAAATTTATGAACTAGCGGGCTATAGAATGTAGCTAAAGTTATGTTATTATTAAGATATCCCTACTTAAGTAATGCTTTTAAAAACTTTACAGATCATATATGTATTTTTTTTTTTGTATATGTATTTTTTGTACAATTAGGATGGTTTTTATTTTTTAGATATGTGCAGAATTTATTTTAAGAAATATCTCTCAAGGTATTAAGAATAAATGTCGAGTTTGTTCATAAAGCACCTAAGTTAGGGAATCAAAATACTTAAATACATATGATGCATAGAAGATATTATCCTCTTGAGTGTGTAAGATTTTTCTATTTTATATATTATGCTCTTAGTTATGTATGTGGTGCAAGTTAATTAGACTTATTGAGGTTATTTAGTTTATCAAACACAGAAACACTATGCTTATATTGATGAGATTAGCATATATAATTCATGTACTCTGACTGCTCAGCTATCATTTCAAATATGTTATCTTAAGCTAAAAGTCAAGTGTGTGACGAAACATCTAACTCTGATCTCTTCCAGCAGGTCGATATGCAATATAATTTTGTTACAGATAGAAGGTATCAATTATGCTACAGAGGTTAGGTTTATTGTAATTAAGTTTTTATTATGTTTATGTTAGATTATATTTATACCAAACATAGTCAAGGATCTTGTAATCGAGTGGCATCAAACCATTCCCTTTATACAGGAGGTGATGGGTTTGAGTTTCAGTGGATTCAATATTGACTCGTATTCAAACAAACAAAAAAATATTTATACCAAATATATAACAAAGTGAAAATTACAATTTTCGTCCTTGTTGGTCATGTTCACTAAAATATTATTTCATCCTTAATATTTTATTAGTAAATGGACGAAAAGTGTAACGTCGATGATAACTTACGAATGACAAGGGAGCATGATCAATACATAAAGATGAGTTCTACCATTACCTTATAACTTGAGATAAAAAAAAATGTAATTTTTCCGATATAAATATAATAACTCATTCGATTTTTCTAGAGAATTCATAGGTAATCATCGAATAATGGATATTCATCAAGAGTTCCTCGGAAACTGAAAATCAAACTCCTGCCATCCTTAACCTAATCCTTTCTCTCTCTCTCTCTCTTTTAAATATTCCATCCCCCGGATTCCTCGGGTATATTTTCAATGATAGGCTTTACTATATGTATATTAAAAAAATCAATTTAGTACATATTTTCTTTAAAAATGTTTATATAAAAAAAAAAAATAACACTACAAACTATACATGAGCTGTCTTTGAATCCACGGCATGATTCCATCAACCTTAATTATATTACGATTGCATGTTCGTTTAATTTAAGAATTTTGTTATGATCATCATCATCAACGTAACTGTACTCCCCAATTTAATTCAATTTGACTATGTGAAGTTTCTTTCGCATGCATGCAACGTAAACTTGAAACACGTACGTAGCAGCATGTCTCTTGTGTTCATCAGTGTTCTCTGATATCATATCCTCTGTCTCCTTCGTCACTGTTACTATGCCACTATCCAGCTTGTCATTTTTAAACAATATAAAAATTAAATTAACAATTCAAAAATAAACATATTTTTATAATACATGGAGTAGTTGCGTATTTATTATAAGTTTTGTTTAATTCACGGCCTCTCCGTATTTTTGAAGAGACATTATTGATTATTTATCTTATCCTAAATTAAAATAATTTTATTTTAATCATTTCTTGCAGCCATATTTCACGTACTAACCTATATATAAGTAACTCGATCTTGAGTCGATTTCATCAATCAATTCCCTGAATATATTGAAACTAATATCTAACGCCATGGTGGAGATTTATGATGAAGAGCTAAGCCCTGAGAGCGAAATAATGGAGGTGGAAGAAGAAGAAGAAGAGGAGGTGAGCTACCATGAACTCAAGAAGCGCATGTGGAAAGACCGTATGCGAATGCAAAAGCTCAAAGCCGCCAAGCGCCGGAATGACGCCGCCGGCGAAGACGACGACTGCGTCCTCATGGACGAAGATTCCTCGTCGTCCTCGTCGGCGGCGGACGCGGCGGCCAAGCAAGAGCAATCTCGCCGGAAGAAAATGTCGCGGTCTCAAGACTCGATTCTCAAGTACATGGTGAAGATCATGGAGGTGTGCAAAGCGCAAGGGTTCGTTTACGGGATCGTGCCGGAGAAAGGGAAACCGGTCACCGGCTCCTCCGATAGCCTCCGGGGATGGTGGAAGGAAACAGTTAAGTTCGAGCAGAATGCTCCGGCGGCGATAGCCGAGTTTCTACCCAAATTAGTCTCGTCCGCCGCCGCCGCCGCCGCGGCGGCGGCGGCGGCGGATCTCCACGATCCATCTTCAAGCCTCGTATACCTCCTCCAAGATTTCCAAGACACCACCTTAGGGTCAATGCTGTCGGCCTTAATGCAACACTGCGCGCCGCCGCAGCGGCGTTTCCCGCTAGAAAAGGGGCTGGCGCCGCCGTGGTGGCCGTCGGGAAAGGAGCTCTGGTGGGGCCACCAAGGGTTAGCCCAAGAACAAGGCCCACCGCCTTACCGGAAGCCCCACGATTTGAAGAAAGCGTGGAAGGTAAGTGTTTTGGCGGCAATCATCAAACACATGTCCCACGACACCGACAGGATGAGAAGACTGGTCAAACAATCTAGGATTTTGCAAAACAAGATGACCGCCAAAGAGACAGCAACGTGGGCCAAAGTCGTTGACCAAGAAGAAGCCCTCCTTAACCTCACCCACAAAGCACTCAACATTTCCCCTCCCGATGAACAACAAATTTCCATATCCCAAACTTCCAAATTAAGAACCAGAGAGAAGAGAAAGAGAGGATTATCGGTTGAAGAAAAAGAAGATCTTTTTGGGTTGGCGAATAGCGATGCATTATTAGCAATGGTTCCACATGCAGAGAGGAGTATTATTAATTCTGGGCATGGAGAAATAAGCCAGCAACTGCCTGAGTGGATAACTGAGGAGATCCAAAGAAGCTTCCAAAGCTACCATGCACAAACAAGCAATGGAGGATTGGGAAACTATTGGAATGAATCTGTGATCGAACATCAGTTTATGTATGATGACCATTCAGAAGCACGTGGAGACCAAACCTCGACTCATGAACCGGCATCTATCTGGGATTTGACATATATACCATGATGCCGAAGAATCACAGATTCAAAGACACTACTATCTTCTCCTAAATATATACTACCTACTAATAAGTCTGTCTGGGCACCACTACCTGTTCTCCTAAATACTACCTACTAATAAGTCTGTCTGGACAACACTACCTAAATCTGACTTTACAAATGATGGTTTGCAGTGAACGAGATAAAATATCTTACTATATTTGATGTCTATTCTAGCAAGACAATAAAAATCTCTAAAAAGTCGTATTACCAAAAGACTTAAAACTAGGATTATTTTAAAAACTAATAAGTTTGTAATGGTATATACATATAAGTTAATATAATAATATGCTTGTGTGGCTTTTGTTTTTATATATTTTATTTAATTATTGTGGGTATATGTGTATGCATTTTATGCATTATATTTTATATTGATTTAGAAAAGTAAAAAAAGAGTGAAAATTAAAAGGTTACATTGGCTCATCAAGGACCAAAGACATATATAAATGTAATTAATTAGTATATGGTACAAGATGAGGAGGTGTTAAAGCTCATTGAAGGTGTTGTGTCTTTGGGGCATCATATTATGATACTCCAAAGTGGCACCGGTGCATGAAAAACCCTTTCGAAATTTTATACATTTGTTGGCCATCTCTATCCCCACGGAAAATACAGCACAAACTGGTCTGTGATCCGACAGCCTCGACTCTCCTCTTATATAAGACAACTGTTCTATGCAGTTACCACGCCATAATATTCTGTCACACCTATAAAAATCATTTTTTAATGTAACATAAGTATAACGATAAAGTTTGTTGTCTATACTAGGTAATCTTAATGGGCAAAAAAGACAAAGAGGGAGGTGAGAGAGAGAGAGAGACCAAGCAGGAGTTCGGCGTTTCTTCTTGGACTTTCCTGTTTCGCCCGCGTAGGAATCAGAATTATGAGTGTACTTATAGGTGGGAGCAAAGAGGATTTTCCCTTCGTTCCATTCACTGAATACTCGACCCGCTGCTCTCTCCATGTTCAGCTGTTATATATATAAAAAGCTAGTTATATAGTTTTATTAGTCAAATATTTTAATTTTTTTGTTTTAAAGAATTGAATTGAACCTGATCTTTTTGGAGAAGTGAGTCCCAGTCATTGTCTTCTAACCGCTGTCTGGTTTCCTCGTAGCTCAGAGACAACCGGTAATTCAAGTCCCCCAGCCATAACATGCGGCTGATCGAGAATGAGAATAAAATATAGTTTAGAACTTGAAATTAAATGAGATAATATATGATTAAAGAAATAATTAATATCGCAAATTATACTGTGGACCATGATGGCTGATACTGCAGGTATGTTGAATTGACATTGCAGTTGTATTTGCAGTTGTGTTGAAAGGAAACTGCAGTTGCACGGTTGTTCATCCGTTCAACACAATTGGAGTATCCGTTCAACACAACTACAGTTCCAGACGATGAAATGACCTTTGTTCCGCACAACTGCAGTTCTCTTTCAACAGAACTACAGTATCAGTTCAACACAACTGCAGTATCAGCCATGATCCATGGTCCACAATGCATTATGGACCATGATCCACAGTATAACGACGGAATTAATATAGAATATTACTCGTGATCTGTAATTCTTTCTGGGGAATGGCGATCTGTATTCTTGCAAATCCTGGGGAACTGAACGCTCTTTAGAATCTCGGCCACGTCGGCGTTTCTTCTTAGCTCGTCACCTTCCTTCTCGCCGGAAGCTAGATGGCTGCATACAAAGCAAAACGTTGTTTTGTGCACCGACATGCTTATTGCTATGCAACCCTGAAATATATGGAAAGTCGACAAAAAAAAAAAAAAACACAACATTATTATTATGGTTACTGTTTTCATGATTTGATGTTTTGTAAAGCAAACAAACAACCTTGTTGCCTAGGCAGCCCATGATTCCCCTTCCGACAGAGCAGACTCTGAGGTGGCCGATATGAGGGACCAGGTCTTTGCGGGCCCAGATTGAGAGGAAAAGCCCCACCATCTGCTTGCTGGCAATGATGTTGTAGTTGAGCTTGTTATACTCGGGGATTTCTGGGATGGAGAGGAGATCCACTATGTCGCCGCTGCCGCCGTAGGAGTCGCGAGAATTAGGATTGGCGGCGGCGCGTGGGGAAGATGAGTGATCGCTCAGTTTTCTTAGGCGGCTGGGGGAGTCGAGGTGGCAGTTGCACGCCTTCACCAGAGCGCTGTTGGCCTTCAGATTGCTTTTCAGAAGCTTCAGAGATGGCTTGTTAAACACGTTGGACTTGCCGCCACCGTCCTTCGACTGCTTTGAGGAACTCGGAGAATTAGAGTTGTTATGTTCCGCCACGGATTCATGGTACGCCTTGTTCAGCGCGTGGCTTATCACCGCCAGCCATCTCGCCGCCGGCTCGTTGTCTTCACTCACCAACACGTTTCCCGCGCTCAACGGAACAATTTCCTGAAACCTAAAAACCCCCAAGATAAGGATACGTGAGACAGTCTTACAATATTAAATATCCATTGCACGGGCCTATTGTATATATATACAATTTGAAATCAAGAAAATGCATACCCTAACACGTAAATGTCAGCAGAACCCTCGACTTGCAAGAAATCCTCGAGATTGAGTCCCGGGTTAGGAGCCCTCCCTCCGACATTCCATGATCCCACGAAAATCCTAGAATTCGATCAATTCCCAAATTAAAAACATTTTGTTTCTAACTTGATGAACATCCATTATGCACAAATACTGTTTTCAAAATTTTCATGCCCACCTGAAATCTTGAATTGTAGTGGCCGGCATTGACTGATCGAAAGTCGAGAGGTTAAGTCCTTCAATTCTGACGCTACTGTGTCTTTCTGAAAGTTAAAACCATGGCTACATTTATTTTCCAAGTCTTCTTTCAATACCAAAACTATATATTTTCAGTGGAAATAATGGCAGATAGATTTAATTTAGTCTCAATTACAACTAACCTTTTATAAACTTTTTCAACAAAGAGAAATTTCGTAATCAAATCTCAAAATGCACTGTCAATATTTCTCTGGTCAAGTTACAACTTCATGACTTTATAATAGATGAGCATAGAATCTATCTCTAATTTTCTTTATAATTATGTCAGCTAATTTCACAAATAATTACTCCCTCCGTCCCATTTTACCTGTTTTACTTTCCTTTTTAGTTTGTCCCAAAATAATGTCCTCTTTCTAAAATTGAACATAACTATCATTCTATATTTCACAATTTACCCTTTTGACTTTTCAACTTTTTAGACCATTAATGAGACAAGTACAATTGTACTTTGTACAAATTACACCTACTTTTGAAGGGCAAAATTGGAAAGTTAGTATCATTTGTTATGTTGCATTAAAATCCGTGCAAAAAGTAAATGAGACACACAATTAGGGACGGAGGGAGTAATAAATATAAAAAAAATATTGTGATAATTAATCTAGTCCGTATTTCGGTAATAAGACTAATGCAACGAACTTATATTATTAATGACGATATAATCAAACTTTCACTTTGGTCTTCTGTTAGGTAAGCTACCAATTAACAAATAATACTGCAAGCTAGCTGAACATATATATGTAGATGTCAAGTTTCTTGTACTAAGTAAGTTCCACGTGGCGTCCTCTCAAAATTAACACGCATAAATCCTTAATATTTACTATAATATTTAATTTTCTCTACACACAACAACTGATTGAGATATGCATTAAGGTTTATATAAATTGTATATAAGGGTTGGATTAACATAGATGAGTGATGAGTCATCAAATACAAAATTATAAAACACCGTAGATATCATATATTATAAGATTAAAAAACCTATTTCATAGATATCTTATAAAATATTATACAAGCATGCACATGCAAGAAAAATGCCAAAAATATATTCATTAAAAAAAAAATTTAAAAATAAAAAATCGTCACTTTGATGACGACTCCTGGTATACCTTTTCGCAAACGAGGATCGGTCTCGAAATTGGTCTTTTTCCTAATTGCTGCGATCTTCCTATCCGAATCTGCTTCCGACCAATCCAACAACATAATATATTAGAGAAACATGGTACTTAAAATATTCGGGTGAAAATGTCAAGTTTCTCAGTTAATTTGATTATTATAAAGTTACAAATTTGATTCTAAAAAAAATCAGTTTATTGACATTTTTTATTTGAGCAGATAACTATGACAAATTAAGTCGGTTTCGCATACCCCCAGTAGCGGAAGGGGTTTCCCTCACAAAAAAAAAAAAAAAATCATAAGAGAAAGGAATACCAATATCATCTTCTTCAATTTCTTTTGAAGCTAAGTCTTCTTCTGAACCTTCCCTGCTATTCTTTTTCGAGTTGAAAAGTTTTGGCATGATAGACTTTATTTCGTTACGCCAGGAAATTAAAAATAAAAAAATAAAAAAATCCGGGTTAATATTTATGAAACCCAGAAATGGAAAAACGAATTAATTTAAAAAAAATAAAAAAATTAGTAGCATAATTTTATACCTTCTTTTTCTTTTCACCTTTGACAGGATTTTCAGGGGCGTCGGAGGGGCTGCCGGAGATGGAGCGGCGGCGGCGGCCTTAATCAGGTGGATGTTTTCATTAGAGTTATTGCTACGCCTCGCCGCCGACCAAATTCATCTATGTGTGCACGATCTCCAAAATCGGAATCAAAAACAAATAAAATGTAAAGCTACAAATTTATTTTGACGAAAAACACAAATTTTGTTGAGCGCATGAAACTTTGTTTGCGTTTGACTTTGGTTGTTGTTTGTTTGCTTGTTTTTTTCTTCAAATTTTATGTTTTTAATTAATTCCCCAATCTTGATTTTGTGTTTTTCTTGTTCTTGCTATTGTTAGAGAAGATGAGATTTTGCCGCCAAATCTTTCGGAGATTTGGGGTGGGATTAAGCGGCCAGCATCATTGGTTCCCTATTCTGTGACGGTCCATTTCTTAATAATAAATATTTTTTTTAACAATTACAAGATTTTCTAGATAATATAATTAATTATTGTCCCATTGATGGGAGGCTGGAGCAGTGGATGTTTAATTTTGACTTGAGAAGTTAATATGTATTTATTTATTTATTTTTTTTTTACTTTTTTAGGGATTAAATCCAAAAAATTTTAATGTGAACTTTTGTACCTATAGGAGATTAATAATAATAAAGTAGAAAGTAACAAAATAGAGATAGGTCAGTGTTTTCATAAATTAATTAATGGACGAATTAGGAGATGTACAAGTGTAATAATAAACTCATCCACTCCATCCAACAACCATAATTATATTATGATACTTGATAAGAGTTTAACTTTTGAGGTACTCATAGAGACCACTGATACAATATATTAGTTAGTTTTATATTTATTAGATTACTTAGATTAGAGGGCAGCGTCATAAAATGAGATAATGGTGTAAGAAATTGTAAATTTGTCTTGTTGTGTATATGACTGAAATCTTAATTGTACTATTAACTCTTAGTCTTGCACGCGTCTGCTGATATTTGACAGCTGTAGTTTTTTCCCTACATGTTTCATGTATTGTAAGATGTGTGTCGTCGATTCTCATGTGAAAGTATTAAACAAAATATTAATATTTATTATATTTGTAGAAAGTTCATGATGAGTAGTACCTTGTTCTAGTTCCATAACTTGTTTACTTAATAGTAATAACAATATAATATTGACTCTGCAGGTAGTCCAAATACTAAGTATTTTAATTTTATTGTCTAGGTTAATGATGATTTTGGTTAAATTTACTATGAACTAATTATATGTAATATATTGTATATATCAAAGTTGTGACCTTATAATATAAAGATCATGTTTCATTCATTTGTTCACTCCTTTTAAGAATTATTACTATTACTATTATTATTATTATTTTAAAATTATTTATAATTTGAATAAAAATTTTCAACAATATAATAAACAATATAACTATATACTAGTATCCGACAAATTATTGGGCGGACCATGATCCACATAGCTGTGTGGACCATGAATATAAGGTACATTTTTATTATACTAAAAGTACATTATTTTTGTACTGAAATAACATTATTTTATAGTATATATAAAATAATGTACTTTCAGTCCTTAAATAATGTACCCTAAAATAATGTATTTTATGTACAAAAATAATGTACCTTTCATATATTAAAAATGTATTTTTTATTTATGGTCCACGCAATAATGATTGCTAATATATATCCTCCACTGGCCTAAGGAAAAGGATTCAAGACCTCGAGATCCAAACGAATCACAAATACTCCGAGATGGATGATGGACTACATTTCTTAATGTTAAAAGATGTTTTGAGAGCTATATTTGAAAGGAGCTAAACAAAAAAGGAGTTGATGAAGAAATAAAATAAGAGAGTCATAATGTCAAGATCAAAGCTACAATCAACCTATCAAAAAAAAATGTACAAAAATAAAAATTATTCATTTTGCCTAACTCTCTTCACTTTTTCTCTAGATCTGATCTGTTTCCTTATCCCACATCATTCTCTTGTTAAAAAACACACTAAACCATTTATACAACATCGATTCACCATCTCAAGCTATTCATTCGATCTCAAATAGAAAGTGGTTGAGGCCAGCAACGCTAACCTCGATCTTTTGTTTATGTTTGTCCCAATTCAACTCAAAAGTCAAGAAGAGGTTATGGGACGAAGAAATTAATTAAAATTCTGTCACCTTAGTGAACTCAATGTGAGTGTTATTAAGCTATCTTTATTATATTATATTGGTGTGGAAGACTACTTTTAAAATGCAAGATGGGAGTTAAATATTTCATTAATTTGATGTAAAATTAATTAAAAGCATGCACGTAATATTAAAAAAAAACAAAAAATTTAACCGTAATATTATCCTAGTCTGTACGTAAATGAAACTAATAATGTTAACAATAATTAAGTGTGTAGATGCATGATATTGAGCGGTACCGTAAATTTGACTTTGAAGTTTGAAGCCTTCCGGATGGAGATGGCTATGGCTGCCAAATTTAATTGAATTTTTAAGTTGCCACAACTACTTATGGATTAAGATGGGGTTTCCATCAACTAATTAATTGCCAGCTATAGATTAACACTTAAGCATACTGTCACATTCTTATTCTTTCTTAATAAAGAGTATTATTTTTTAATTTTCTCATTTGTATTTTTTAAAACCACAAGACGTCCTAACTATAAGAGACACGTTTAAATCGGTACCATACTTAGATTAATCATTGTTCGCATTGGGCCAGCCCAATTAAAGGACAAAGTACTGTTTGTATTGGTTTTTTCATACGAGAGGAGGTATTGAACTCCAAACCTCTCTTAAGGAATGAGAGTGCACGACCACTCACGTCAACCAAGGTGATTACTCACCTGTAATATTTACATCAGAGTATCATTACTACAAAATTTTACAAATGATAAAATAGCACCATGTTTAATACAAAATGAAAAAAAAATGATAATATTTTTTAATAAGAATATTATTGTCTCTCCTGCCGACAGCTAAAAGACTAATCCCTCGTCCCCACGGTCAACACACTAGATGGTATGATAGAGGAGGGACAAGGTACTGAACCATCACGCCAACCATGTTGGTTATTATTGTCTTTTTTTTATTATTAGTAATCATGATATTTATTCAACATAATAAAATTTTACTGTATCTTCTTTCAAATATTGTCTATTAAATCATTGAACTAAGTTGGTGCGGCTAAAATTTTCTTTTGTTGAAAGGGTTGGTGGTTGACAATTGCGTTTCCTTCATTGAAAGGGTTAATGGTTGACAATGGCGTTTTTTCAAATGGTACTTTATTGTTTCCTCCCTTTCTTTTGATAAGATTGAGTTGAGGGGCGGCTCTTCGCTATTTATTTTTAATTTGGAGTCAAATTTGGATGCATGGTAAGTTGGTA
>CM008332.1:17944344-17964288 GCA_002525835.2 Ipomoea batatas
ATATTGATGGATAAATCGTAAATGGACTTGTGGCAGATAAACTCGGACGAAATCGAATTCAAGCATTTGAGAGTCCCGTACTCAGCCGAAGCTCGGGGCATTGGGTTGACACAATCTTTTCGGCATCAAGCGTGGTCCAAAGTCTTTGCAGCCACCCACATTCTTTCGAGGGTGGTTAGCGCCAAAAGAGGGTGTAAAAACACTCCTCTATGTGTTGTTAAGACACATCTTGTCATAAGAACACACTTTGTCTTGTTATTACATAAGTTTCCTCTTGTAATAGCATTATATTGGCTTTATTACAAGAATTATCTCCGTGATTCAACCATATTGTCTTATTATTACCCATTTCTTGTTTCATTCTTACCTTGTCTAGTCTTTCAACATAATCGGGTTTGCTAATTCGAGTCAACCCGGGTTAATTAAATCCATCTTGGTGCTTTCATTGAGAGCTCGACATCAAGCTCAAGCGTGCTATTTTCCCTAGCTGTGACAAGGTCAGGATCCAACTCCCGTAATTCCCACAATTCCAGTGGTACTCGTACTCCATCACGTGCCAACGATCCCAACGGGACCGCGAGTTGGCAAAAATTGCCTATGAGGTTGGTTAAAAACGTCAAAGATCAGATCAACAACAATCGTCAAGGCGATCTGACCCCATTCACTACACCTCCAACCCCCGAGCTTCCAAGAGGGTGTGACTGTGATTCAACAAGCTGTCGCTTTGTTGACTTGGCTCGTAGAAGGGTTTCAAGGAAGTATCTCAACTCGTCATCTCAGCCCCAGCTCGCCTCAAAGGGCTCCACTTCTCTCAGGATGCAATGATGGTCCAAGCACAAGCGTACTTGCGCACCCAAGCATTAGGTGACAGAGAGGTCCAATTCACACGACCCTCATAGCCCCGTAGCACCCACCTCACCCCACGTGGCAACGACGACAACGGTACCTTCGAGATCAACTCAACATCAACCGCAATGACAAGTTGACTAAGATCATCTCATCACCAACCTTGAGCCTCCTAGACAAAGCGGTCACAATTCCAAAAGTTACAGCCTTGCTAACCCTCACCCCGACCCTTTAGAGCTGAGCGTGCTGCTAGACACCAGGTCTCGACAAGTGCAAATAGCACAAGTTGTTGGAGGAGGATAAACGAACTCGAGTCCCGAGGCTAACTTGTCGAAGCGACTCAAGGATTGGTGTGACCTCATCAAGCTAACCTCACTACCAAGATTCTATGTGAGGTTACACATGGGCAACCACCCTAGAACTCGTCCTCCCCGAGGCCAAGTGTAACGTTGAGGGCACAAGCCCTAGCTCGGCCACAGTGAGCACAAAGAGCCTAAGCTTGACCACCATGAGTATGAAGAATCCAAGCTCGGCCTCTATGAACACAAAGACCCCGAGCTTGGCCACCATGAGTATAAAGAGTCCAAGCTCGGCCTCCATGAACACAAGGACCCCAAGCTCGGCCACCAAGAGCACGAGGAGCACAAACTTTGCCACGAGCACAAGCTTAGCCACCACGATTACATAGAACTCGAGCTCAGCCACCATTGGCACGAGGAATCGTAGTAGTGACAAGGTCCAGCATAATGACGTGGTGCGCAAGGTGACGAGGCACCCCAAAGTCCTCGTAGGTGAGAGAGACCTTGACCTAAATTCTCCTAAATGGAGTTATGGATCCCGACATCACCTATTACCGTGAAAAGGATTAATTCTTAGCTGAAGTCGAAGAGCGCCGAACGGATGAGTCTTTAAGTTTAAAGAGCCAAAGGGCTTCGACTTAAAATGATCAAACACTTTAGGGGCGACACGTGGTCCGACCTCGCCTATCGCTGAACGGAAGAGTCTCTAGGTGTAAAGCCGAATGGTCTCGACTTAGAATGAACAACACTCTAAGGAGGGAACGAGATTTGACCTCGCCTACCATCAAACGGGTGTGCTAAGGGTCAAGGGTTGAGGTACCTTGACCTAACGCCAACATGCATTAAAAAAAAACAAAACAAAAAACACAAAAAACTAAGCCGACCTCCTTAGGCCAAAATTAGGACATGCTCTAAGCTCGACCTGACCTCCTTAGGTCAAAACTAGGTCAAGTTCCAAGCTCGACCTGACTTCCTTAGGTCAAGCCTATAGTCGAGGGACTTAATTGATTACAAAATGTCACTAAGAACTAAATCGAGTAAAACCACTATAGTCGAGGACTAAATTGAGTATTAACTCTAAACATAATTGAGGAGCACAAATTTTGCAATAATTATAATTAAGACAAAATGGTTGAGATTTTTATTATAAAAAAATATACTTTTTTATATATATTATAATAAACTTGAATTCAATTTTCGTTGAGATGTAATACATAATCAATTTTGCACAACATAACCTCTTATAATCATTAGAATTTTAAATACCCCCAATAATAGCTATTTAATTGAGACCCTCTTATTGAATCATTATCTGTAAAATAAATCGAATTAAGATAAAAATATAATAGTTATATTAAAAAATATAATACTATTTAAAAATAAAGTAAATATAATACTATTAAAAAATAAAGTATTTATTCCTTGTATTAGAAAGTGTAATATTTTTACATTTTAAATATGAAAGTACACATTTTTCCGATCTATTTATATTGAGATGGTCTAGCAGAAATGTATGACTTACAAAATGATTTTAAAGTAAAACAATTGTTATCACATTTTAATAATTCCATTTTTCTTATTGTCCGTCCAAACAACATTTGCAAGCGCAACTAGTCTTACATTATTATTACACTAGTTTTATACGCGCATTGTGCGTATGGGTTAATGCCCAATGTTTATATTTAAATAAATATTTGAAAGTATATCAATGCAATATTATATAGGGGCGCGGGCTGAATTCAGTTCACATCTACACCGATTGTTCCTCCCTCAAAAGTCTATTAACTTCGGCTCAGTCTACTATTCTTTCTTATGTTGGCTTTACTATTGATGCCGCTAGGGCGATTCTTGCTACTTTTCATACATACTCTGTTAATTTAGTACCTAGAACACATAATAGAGGGGCTCATGCACTGGCTGCGTTGGCCTTCGCTCAGGATGCTTCTATGTACTGGGATTCTATCCCACCTGACACTATTTCTGATTTGATATAATCCACGTACGTTTGGTTTTCAAAAAATATAGGAGAAGTTTATACATGGGTAATTGAATGTCGAATTTTTTTTATTTAAATATCTAACTCAAAGTATATGAATTCAAGATAATATAGAAAATTCATTATAATTATCTACTATACTAAATGTTTGCAATCTTGTAAAATCGATAGTCTAAATATTTGGTCTAAAAATGATAGTCTAAATAAATGCTACTTTTCATTTGAATTTTTCTAAGTGTTCTTAATTCTCTTTTGAGTAACATTGTTTGTTCTATTCCTTTTTGTTGATAGTGTATTATTTGCAATTCGGTTATTGTTGGTAGCATAGATGACAACGTCATGCAATGAGATTATGATATAGGAGTTATGGACTTTCCTTTAGGTGTTCTGCTTGGGGTTAATTTGGTTCAACTATTATTGTTGAATGAGTTATTGTGGATAAAGAAATTCCTAGTTTAAGAAAAAAGATTAAATAAATTAATAAAAATTTAAAAATTTAAAATATTATATATTCCAAAGATATTAAAAGGTAGTTTCTCGCTTCAATTTGCGGGGTAATGGATTATTTGAGTACTTTCATTGTAAACAAATCCCCAAGTAGTTAATATGATTGGTTTAATTTAAAACTATTCTTTTTTATTTTTTTCATGGTATTAAAGAAATACATATGTATCATTTTTTTAGTGTAACTACTAATTTATTTAATTCAATAAGAGTAAAATAGAGTGATTCGGCTTCAATTTGTTGGGTTATTTGAGTACTATTTTTGTCAACCAATCCTCAAGTAGTTAATATAATTAGCTTCAAATTATTTTAAAATTTTTTTTCATAGTATTAATAAAATACTTGGTAATAAATATATCATTATTTTGTACTATAACTTTGATATTTAATTACAAGATATTGTAAAAATAATATAATGGACAATGTAATGAAGATAAATTGATAAATTTGAATGTAAAGAATCTTTGCGAGAAAATAAAAACAATATAACTAATGAAATTATTTCTCTTATTTAATTTAATTTTTTGATAATGAATAATTTTTTCAAATAAAGGTATTGTAGACACATAAATTTAAATTAAAGAAATACATATGTATCATTTTTTGTTGTAGCTACTAATTTATTTAATTTAATAAGAGTAAATAGGGTGAAAAACTTAATTATCTCAAAATTGATTGAGATGAGGTTCGAACCTAAGATATTTCTTAAAATTAATGGGTAAGTTAAAAGTTAACGGAAAAGATAATATTTAACGGAAAACTTAACGGATAATCATAAAAGTAAGGTTAAATTAGGTATTGATTACCACCATTTTTTCTACCCATTTTAGGCCTAACTCTCTTTGGCTCTTATTAGTATAGTAGATTATAGTATAGTAGTCGAAACTTTGTTCCAATAATTCTGATCAGATAACTAAATACTAACTAAACCCACCGACACTGCAAAGCAACAATTTAACCATTAAATTAAATTGAAGTATAAAGCTAAAGGCATATGAAAGCAGTTTCAACAAGCTACAACACAAATAATAATAATGTGGATGCTAGGAAGGAAGCATCAGTCTCCAGGTCCAGGATGACAAGAAATACACATCAACCGTACTAAACAAACAATTTCATTGCTCAAAAGTTATCGTCGTTGAGGTGGTACTGGGCGACGACCTGGGCGCAGCTAGCCAGAGGCTGCTTCGTGGTGAAACCCAAGTTGTTGGCGAAGCGGACGTCGTTGACCAAGCCGTTGTTGCGGGAGAGGATGACGCGAGCACGGTCGCGGCCGCTGTCTGGTTTGCCGGAGAGAGGATCTGAGCTCTTCACAAGCACCAAATCGCAGAGATCGTCGCCGCGGTCACCGTTCACCAGGATGCTGTACTCTCCCTGCGAGTTGGTCACCGCGTTGGCAGTGTAGGTCACGGCATCCGAATCCCGCTTCTTGCACTCCAGCCTAACATGCGATTCTGCCAAATACAAAAAAAAAAAGTATGAGCTCTCCATAGAAATTAGAAACTATAACTGCTAATAGAAAGTTAATTGAATAGCATTTTAACCTAACTCAATTATTCACGCACAATAAAAGCTATCAATCTTAGTATGTAGTAATGACAGTGAATTGACTAATTTAAAATTTAAAAACGACTCCATTTGAAGAATCCATCGGCGTCGGTGTTGCACTATTCACAGATCCGATTTCGAGATATTTCTTAAAATATGAATCACTATCCTTCTACTTGAAGGAAGCGAAGTCGTTAACATTATCGTTACGCATTCCAGTCAAATTGATGAAATCAATAGTTAGATCTGGCTCACAGTAAAGTATAATCACTAGATCTAAAAAGCTTCCTCGAAGTAAAAGTTCTAAGAAAATGAAAATAAACTAGCGGTGGAGAATAGCAGATCTGATTCAAAGTAGAAGACGTAGACATCATTGAGAATGCAATGGTAACCACTTACTAGGGAGGTATTTGGTGGCGGTGGTCTCGAAGCCGCAGTTGCAAGTGTCCAAGTAGACCTTTCCCTTGACAAGGAAAGGCTTGTCGGAAACTGTGGCGGTGGCAATAGCGGCGGCGGCGGCAAGGGAGCAGAGAGCGAAGAGTACTAGGAATCTCGCCATTTTGTTCTGGTTTTCGTTACTGTTTTCTGATTCACGGAGACGAGAAGAAGGGGAGAGGGAGAGATATAAAAGGGTAGAGAAGGTTCGGGGAGTGAGTTGGGGTAAGCTGGCAAGAGGAAGGGATATAGTCACATGGGGTGTGTGAAGAAGACGTAAATGACAGTCCAGACACTAAAAGCAAAACAAATCTTTAAAAATAATAAAATAAAAAAATAAAATTTTGTTAGTCGTGCCTCGCCCAAGCACATGTTTGATATCCACGCACAATCGTGCGAAGCTGAATGTTAGGATTGTGGGTCTCACTTTTTCTGAAATAACTATTGATTTGCAGGATATCAAATTGTCATCTCTCTCCTCCATATAATCACCTACTTTTTAAAAGGCCGTGAAATAACTCCTAAAAAAACTCTGGTGTAGATATTCTTATCAATAGAGTTATTTCGCGATTTTTGAGGAGATTTTGTAATTGTGATAAGGAAAGAGTAAATGAGAGGAGATGAAAAAAATAAAACAAATATGATTTATAAAAAAAAAAAATAGTGTCGGCCCGCGTGGGCGGTTGCTATGCGCGAAATGCGCACAACAGCCAATGTTTAAAAAAAAAATTCTTTCCATTTACCGTGCTGATCGGTAAATACGCACAAAAAACTTATCTGTATAGCCGGTCCATCATAATCATCAACCCGACTGGAATAAATCACTTGTGATCAACCGGTTTGCTTGTATCAATAGGCCTTGTGGCAAAATGCTCTCGGATCACCCTTGGAGTTGCCCCGACAGAAACACACCCGACCGGTCTACCGAAGGATGACCAATCGGTCAACAAAGTGACGCAACCTGTAAGTCGAAACCTTATCTTACACAACAAGTAAAGCAATCCAACTTGCGCCTGCGGGGCGGCGAGTGACAACTTGCGGCTCTGCAACCTCGACCAGTCAACCTACGCGTAGCCTGCAGAGTGACCGCCTGACCAAGCCAACACGAAGGCGTCACGTCAAGCCACTTGCAACCGGTGCATTAAATGCGTAGACCGACTTGATTAGTATAAATAGGAGGGGTGTCCCCCTCACTTCTCATCTCCATCTGATTGTAACTACTACTACTCACTATTGGTAATCTCCACCCTGCAACATCAATCTCTATCACGGTCTACACCCCGTGTAACCGTTCACTTGTAATTCCTACTCTGTAATTGCAAATTGATAACCCTGCAATTACAGCCTGCGCTATTCTAAGCGACCCGCTTGTAACTACTTACCACTCGAAATACCACCCAGCCTCGGACCGCCCGGTCGCCCTACAATAGACCGACCGGCTGACCCCACCAAGTAATGGAAACCCCTCAAATTCCTTTTATAGAACAACAGCAACCGGTAGCTCAACCTTCCCAAGGGCAATCACATTCGCAACCCCGAGATCGCGATCTAAACGAGATTCAATTAGTAGATCGGTCGAGAAAACCTAACCGGGAAGAACTTCAAGATCATAGTCAACCTGATGTTGCTCAACATAGGAGTGCCTTCGATCGCATTCGGAGGAGTGCTAGGTCTCGATTGGGGGCTCAAGATGACCATGACCGACCGAGGCAAAAACCACGAAGGACTGCAGAAACAGAAAGAAGCAGCACTAGGAGCGCGTCGCGATCTAGAAGGGAAGATAAGATAGGCCGACTGGGCGGTCGGGTGGGTGACCGACCGGACAGGAGAGAATGACGTCCAAGCAGGGAGGATAGTCCCCGTCGTCAGTTGGCCAGGATGCAAGAGAGAATCGATAACTTATAACGTGAACTTCGTGAAAAGAACGACACAAATAAAGAGCCGCCCAGTCCATTGATCGCCACACCCTTCACTGACGATGTCATGAGCACGCATTACCCACTAGATCTCTGGATCCCCATGATGCGGACCTACATCAGTTGGTCTGACCCCCAAGAACACATCGACATGTACTATGGCAACATGTTAATGTTGGGAGTGAATGATACAGTCATATGCAGAGCTTCCTTCGCCACTTTGGCAGAAAAAGCGGCCGAGTGGTTCAGAAAGTTGGAACCTCGGTCGATTGGAAACTTCAGCCAGGTAGCTGACAAGTTCGTGAGGCGATTTGTAATAAGCAGATCGAAAAAGAAGCCCTACACCTATCTGAATGGAGTCAAGCAAGATCCAGGGGAAGCCCTGCCCACTTTCTTGCACAAATGGGATCGTGAGATCGACCAGGTAGAACCAATGAAAGACCAGGTGGCAATCCACGATCTCCTCACGTCGCTCCGTTTTGGGCCGCTCTACTACGACCTCGTCGTCTATCCCCCCAAAACTTACGAAGAGGCGATGTAACAGCCCGGCTCGGCTATACCGTACATCCGGAGTAGTTACCGCCACACCTAGACTGAACCCAATCAAATCCAAATAGAGTTCACTCTAGATGCACAGGCTGAAGACAAGGAAACTGTTTCATATCGTCATAACCCATCATAACTTCATATATATATTTATGAGCAGCAAAAGAGTAGCTATACTAGCTACAAATTTGTACAAGAGTTTTCTTACGGCCCATTAGAACAAAGTTTGGGCTATTCTCTCCTCCAAAACCTCGATGGGGTAGAACCCATAACTCGCCTGAATCGCATCAATGAAACTCAAGGGACTACTGGAAGCAGGAGGACAGACAGGTACAACTGGCTGAACAGGAGCAGGAACATAAGCCGGAGCTGGAGGATCAGGTGCGAAGCCGGGAGTATACGGGTCGTCACCCGCTAGGTACTGTACATAATCATCATAGTCTATAATAGGGAACATGAACTATGATGAGCCACCAGAGTTCCCGGGGCTGCAAGAGCCCACGCTAGACTGCATCTAATAAAGGACACAACGAAGTGTAGTTAGCACGACGGCTAAGTAAGGAAATCCATTGTGAACAAAGGTTTTGGAAATATAATATTTAGAAAGCTGTGAAGTTTTACCCATGAGTTGAAAATCTACCTGCAACCAGATTATCAACAAAAGAAAGTATAGTAGAATATACGAGTTGATTCCACATATAATACTTTTCACTTCCAGGAATTTTCATCATTGTTATCTCAAAAGAGAGTTCAGCAGCACACTTCAGTGCTCAAAATTCGTGACATTTTATTCTTCAGCATAGTTACAGAGTAACTAAATTTTTCATAGTTAGAATTCACTTAGTTTCCCCCTGGATAAGTGTGAGGCATTTTTGGAGTTCAACAACCTCGGGCTACGGCATTCAAGCCTCCCGAAGGTCAATCATCTCAACAACCTCGGGCCACGGCACACAAGCCTCCCGCAGGTCAAACATCTCAACAACCTCGGGCCACGACACACAAACCTCCCGTAGGTTAAACAAGTCCTTCACAACTTTATCCAGAAACTAAGGTTTTCAAAACATTCTTTCTTTCTTGGGTTTAATTAGTATTTTCACGTAATGCCTCAAAACGACTATTCTTATCCAAATATGTTTCCAAAATATTCATATTTGCCAATGACTTTTCAACATAAATTTCCCAAGTGACAAGGGTTACACTTGTTTCCTAAAAACACGATTTTTCTTCCAAATTGATTGTGACATCCCAAAATTTCGTTACTATTTTTGTTACAAAATATTTATGGTCAAAATTGTTTCTAACCATTCCTTTTCAGAAAATTTTAGCTTGGCGCAGTTCGAAAGATTGAGCCGGTAAAAATAATTCCCGAACTCTTTTTCACTTGAAATTTTTATGGTAGAACCCAATTTATAGTACTTGATGTCCATAAAAAGTTTTGGTCATTTTGATCCGCGAATAAACACAGAAGATTCCATTTTTGCCCTTGGCAGTGTGCTGTCCAGAATTTTTCTTTCTGGACCAGTTTTGGAAAAAAATTCGAAAACTATACTTATACTAGTCCGATCATTATGAAATTCAATATGCAGGTTCTACACTTATTGAATTACATATCTGAAGAAAATAGAATCAAAATACCTTACCAAATTTTCCCAATAAATCTCGGAAGTTACTACCAGAAATCTATCTTGATTTTTCAATATTTTCACAAGTGTAAGCCTATATGGACATAAATACAACATACACATGCATATATTAGCTATGAACATGTACACAAAAATTACCAAAAATTCAAAGTGTAGTTTCTTGAGTCAACTAAGAGATCCTCAAGTTTAACATATAATTTTCACATAAAATTCCTAGTCTCATATTTCACTAGCATTTGCCCATTTTCAAGTGACTAAACCGACTTAAGGGATTCCTTACCTCTCAAGTGGTTGTTAATACCGTAAAAAGTGTTGTGATCCTTTCCTTCAACTTTCCACCGAAGATCCTAGTTAATGATCACCATAACAACAACATTTTTAAGAATTCTTAGCTTAAAATTAAGTTCTGGGAAAGGATTCTAGCTATTTTAACCGAATAAAACCAAAGTTTTACTTAGTATGGAAGCACTTGTGTAGGAAAAATGGCTATGGAGTTCTTGGATCCCAAAGATGAAAATGATATTTTTCCTTCTCTTTTTCTTTCTCTATTTTCGAAAATGGTAGGGATGGGGAAGACTTTGAGCTTAAGCTAACTAGCATGGCTTATCCCATACTCATCCTTGATATTTTAGTTAATTATTTTCCATGTGGTAAATAATTGTGACACTTGTCACAATCCCATGGTGTGTCTTGTAGAATAAGACTCCTTTGCCAGTTAGGGATTAAATCAGATAAAAGTTCGGAGGAATATAACTTAATTCGGGAAAATTTTGATACCAAAATTATTCTACAAATAATCCTGTCATTAACCACTAAAATCGGACAATTTTCCGGTATCTCGCGAAGTACAGTGGTACGAAGGTTCGTAATAAATTTCACTCTTACAGTTCGTCTAATTTCCACTGAACTTAGTAGGAAGTTCACGCTTAATCGAATCGTGAATAATAATCCATTTTCTAGAGAAATTCGAACTGTATATACATCCTCGATAATTTTACGGTTCGTGACCGGTACGTATGATCGTAACTTATTATTAACTATTCTCACTTATAAAAAAATCCTTTTGAAGTACCAAGAGATCATCTCATGAATGTCATAGCCTAAGGAAATATTTTTCGAACCCTAGACTTCTCGGAATAGACGAGGGGTTACAGGCGATTACTCGGGCCAGGCACCATGTGGACGCTACAGAGACTAACATGGTGAAGAGACGAGAAGAGCAGCCGGTTAGTCGAGATAGAGGTCACGACCCGAGGAGAGATCGACAGCGTTTTAAGCTACGTAGTCGACTGGAAGATGGACCGCGATTCACCCCGTTAACCAAACCCCTAGTGGAAGTCTTGCAATATGCCTAGCAATAAAACCTGGTCTATCCACCGGACCCGGTACCTGAAGGACCAAACAAGAACAAGTATTGTGTTTTTCACAAGACGAAAATTTATGACACTAGCCCTACGCCTGGTTATTGAGCAACTCATTCAAAATGGAGATTTGGAGTAGCTCGTAAAGAGAGACGAGCGGGACAAAGGAAAGTTTAAGAAGAACGTCTGGAAGAGGAACCCCAAGGAACAATCGAAGGCACCCGGTCCGCACTAGTCAAATAACGACAAGGCGGTCGGAAAGAAGCCAGTTATTCATGTTATCTATGGAGGACCAGAAGGAGGATATTCTTCTCGCCAAAGAAAGCAATGGGCGAGAAATTTGTACGTCGAGTCGGTCCACTCAGAACCCCGAGAGAAGAAGAAACGTGTAGAGCCGATATTCTTCACTAACGAAGATCTTCCTATCCACGGGGAAGCCCACAACGACTTGCTCGTCATCACAATGGACATCAATAGAACAGACGTCCAGAGAGTACTAGTTGACACGGGAAGTTCAGTAAACATATTGTACTTCAACATCTTCACCCGATTGGGTCTGTCGACTGACCAGTTGACCCCCATATGGACCCCGCTGTCTGGTTTCACAGGCGACTCCATAGAGGTAGAGGGAGTGATCAGTCTGAATGTGGAGTTAGGCACCCAGCCGAATGTCTTGCTGACTACTATGGAGTTCGTGGTGGTCAAGTTAAAATGTATCCACAATGCAATACTTGGTCGACCCGGTATCTCCTAAGCAGTATTGTCATATCAATGAACCACTTGTGCATGAAATTCCACACGCCCAATGGGATTGGAGTGGTTCGAGGAGACCAGCGAGCTGCCCGTCAGTGTTACGTACAGGCAGTCAAGCAATCCGATTGTGAGGACGCCAGGATTCACACCATATCTCAACAAGTCGACCAAGGAGAAGATAAGGAGAAACCGCAACCAGCTTCGGAGATGGAGGAAGTCGTGCTTGACCCTAGCCAGCCAGAGCGGATGGTCAAGATCAGTCGGAACCTCCCGGTCGGTCTACAGAAATTAAAAAATATCTTTGCTTGGGGGCGGGAGGACATGCCCGGGATCGACCGGTCTATCATATGTCACCGATTATCCATCCAATCAGGTTTCAAACCAATCAGAAGAAGAGACACTTGTCAAGTGAAAGAAGAGAGTTCGTGAAGAAGGAGACCGCCAGCCTCTTGGCGGTCGGGCACATCGTAGAGGTTCTCTACCCGGAATGGTTAGCCAACGTAGTCCTTGCACCTAAGCCACCTACGTGGAGAATGTGCGTAGATTACACTAATTTGAACAAAGCCTATCTGAAGGATCCATATCCCCTACCAAATCCCGACCAGATGGTTGATGAGAGGGTCAAGTGTGAGGTGCTAAGTTTATGGACGCCTTCAAAGGCTACCATCAAACTTTTATGAGCAAAGAAGACGAGAGAATACTGCTGTCATAACTACAGATGGAGTATTTTGCTACGTGGTGATGGCGTTCAGTCTACGAAACTCCGGAGCCACTTACCAGAGGATGGTGAACAAGTTGTCCAAAGGATTGCTCGGGTCGACCATGGAGGCGTATGTAGACGACATGCTCGTCAAGAGCCGATCGAAAGAAACTCATCCTACCGACATGGCCCGGGCATTCAAGGTGATGGAAACTTTCAACCTGCGTTTGAACCCAAGTAAGTGCTCTTTTGCTGTCCAGATGGGAAAATTCTTAAGGTTCATGATGACAGGGCGGGGGATCGAGCCAAACCCCGAGAAGGTTAGAGCGATCATGGAGATGCAACCACCCCGATCGGTCAAAGATGTCCAACGACTGACCGGTCGACTAGCAGCACTCAGTCGTTTCTTGTCTAAATCAGTTGAGAAATCTCTACCTTTCTTTCAAATATTGAAGAAGTCTGATGGGTTCGAATGGACACCAGCATATCAATCGGCGTTCGACGACCTGAAGGCCTACTAGAGCTCATCACCAGTTTTTTCTAAACCGAAGAGGGATGAGACGCCTTTCATTTACTTGTACGAGAATAGGCCAAAGAAGTCTAGAAGCCGATCTACTATGTGAGCAAGGCCCTCCAAGGACCAGAACTACGATACACCAAATTCGAGAAGACCACATTTGCACTCTGGCTAACCGCTAGGAAGCTTGCAGCCTACTTTCAAGCTCACCCGGTTATAGTCTTGACTGACCAACCACTCAGGAGGATCCTAAGAAACCCAACGTCGTTAGGGCGACTGATCAAATGGGCTATGATGTTTACCCAATTTGCGATCGAATACAAGTCGCGCCCTACCATCAAAGCACAAGCGTTGGCCAACTTCATTGTTGAGTGCACTGCACGGGACCCGGAGCCCGACCGACCAACCTCCCTAGAGGAATCATGGTGAGAAGCTTCTACTGACGGGTCGTCAAGCAAGAAAGGATGCGGAGGAGGATTCGTACTAACATCTACTAAAGGTTTCAAAATTTATCAAGCTTTGATCTTTAAATTCCAACCCACCAACAATGAAGCAGAGTACGAAGCACTCTTAGGCGGAGTACGATTGGCCAAGCAGATGAAGGCCGACCGACTGAGGTTACAGTCGGATTCCCGGTTGGTAATCGGTCTACTGTCTGGAACGATCGAAGTGAAGGAGGAGCGCATGATACAATACAAGGACGTTGCCCTGGAGTTGTTACAACAGTTCGACAAGTATGAGTTGATCCAAGTGCCCAAAACAGAGAACACGGACGGCAACAATCTTTGATGTTATTGAGGTCCGACCGATCGAGATAAGTGAGCCGGATTGGATGTACGATCTGAAAAATTACATGGCCAATGGCACCCTACCGGATGACACCACTAGGGCGAAGAAGGTCAGACTAAGAGCACCACGCTTCCAATTGATCGACGGGAAACTCTACAAGCGGTTGTATGGCGGACCGCTCTTGAGGTGTCTGACCAACGATGAAGCCAAGATTGTGATTGAGGAAGTTCATGAAGGCATCTGTTCGGCCCACCAAGGGCCAAGGACGTTGGGACAAAAAATCATCCTGCTAGGATACTATTGGCCCTCAATCAACTTGGACTGCGAACAGTACGTTCGGCGATGTGCTACTTGTCAAGAATTTCACAAGTTGCCCGGCCGACCAACCACATATTACCAACCGATCAGCAAGGTAATACCCTTTGCAAGATGGGGAGTTGATTTGATCGGAGCATTCCCAATGACAATCGGCCGGAAGAAATATGTGATCGTAGACATTGATTATTTAACCAAGTGGGTAGAAGTAAAAGCACTAGCAACCATCACTTCGCAGCAGTACCAAAGGTTTCTCTGGGAGAAGGTAATCACTCGGTTCGGGGTTCCGGTCTACCTAATCACTGACAACAGGATGCAATTTGATAGTCAGCCGTTCAAAAGCTTCATGGCCAAACTAGGCATTAGGCACACCCGAGCGGCGGTAGCATACCCACAAGCTAACGGACAAGTGGAGAACACCAACTGAACGATCCTCGACGGGCTGAAGAAGAAATTACAAAGTGTGGGTCGAGGCTGGGTAGAAGAGCTCCCGTATGTTTTTTGGACCTACCGAACCACTCCGTGACGGGCGACCAATGAAACACCTTTCTCGTTGGCCTACCGCTCGGGAAAATAATTACCAACCGGAGGAAAACAACAAGTTGCAAGGTGTAGAGCTCAACTTCATCGATGAGAAAAGGGACATGGCGGCACGAAGAATGATTTAATACCAGAATGCCGGGAGTCAGCAGTATGTGGATCGGTCGGACCAACAGGAGGATCGCTGAAGGGCTCTAGACCAGGCGGTGGAACTTGCTCAGGTAGCAATGTGCGGACATACTCCCAATCCTCAACGTTATCTGCAAGTGCCCGGTGCAAAGACTCCTGCATGACATATTTCCCTCGATGGTAACCCCAAGCGGTCACCCGCTGCAACGCCTGCAGACCTACGGGATCCTGATGCAATGCTTGAAGTAGAGGGGCAACAACATCTTCGGACGAGCAGAAGGACTTGACCAGGGCAGGCAGATTGGCCGGTCGGAATGGGAAGAGCGCGTCGACATCCTGAAAAAATTGATCGGAACCAGGGTACTGATTCAAGGAGTCAACCTAAGCCTCTAAGTACCTCACTTTCTCCTTAAGTTCCCTTATTTCTTGATCACGATGTGAAACATCGACTGTCGCCCGGGCAAACAACTCGGTAGCCCCACTTGCAGCCTGACATGGACGCAGATAGATATGGTAAAAAGCAATTGACTAAAAACAAAGAAAAAAGGAAGGAGTGAGAGACAGTTAATAAACGGACCAAGTACTTGGGATATGTGATTGGCAACTTGCCCTGCCACATAGTCGGTCTTTTCATTGACAAAATCCGCGTGTGGAGGACTCATCTGGAAAAGCATATTGAACATCTCTGGTAAACTAAAAGCGCCGTGGGCGAGTGCATCAGCAAGCCCAGGCTTCTCCCAGGTCAGTCAGGCTCTCTTGGGGTCAGCAGCATGAACATCCGTAGGCAGGTCGGCCTCCGCCACCTCCATGGGGCGCTTCCCAGTCGACTTAGTCTAGTCGGGGGCAACAAAGGAACCTGATGGGCGAGATTCGAGAGGTGGTTGATCAGCAGGTAGTTGACTGTTACTAGGTTAATTGTTTTGACTCCTTCAGGTTAAACCAATAGGGTTCTGTATTGTGTCCATACATTGTCAAATTATCCTCTCAATTATTTTTATTTATTAATATTTTATTATTTTGCATGAATTTCACGCATTGCACATAAAAATTACTAGTTATTTTATATAATATTATTTAATTCAAATGATGTAATAATACTTGGTGTTGAGATATTTATTGTTAAACAAACAAATGGGGTAATGTCATTACTTATGTTTTACTTTATTTTCAAATATTTTAATTTTCCTTTTAAATTTAAGATTCAAAACTCAAATTGCCTCACTATCATAAGTTGGATTCTTTTTTTTTTTTTTTTTTGTTATTATCATTTTAAAAAGCACTTTGTAGTGTCGTCTACTCGTCTTTGAATATCTCAATGCGGTTTGTTGCATAAAAATGAGAAATTCATATGGACATGCAGCTTACATTCAAAACAAAAAAAAAAGTATAAATTTAAATTTAAAAAATGTGTTAACAGAATTACAAATAATAAATAATTAAGTAATTATTATAAAAAGTCGTTCTTTTTGTTTGTTCATAAAAAATAACAGGATCTCCTTCACGTCAAGTAATTAGGACAAGACTCAAACCTGAACATTTTCTATAGTAAGTAGCAATAGGCAAATTATTATGTGGACCATGATCCAAACACGGTTGTGTGGACTAAAAAAAATACATTTTTAATATACTAAAAGTATATTATTTGTGTACTGAAGGTACATTATAAAAAATAATATATTTTTAGTACTCAAATAATGTATTTTCCCTGATTACAATGTAAGTTTTAATATATTAAAAGTACATTATCTGTGTATTGAATGTAAATTATTTGATATACAAAATTGTATACTAATGTATTTTTGGTACTTAAATAATATACTTTATTTATACAAATAATGTACTTTTTATTTATGTTCCACACACTTGTGTTGATCAATAATGATGGGTAAAAATGGTACTTGAGGATACAACTCTTTTTTTTTTTTTTTTAAATACCTAAAATTGGTTAAGCACTAATAGGAAGAGGGCAGGAAATTGTGAGGTTATGGGAAGGAATAGTTTGACTTCGGATTTTTATTTAAAAAAAAAAAAAGAAAAAAGATAAGGGTGAAATAGGCCCTTCAACTATAGGTCAAATGCAATTAATCCTCTAAATTAAGAAAAGTTTCAATTAGACTATTCATCCATCCACTTTTATGCAGTTAAGTTAATTAGCAGGTTATATCTAGGTCACAAGTAAATTTCTTCTTTTTTTTTAATTTAAAAAATTAATTAAAATAATAATTTAATAATTTTTTAAAATAAAAAAACCTTCGGCGATTGAAGTGTTTTGATATGTATGCTAAATTACTTTTACAAATTACTGTAGATCTAATTTGTAAAAGACACCTTCAGATTGTATACTATGGGTTTCAATTTAAGATCTAATATAGTGTGGATTGGCTTCAGTCGTGGTTTATGTAAAAATTGGAGAAGAAATAAATTAATTTCATTGGTGGAGAATAAAAATTATCTTTTAAAAAAATTAATTTTAAAAAATCAATTTATACATGCTATTACCTTGTGTTTACCTGCAAATTGAGCTAATTGCACAAATTTAAAAATTTATATGTTTAATTGCATAAAAGTACAGAAATGAAAGGCCTAATTGAAACTTTTGTTAGTTTATGGGGCTAATTGCATTTTGACTTATAGTTTAAAGGCCTATTTGACCCTTATCCCAAAAAAATAATGAAGAAGAAAACGCAAATGGGAACAGCTAAATTGCTTGATGAATGAGAAAGGTGTAATTGAGGAAGTAAAGAAGAATTGAGTTAGGAGGGCAGATCCATAAGCATTGCAGCAGATTGCGGATCTATATCACTTTCTCTTTTTCTATTTCTTTTTTTTCTCTTTTTTTTTTTTAAAAAAAATTATAATATATATTGATAATAATAATAGTAATGTCCACGGCACTTAGCACTATTGTTTATTACCATCGAGTCAAATTTTTATAATGTTTGCTTTCCAATTGCAAATAAATAAAAGAAGGCAAAAATTTGTGTGATACCGTCTCACCGTGAAAAGGGTCGAGTCGGGTCTAGATGAAAATGTAATACTTATTATACGCACAAATGTGATACTTATTGCTCAAACGTAATACTAATTAGGAATAAATTTTTGTTACTTATAAGGGTAAATGCAATACTTTTAAAGGAAATACAATATTTTTACATTTTGATTTAAAGGTATTATATTTTTTCTCAAAAGTATTATATTTTCCCTTATAAGTAAGGGGCACTTGTCAACGTGACTTATTATAAAAAATGTAAAAAAATTTCTCTTATAAGTAACAAAAATTGCATTCTTGATTAGTATTATATTTGAGCATACAAGTATGACATTTGTATGTTACTCCGATCGGATTTGACCCGTCTCACGAATAAGAATCCGTGAGACGGTCTCACACTGTGACCATGAAACAATAATTTCGAATAGGAAATTATGATCCCCAACAAATCATAATTTAGGTGAATATTATATAGTACGTAACAAATGCCGTTCATTAAGGAATTACCATTATTATTATTATTATTATTATTATTATTATTATTATTATTATTAGAGAAAATGAGTTTTAGTCCATTAATTATATCTATATTATAGACTCGATCCATGTATTATTATCATACACAAATTTTCTCATTTAATTATAGGGTCACGCTTGTGTGAGACCGTCTCACGGATCCTTATTCGTGAGACGGGTCGGGTCGGGTCAAAGACCATGCAAATGTCATACTTATATGTGCAAATCACATACTTATATGCTCAAATATAACACTAATCAAAAATACAATTTTTGTTATTTATAAGAGAAAAAGTAATACATTTTTCATAATAAGTAATGTTGACAAGTGCCTCTCACTTATAAGGGCAAATATAATACTTTTGAGGAAAAATTGTAATACTTTTAAATCGAAATGTAAAAGTATTGTGTTTTCCCTTAAAAGTATTACATTTACCCTAATAAGTAACAAAAATTTAATTCCTGATTAGTATTACATTTGAGCATATAAGTATGACATTTGTGCATATAAGTGTTACATTTGCATCTTGACCCGACCCGTCTCATGGTGAGACGGTCTCACACAAGTTTTTGCCTTAATTATATGTGTAAAGTGACAATTTTAGTCCACCACTAACAAATTATGTTAATATCAATAATACGTTTTAAATTTTCAAATTATTGAGCGACATGTTAGTCATTTTTTATTTATATCATCTTGTATTGTATAATTAATTAATCATTGAGTCTGACACACACATTTTCTTTTGCCATTGAAGTGTAGCTAAAAATTAACATTACACTTTAAATTTTTAAATGGAAAGACATTAATCATTTCGGCTATGTTTGGCAAACCTAGCTGAAAAGGTAGCTGAAAGCTGAAAAGGAGCTGAAAGCTGAAAAGCTATAAGTTAGGAGCTGAAACTGGTGAGCTGTTAAGTTAGCTGTTATGCTTAAAAGTGTTTGGTAAAATTAGCTTTTTGAAAAGCTGATAAATGTAAAAAGACTAAAAAGGGCATCTTCATAAAATTTAAATTTGTTTGTTTACATATTAAAATTTAACGTTTGAAAATAAAACTATTAGCAAATCATGATCTAGCATCCCATAATGATGTAGCAATATTGTTGCGAATCTCCTTCATCTCAGTAGAGGTCTGACTTAAACTTTCGTTGGTGGAGGTATTACTACTTGAATCTTGAAGTTCATCGGGCAGTATGTAATCTGGATGCTGCTCAAGCACATTAAACATCATGTCATCTTGTGAATTCTTCCGAATATAATTATGTAAGGCAAATGTGGCCATAATAACATCAATTTGGGTCTCCACACTAAACTGTGGCATTTTAGCAAGTATCTTCCATCTCTTCTTCAATACTCCAAACGACCTCTCAATACAACTTCGAAGAGAAGAATGTGCACGATTGCAACTCCATGATGTACCTAATAAATATAAAATAATGAAAACCAAACATATTGAAATAATGTTCAAACATAAGAACATATATTTTAAAATATATAAAGTGAAACAAAATGTTTATAGTTCATAAAATTAATTCATACAAAAATTAATGTTCAAACACACAAATGTCAAATTGAAATTACAACCAAACATATTGAAATAA
>CM008332.1:17978403-17988435 GCA_002525835.2 Ipomoea batatas
ATGTGTCGCGAGCACGCCCAATAGGCCCAAGCATTACCCATATTCTTTTTTTTTTTTTTTTTTTATTTTTTTTTTTTTTTTTTTTTTTTTTTTTTTTTTTTTTTGTATTTTCAACTTGTTTTTTATTTCTAACTTTTCAGCTCATTTGTTTTTTTATTTCTTTTTTTATTTATTCTTTTTTCTTGCACTCTTTCTCTCTCCTATATGGAGCTTAAAAAACCATGAAAATTTTTGCATCTATATGATTGAATGATGTGGCATCGATATTTGCCTATGTGGCTCCAAGTATTTGACTAGCAAAATATATCAATTTTTACCTAATAAAGATTCAAAATCAAATTATAATGAAAATTTAAGTAATTTAATTCCAACAAAGTACCAATCAGTCTTTAAATTATTAATTAAAGAGTAAATAGAGGTTAATTTTTCAATACTAAATTAAGACAAAATTTTTGCTTAATTTTTCTTTCTTTCTTAATAATTCACTAATATCATTGCGGAAGCATACAAAACTTCATTGAGGATATTACCGCGACACTTAGGCAACCACAAAACCTAAGTGCTAAGCTAGGCTAAACCAATCCAAATAAAATAACAAAGTTCTCACAAGTCCTCAAAATAATAAGAAATCTTAACAAGTCTTACATACATAAATTTTATTTGCTAAATCCCCAAGCCATCAACAAACTCATGCTATTGCTCTTGCCACTGCAACTCTCATCAATCACTTCCTGCTACTTACACAAGCAATAGTAATAACATAACAAAGAAAATGGAGTTAGCAAACATGCTAAGTATGGGACTTGTCTACCCCTTAAAAACAATAAGGGTGTGTTTGGTTCGCACATGGGAATCAGAATCGGTATGGGTATCAAATACTTGGTAAGGGTAATGAATTTTGGTAAAAGTATTTTGCATGTTTGGTAGTATGGTGGAATAGGAATCATTGTTAATGGTTGGGGAAGAAAGGAGGAAGGGAAATGAAACCTTATTTCATTAGGGTATGGGTTTTCCAATTAATGGGGTATTCCAAACCCATAGTAGTATTCTAAAAACCTATCAACCAAACAATAACAATCACTTTGTTACCCATACCTAATGCCTAAACCCACCAACCAAACACACCCTAATAATACTTTTAAATAATTTGAAAATAGGGGTAGTAATATTTTTACCAAACCTTAGAAAAATTCAGTTGCATTTCCTTTGCTTAGAAAATTAGATATATATATATCATGATGAAAATAATAATATGGAAGCATAACATACATAATGGGAAGGGTCCTTTATACTTAGGCTCTAGTGAACAGAACGTATACTAAACACTTCACAAAACTCCCATTCTCAATTGGAAACCGGACTCTAACCTTAAGTGTGTGCACCCCCGAATGAGGATTCCAAGCCCCTACGGGAAGTTACCAACCCTAGTAGCCAAGATAACATTTCTACTGACTATCCTGTAATTTAAGGTATACAGACCCGCCTCTACAGAACACACCATAGTGTCATAGTATCCGAGGATTGTTCCTTACGGGCACTCCTCAACATTTAAATAAATTTAACCACTTAATCAAAATTTCTCAATTTCCACATAGCTTCCAATTTTTTTTAGAAAAATATAATTTCTTAAATAATTTGTTCCATACTATAAATCTCATAAAAATTTGGAAAGAAATATTTCAATTAAAAACTTTACTTTGCTCAAAATTCTTGAATCCTTAATTTCATAAAATAATATTTTATTAAAAGAAAATTTTTAATTATACTTGATCCAAGATCAATAAGCACAAGAGAACTACATACGGTACAATACATAACAATAAATACTACCAATACATCTTATTTTACACATATTGTCACATACGGCAATTTAGTAAAATGAACTAAAATAAAATAAAGGGAAAACGGCACTTTTGGTCCCTGAATTGTTTTACATTTGGAAATTTGGCCCCTGTAAATTGATTTGAACAAACATAACCCTTCAATTGTTTATAACGTGGCACATTTAGTCCCTAGAATTGTATAATTAAAAAGTTAGCTAATAAATCATTTTATTTATGGATTATATTTGTCAATTACTCTACACATTAAAACTTCTTTCTCTCCCATGTCCAACGCATAATTTCTCATTAACGCTAATAACATTTCATCACTGCAGACGAAAAACTGCATAAACCCGGATTCACCACGAAACATGATAAAAAAAATTTGTAATAAAAAACAAAAGATAAAAGAATTATATATATATATATATATATATATACACACACACACACACACACACACATAAGTAAGAAAACAGAAGAGAATGAGCAGAAACTAATTTTCAATTAAAACTAATTTTGTCTTTTGTTTTTTATTACAATTTTTTTATCAAGTTTCGTGGTGAACCCGGGTTTATGCAGTTTTTCGTCCGCAGGGATGAAATGTTATTAGCGTTAATGAGAAATTATGCGTTGGAGATGGGGAGAGAAAGAAGTTTTAATGTGTAGAGTAATTGACAAATATAATCTCATGAAAAAAATGATTTATTAGCTAACTTTGTAATTATATAATTCTAGGGACTAAATGTGCCACATTATAAACAATTGAAGGACTAAGTTTGTTCAAATCAATTTACAGGGGCCAAATTTCCAAAAGTAAAACAATTCAGGGGTCAAAAGTGCCGTTTTCCCTAAAATAAATATAATTGAGTTATTTATACGGTATTATGTACGTAAATACTATACTACTTATATATACAATTAAATACATAGAGTAAGACATATACGTATAATACATGTGTATAAATAATAACTACGAAATATATAGATATACCTTTTTTTTTATATATTAAATACATACGGCACATGCAGTACATAATCATATGTATATATACAAATATAATATAAACATTATAAATATAAGGAGTTGTAATTTATATATAATCTATATACATACGTACAACACACACAAATATATATATTTATACACCTTACATATTAATTCACCTAATTTACACATATATACCTTACATACGTATATTTATATAAATACATAATTAAAAAAAATTACATACATGAACAATTATGATACATATACGCATAAGTATAAGGAATATGCATATCTTATTTAAACTTATATATATACTAGTTTTTCACGTGCATTGCACGAATGAGATAATGCCCAATCTTATATACCAATTATTTTTGTTGTCAAGATCGATGTTGATTTTGTCTTTAATCCAAACAGGTTGATTGTATAAAATGAATGAATTATAAATTTATTTTAGTTCTAATATATTTAAAGAATGCACAATAAGTATTTTATATACCAAATTAATAAATGCTGCAATAGTAGTTATTTTTCAAATTTCTTCTTTTTCTGAATTTGAAAGATTGTTTCCAACAATGTTATAGTCTTAGCATATTTTCAATGCATCAAGTGTGTCACAATATTCTATTTCCCTACATTGACATTTTTAATAATGAGTTTTAAATCAATTTATTGTGTTATTTGAATGTTTTCTTTGTAAACAAATCATCTCTAAGTAATTAATATGATTGGTTTCAAATTGTTTTTTTAAAATTGTTTTCCATGTTATTAACATAATAATTGGTAAATAAATATATAACATTATTTTTTAGTATAACATTGATATTTAATTACAAGATAGTGTAAACAGAAAACAATGAACAATGTAGTGAATATAATTAATTAATAAATTTGAAGGTAGGGAATCTTTGCATTGTAGAAAATATAGACAATATTTTTTTTTTGAAAATAAAATATAGACAATATAACTAATGAAATTATATCTCTTTTGAATTTTTTTGATAATGAATATTTGTTTTTGAATAAAGGCATTGTAGACATTGAATTATAAATTAAATAAATGCATATGTATTGTTTTTTTTTTTTGTTGTAACTACTAATTTATTATTTAATTTAATAAGAGTATTTTTTTTGTTGTAACTACTAATTTATTATTTAATTTAATAAGAGTAATAGAGTGTGGTACTTACTTTTGAATAATATTTTTTTTTTTTTTGAAAACAACCCCGAGAGGTTAGAAATATTATAGAAGAGAAATAATAGAGTCGGGTGGGACTGAGTCCCAGTACAACGTGCTAGCCTGTGATACGGCCGCAGATGCTAAAGAGTGAGCAATCACATTTTGCGATCTCGGAGTAAAACAAAAACGACACGATATAAAATCTGAAGCTAATCTCCTGCAATCGTCTAAGAATAAACCTGCATAGGAATAATAAGGAGATAGCCTTTGGTTTAAACCACTGCAGAGCTGCATACAATCTGTGTGGACATCAACAGCTAGAACCTCCCTGGCCTGAATCCATGACAACACCTCCTTACATGCGATAGTCTCGGCCATGAGCGGAGAGAAGCTATCATGGAGTGGACCAGCGCAGGCCGCGACGAAACTCCCAGAGGACGACATTAGAACAGCACCGAACGTTGCTTTGTGAGTCGTCGGATTGTATCCCGCATCGAAGAAGCATTTGTGGCGATCTAGTAAGCCTTCCACCTGCTGCTGTGATGACGCGTTGGCCAGTGACGGTACCGACGATGACGACTGGGTGCCACAGTTCGCCGCCTGCCACGCTTGGAGGGTGGATAGTGCCGCTGCCACAACCTTCTTTGGTGTTGGGAGAAAACCATTCCATACAGCATTGTTGCGGCCCCGCCAAATATGATATAAGAGTGCTACTGCCATGCAAAATTGATCAGTTGTTAGGATTGACCAAGCACTAGTATACCATTCGTGAAAGTTGTTGGACCCAAAGTTCGTGACTGGCAAAAGAGACTCATGCCAAACTAATTGGGAGAAGTCACACAATAATAGGGCATGCATTACATTTTCATGAACATTTGCACACATTGGGCATGCAGGCTCCACTTCCACCCTCTTTAAAATCAAGTTAGTGGTGACCGGGAGGATATCATTCAGGGCTTTCCAAAGAAACAATTTCCACTTAGGGGGGACTTTCAATTTCCACATGAGGCTCCATTGATCAAAGCTATTGCGGGGATTAGTGTAATCCCCAACTATGGCTCTATAACCATTTTTAACCGAATAACATCCCCTCGGGTCACCAAACCAGTACCAAGTATCATCATAATTGGGGGAGATAGGAATTTTCATAATACGAATCACATCATTTGGCAAGAATATGTCAGTTAAGATGGAGTGATCCCATGTACCAGATTCCTCACTAATCAAACCAGAGACAAGGGACCCACTCAATTGTGGAGGCATTGGTGTGTGAATCATTGGATCCCCAGTGTCAGGCATCCAGGGGTGGCCCCAAATGAGGGTAGAGTTTCCATTACCAATTCTGCGCCTTACACCCCCACAGATTAACCCATGTGCAGCCATAATGCTCCTCCAACAAAAGCTCGGGTTATTACCTAACGAGGCATCAATAAAAGAGGATTTAGGATAGTACCTTGCCTTGTAGACCCGAGCCACGAGAGAGTTGGGCATTGTCAAGAAACGCCAAGCCTGTTTTCCCAACATTGCCAAATTAAAAGCGCGGAGCTCCTTGAAACCCAGACCACCACAATTTTTAGGCACACATAATCGATCCCAAGCTTTCCAGTGTAACCCCCTTTCCGTGCCAGAACCCCACCAATACTTATTCATGGTCCTCTGAACAGACATACAGAGTGAGTCAGGTAGTAAAAAGACACTCATTGAGAATGTGGGCATAGCCTGGGCCACACTCTTCAACAAAACCTCCTTACCCGCCTGCGATAACAACTTTTTGTTCCAAGAACAGATTCTCTGTTTAATCTTGTCCTCAATATATGAGAAAGCAGCTCGTTTATTTCTTCCCACAAAGGCTGGGAGTCCCAAGTACTTACCAAAGTTTGGTGCTTGAGCAACCCCCAGGACCACAGCCACTTCGTCTCGAATCTCCACTGGTGTGTTCCTGCTAAAACAGACACTTGATTTATGATAATTCACAGCCTGACCAGACATCTCCTCATATAAATCCAAGCAATGTCTCACTGCCTCAGCTTCCTGGGCATTGGCCTTGAAGAATAAGAGACTATCATCTGCGAAGAAAAGATGTGAGATAGGGGGTGCACCTCTTGCCACCCTACAGCCATGAATGAATCCATCTAACTGTGCCTTCTGTAGTAACTGCGACAGGCCCTCCGCACAAATGATAAACAGATATGGGGAGAGGGGGTCACCTTGTCGAAGTCCGCGAGTAGGAACTACCTGTCCACCACTAACTCCATTAATCAAGAAATTATAAGAGACGGTGGTAACACAGAGCATTACCAGATTAATCCACCTCTCAGCAAAGCCCAGGGACTGTAACATACGCTTCAGAAAAGCCCACTCCATACGATCGTAGGCCTTTGCCATATCCAGTTTAAGGGCCCCCCAACCAATCCTCCCACACTGTTTCCTGTTCAGAAAATGCCCCACCTCAGCCGCTACAAGAATATTATCTGTAATAAGCCTCCCTGGGATGAAAGCACTCTGGGATTCTGAAATCATGCCATCAAGCAGATGTTTCATTCTATTTGCTAACATCTTGGCCATGACCTTGTAGACAACATTACACAGAGCTATAGGCCTAAGATCAGACACACACTCTGGAATACTTTTTTTAGGGATCAAAACGACATTAGTATCATTCAAACCAGCCGGGAAGGAGCACGTATTAAGGCAATTTAGAATAAAGTCAGACACATCCATACCAACTACATCCCAATACTGCTGGAAAAAGCCCGGGTTCATCCCATCTGGTCCGGGGGCTTTGTCAGGGAACATTGAGAACAGAGCTGCCTTTACCTCGTGAGTGTCAAACGGACGTAGTAAATCATCATTATCAGTCTGAGAAACCCGTGGCGTGATAGACTCATAGAAAGATTCCGCAGGAGCAGAGCCCCCAGAGAGAAAGATTCTATTAAAGTATGATAGCACCGCCGGCTTCATAGCCTCGCCCTCAACCCAATCTCCTGCATCGTTTCGTAGCCTGTGCAAACAATTCTTCTTTTTGCGGGCCGAGGCATACCTATGATAAAAACGAGTGTTTGCATCTGCCCCCCGCAACCAGTGTTGTTTAGCTCGCTGTTTCCAGAAGGAGTCTTCCTGAACCTCCAAACGGGCAAGCTGATTCTCAATCCGCTGGAACTCAGACAGAGAGGCAGGATCCCTATGGCCACGTAGAGACTGCTGTGCTTTGCGTAGCTTTTTGATTCGGGCTCCGAACCTATGAAAGTGATCTCCACCCCACCTCTGCAGTCTCTCTCCGCAAAACTGTAAACAATCGACCAGCCCATGCACTCTCCCGTCCTGCCATGCAGCCTCCACCACACCTCTACAACCTTCGTCATGCACCCAGGCCATCTCAAACTTGAAACCCCTGGGTGCCCTGCCGATCGACTGAACCACAGGATCTACACACAAATAAATAGCTGAATGGTCCGAAGTTCGAGTGAGAATATTCTCAACAAAGGCCGAATCCAGCATAGCAGACCATTCATCGGAGGCAAGCACCTTGTCCAACCTCTCCTCTATCCAGTGTGTGGTACCCTTTCCCCTTTCCCAAGTAAATTGATAGCCCCGCATAGGTAGCTGGGCCAATCGACACTCCTCCACAGCTTCCCCAAACCCATGTAGCAGGCTCTCCGGGTGCTGGTTGCCACCCCTTTTCTCGGTTTGGTACAACAGATCGTTAAAGTCTCCCAGGACCACCCATGGAAGTGGCGACCTGGGGGCCAGAGACCGAAGCAAGTCCCACGAATCCTTCCGTCGCGCTCTCTCAGGAAAACCGTAGAAACATGTCATACGCCAACAGAGATTTCCTGGTTGTGTGACCTCAACATCTACATGGTTTCTTGAATAACTCAACAAGCTTGCCGAACAATTTTTCCTCCAAAACAATGCCAGTCCCCCGCTCAATCCTAGCGAATCAACGTAGAACAAACCATCAAACCCAAGCTTGACACGAAGGCGCTCTGCATGCGTCTGTGCCACCTTGGTCTCCATCAAGAACAAAAATTCGGGCTTCTTACATGACACAAGGTCCACAATTTCACGAACTGTTCGTGGATCACCCAAGCCACGGCAGTTCCAGCTGATGGTACTCATGATGACGGGCGGGCCTGTGAACCAGAACCCGCCACGGACAAGTTTTTTGGAACATCTGACATCATGACATCCTTCGAACCACCACCATTGCGCCTGCCTCCCCCAGACCCTTCACGGCGTCTTTTGGCCACCGCCGTGACAGCCACTTCCGAGTCCGACGGCTCCACTGCCACCGCACCCTGAATCTCCACAACAGCTGTCGAAACAGGCTCTGCCGTGTGCTGGGGTCCCTCCGCGGGAATCAACCACGGGTCTCCAACCGCCCTGGGGCCTCGGCTACCACCTGCTCTAAGCTCTGCATCAAACGGATACTGCTGTAGCGGTAAGGTAGATTCACGGGCCTTTATACAGAATTTATACGAATGACCAAGCATGCCGCAGAAAAAACAGTAGGTGTGAAGCCGCTCATACTTAAACGAGACCCAACAAATCGACTTATCTCGTTTAACCAGCCTCATTCCTCGCCTTATTGGCCTACCCACCGGGACTGCAACACGCAAACGGTAGAATGTCCGCCATGGAACGCCCGCAAACCGGTCGTCGCACCGCACAAACGATCCAATGAAGTTCCCAATCTGCTCAAGGATTAAGTCTGAAGTATAGCCAAGAAGCAGATCATGAACCTGGATCCACATATCAACTGAATCGAGCACCACCGTACCCGGAATTACGCCATCGGGGACTTGTCTGCAAACTAGGGTGTGATTTTCGAAGGACCAAGGTCCCTCCTCCAAAACTCGAACCATGTCAGACTCATGGTAGAAGACGAATAGGAATAGATTCGGTTGGAGTTCCGTAACTTGAACACCCTTAACCGGTTGCCAAACTGAGGCCAGAACTTGACGCATGAACTCCACCTTGATCAACTTAACGGTGAGGAATCTTCCAACAACCACCCAGCTCTGAATGCCGCCAACCTGGACAACGCCTACATCGTCACCAACTGGTTCGAAAGTGTCATCCTCATCATCTAATGCCATGTCCGCCCATCTCGTTGTCAACCTACTCACGCCATCATCATTCGGGAGAGTCGCCATGCAGAAACGTGCAGCGACAGAAACAGTCCAGCACAAACACACCGTAAAAACGGAGAGAACATCCGATGCCGAAGGTCGGAAAGAGCACGGAAAAGCAGAAGCCTAGGAAAAACCCTAGTAGGGGAGGCAAAACCCTAGACAAGCTAGAGAGGAAAAAAAATTATTGTGGATAAAGAAATCCCTAGTTTAAGAAAAAAGAATAAATAAATTAATAAAAATTAAAAAATTTAAAATATTATGTATTCCAAAGATATTAAAAGGTAGTTTCTCGCTTCAATTTGCTGGGTAATGGGTTATTTGAGTACTTTTATTGTCAACAAATCCCCCAAGTAGTTAATATGATTGGTTTCAAACTATTCTTTTTTATTTTTTTCATGGTATTAAAGAAATACATATGTATCATTTTTTGGTGTAACTACTAATTTATTTAATTCAATAAGAGTAAAATAGAGCGATTCCGCTTCAATTTGTTGGGTTATTTGAGTATTCTCTTTGTCAACCAATCCCCAAGTAGTTAATATAATTAGCTTCAAATTATTTTAAATTTTTTTTTCATAGTATTAATAAAATACTTGGTAAATAAATATATAACACTATTTTGTACTATAACTTTGATATTTAGTTAAAAGATATTGTAAAAATAAGATAATGGACAATTGTAATGAATATCAATTAATAAATTCGAATGTAAAGAATCTTTGCATGAGAGAAAATAAAGACAACATAACTAATGAAATTATTTTCTCTTATTTAATTTAATTTTTTGATAATGAATAATTTTTTCAAATAAAGGTATTGTAGACACATCATAATTCTAAATTAAAGAAATACATATGTATCATTTTTTGTTGTAGCTACTAATTTATTTAATTTAATAAGAGT
>CM008332.1:17989064-18010307 GCA_002525835.2 Ipomoea batatas
GACCGCCATTTTTTCTACCCATTTTAGGCCTAACAATATATATATATATTGTTATGAATAATAACAACAATAATACTAATTATAATATTAATAGTAAGAACAGCAGTATATTAGAACAAAGAGAGCATTTATATTCTTGTATTCACTTCTGATCTTCTCCAGTGTACAAAGGGGCTGTGGGTTTATATAGCATCAGAATGTGCAGTAAACAAATATAATATTTTGCATAAGATGGACAGGTGTTAAAGCTAGTCTAGTTGGTTGGTCAGGGATAGGCTTGCCTTGTCATGCTTCAGGTCGCGTGTTCCATCCCCAACAGCCGCTTTCCTTGGAACTTGAAATTATCCTTTTGAGAGCTGAGCACCACCATCTCATATAGTAAGGTAGAGTATATACAGCATCTAACATGTATAATTGAAGTAGCTTGGTGGACAAAACTTTATCTTTTGCCTATGAGGTTAAGGGTTCAAAACTCAACTTGGACATCCACATTTCTTTTTGTTTCACAACACTCCCCCTTGGATGTCCATAAGAAGAACATTATATTGCCTCGTTAAAAACCTTACCAAAGAAAAATCCAGTGGGAAAAAATTTTGGTTAAAGGAAAAAGAGTACAATATGTGCCCCCCCTGATAAAGACATCATTGAAGATTAAGTTCGTGTGCTCCTCCTTGCTTCTGAAGATTTTTGAGATGATGCCATACTGATTAATAACGTTCCCCATTGGCCATCATCTTTATCATACTCATGCCTCATTAAAAACCTTGCTAGAAAAACCCTGTGGGAAAAACCTAGTCGAGGGAAAAAGAGTACATGGTATGTCTAATTATGTATTGCACTAGTTGCCTCATTAAAACCTTACGCTAAGAAAACCTAGTGGGAAAAACTTAGCTAAGGGAAAAAGAGTACAACCATAACCCCAACATAAACTTCAGGAGTTCAGGGCATAATATTCATGATTCATTATGCTCCCCCTGAAGATAACATTCTACAAATCCCTTATTTTAAACTTCCAAAACGTAGAGGGATTTTGTGAACAATCATGTTCAACTATCAATGGGGTGAAGATATTTCATATTAATTGCGTGACTCCTTTAGATCTCACTTGGGTATAACACTGACATCATCATGTCTAGTCAATTTTCATAATATACTCATAACACAATCTTTATTGTCCTCTTATAGAACAATTGTGTAAATTATAGTACAACTAGTTTTTAGGACTTGGCATCACGGGGATATATAAAATAATAATAGCCAATACCAGAGTAGCCCATTGTATGTTGGCTTGTCTAAGTAGCTAACCAGAATCATTTATGGGATAACTGGTGTATAAATTCATTTTCAAGAAAATACTCGATCTTTCAAGTCGAGTTAGTATTTAGCTTTAACATACAAGCTTTTCATTTCAAAATTCCTGTCTTTAGACATGAGCTAACATCATTAAGCTCTTTATATATTTCATTGATGTGTATACCATCAATTTTGACTGAGATGTTTATTAGTAACTCTTTATTGAACACACAATGACACATATTATTCCTTCTTCAACGAGGATAATAACTCCATTCGCAACTCTTTAAAGATTACACACATAATATATTTATATTCCTTCTTCAGGAAGAAATTCTCATTCAGTCATCAACTGATTCAGGTCATATTGCGATTTTCGCTCTCTCTTACTTTGAGAACCTTTTTAAAATTCATTATGGGATACTTTAATGATTTTAAATCTGATTTTGATACGAACTGAGATGCTGCGACTTGTTGGGGCCAGATTACAAATGGTCGGAAGTATAACTCCTACAATCTAAAGGCTAAGCACATTACGAGCAATCATCTCAAAGCTATTCGGCTAGCATTGGCAGTGAATCTCTCAGGACAGAAGACTAATGTTAACAAGGCTTACCGTCAGGATCTATTTTACATGTGGTGCATGGAGAACCACATCAATGTGAACATGAGACCACAAGTGAAGAAATGGCTACAATCTTAGACTAGGCAGAAGGTACAAGCAGTATTTCTAGGGCATTTGGTAACATGGTTATGTCAGGGATTAGGCCTCGGCAACCATTTGGAGAGGGAAAAGATAGAGGTCTCCATGAAAGCTTTCACGGTCCGCGAGTTCAAAGCCATGCACATTAAATGGGGAGGTGACGATGCACCAGCCAAGGGAGTTGCTGACAGTAGTGATGAGGAGGAAGAAGAAGAGCTGAATGCGCAAGAAGAGCAGGGAGAGCCTAGTGCACAGCACGATGGGCCAACTATGATGGATTGGGAGTCTACTCAGGCTTTCCATAAACAGCTCCATGAGGAGCAGATGGCTTACCTCCGGTCACATAGCATGCGTCAAGAGGAGCAACATACATCACTGTATGCGCGCCAGGATAGACAGGACAAGGAGAGCCGTTGAGGAGAATGCGCGATTGATTGAGGAGCTGCAAGCCCAGCTTGCGAGGCAGTTTCGCCCTCCGTCCTTTGGTGACCAATGATGTTGAGTCCACAACCCAGCAGCAGAAGAAATGCAGAGAAACAGTCCCAGAAACATTATCTTTGATATGATTGGTTGATGATCCATGATAAACATTAGGTTCCCTATGCGTGGGGTTCCGCCTTTATTTCTTTAAATTTCGTTTATGCTTTTTAATGCTTTTTCATTGCTTGCTTTATTACTATATTGATATCTACTATTTTATACAATAATTCACCCCTTATTTTAATTGTATTTCCTTATCCTAGTGAAATTGGGAATTGTTTGTGTGTTATATTGTCCAAGTGTTGAATTATTTACAAGGAACAACAAAGGAGGAATTTTAGAACATTTTGGACAAGTTCTGGAAGAAAAGGGAATTACAAGGAAGAAAGGAAACAAGAATACAAATTGGAAAAGAATTGGAAGTTGCCTAATGGGCCAAGGCCCATCTATCTCCTATATATTCTACCTATTCTCTACAATTAAAGGAGGTTCCCTTACAGAGTTTTGAACCCTAGTTAGTTAGATTATTTTCCCCCTTCTCTTTATGTTTCCCTAGCATAGTTTAGATTAGTTTCACATTAGATTATTTAATTTCAAGATTGGAATTTCGGATTGAAGATTGGATTGTTCTTTATCAGTTAAGCTCTCTTATTCCTTTATTACTTTCTTGCAATGTTTATGATTATTTATTATTGCTTTGCTTTGTTTACTTCAATCATGTGTGAGTAATTCGCTTATGTGTTTGGATTAGGATTTTAATCTTGATGTTCAATTTATGATTATTGCATAAAGGGATTGAATCTTTTACCTAGGGTTTATGTTGATTTGGGGATTTCTTTCTACTTGTTATTGATTGATGGCCACAATTAATTGCTAGTCTAGGAGAGGGTTTCATTACAACGAAAGTTGGATGAAGACCTCAAGCCTTACCTAATTTTCCTACTATGAGAATAGGGGTAATTTTGGGGGCTTACAATGCTTAGGTGCTTAAGGTTATGATTGATGCATCACGACAGTGGGGCAATTGTAGCCTAATTCTATTTATTGATTACGAAAGTAGCTGAATTGAATTCTTATGTGCATTGCCCATAAATCCCTTGGTTAATTATTCTTTCCTTAATTCTGAGTTGATTGGAGCATCAAGATTACAATCATCTAATCTGGCCCATTCCCTTATCATACAGTTAATTCCTTAGTCAATTGCTTTCTTTTATTTTCCATCATTCAGTAATTAGTTGCTTGGATTCTAGTTAATTCACATACTCTAGTGCTTAGTAATTCATACAATTACGTGCCATAGCCCCAATCCTCAGCGGAACGACATAACACACCCACTTTTACACTCCCATTTATACATCATCACATTTTGGCGCCGTTGCCGGGGATTTGTTAATTTGGTTTTAATTGTGTGTTTATTTTCTTACTAGCATTAGAGTTAGTGAATTTTAGGAGATCAAGTTTTATTTTATTCATTATTTAAAAAAAAATTATTTTCACTAACCCATAACTAGTTCATTCCAAGAGTGTCTGTGGTTGAGTTAGACAGCAGGTTACCCTCCTTTTATGCACACTAGATCGAAAGGGAGCACGAATCTTCGTCCCTACGATCCAAATCTTGAGAGGAAGTTAAGGAGGGAAAAGAAGGTGTTACGTGATTAGCTTCGAGAGTTTCAAGACTTCGAAGTAGACATGGAAACCGGAGACAGTAGCAATACTGGGCAACCAGCCCATACTGGTGTCAACACACAGCAACACCAGAGGCAGAGAGAGGTAGTTGGGGACAATCCTGGAGTTCGTGCTGATCCTCCAGTGCCAATTGTTCAGAATCAGGCACAGAACTTTGGGGCCGATCCAAACCCGAATGTCTATGTTGGGGGAGGATTGGGAGCTCCCTTCATACAGCAGCAGCCTGCGTATCAGCAACCAGGCTATGGGCTTGGGATGCAAAATCTTCTCCATCAGATGAATCCCAATTTGGTCTAGCAGTTTGCCCAGCAGGTCCCACAAGCAAATCCCATGGCAGCCCATTTAGCTCCTGAGTTTACGGAAGAAGATTGCATTGTGTATCTAGGAATTGAAGCAAATAATTTTGAGTTGAAGACTGCTCTCATTCAGATGGTCCAAAATAATCAGTTTGGAGGATCTCGGGTTGAGGACCCGAAAACTCACATTGTGAATTTTGACCGAATCTGCCAGACCATCAAGATGAATGGTGTTCCTAGTGAGGCCATCAAGCTGAGACTGTTCCCCTTTTCCCTAAGAGATCAAGCACAGAGTTGGTTGAATTCCTTTCCAGCCAACCATTTCATTACTTGGGAACAGCTGCACAAAGCTTTCATGCAGGAGTATTGTCCTCCTTCTAAGGCTGCCAAGTTAAAGAAGCAGATTCAGAATTTTCAACAGTTTGGCAATGAAGATCTTCCTGAGGCTTGGAAGAGATTTAAGGAGTTGAGGAGGCAGTGCCCAAAGAATTTGATGACCTCGGGAGATTTTATTTCATCATTCTATGACGGATTGACTAACCGGTCAAAGATTATTCTAGATACCTCATCCTTTGGGGATATTTTCATTGATATGGGACCGGCAACTGGAGAGCAGTTGATTGAGAGGATCACCTCTAATAATACTTACTAGTACACTGAGGGGGATGATATACCCAAGAGAGAGAAGACAGCTGGGATGTTCGAAGTTGAAGAAAAGATGGCAATGTAGGCTCAGCTGGATACCATACAACACATGCTAAAGCAGATAGTACAGGGCCCCACTCAGAGTGTCCAGGCAGTGGCTCAGCCTCCACTGATTCCACAGAATCCATATGTTCCTAACCCTTACTCTGTGCCACAGGTACCTCTTGTAGCCTGTTGTGCAATTTGTGGTGGAAATCATGCAGCTCAGACATGTCATCTTCCAAACTCCGGTAACCAAGTCCCTCAGCCTAATGTGGCGCAAGTTGATCTCATTGGTTATTCTAGACCACAAGGTCAGGGGCAAGGTTATGGGAACTATCAACAGCAAGGAAGAGATCAATTTGTTCCCTCTTGGAACAATCAAGGCAATCAATCAAGTGAGGAACAATCCACCAGGTTTTCAAGGTAATCAAGGGAACAGAGGTGGCAACCAAGGGACTTAGTGGAGAAATAATCAGAATAATCAGAATCCCAATCAAGGGCAGTTCCAGCAAGGGAATCAGAATTTTGGGAACACTCAGGGTCAAGGTTTCTCTAGACCATCTCAGGATCTTGATATGCAGACTCTTATGAACACAATGATAGCTCAGATGAGCAAGTTACAGGCAACCGTAGAGTCTCAGCAAGCTGCCCTTAGCACTCAGCAAAATGCTCTTATCTCTCAACAAGCTGCTCTCAGCTCTCAACAGGCACTGATAGAGAGCCTCACAGGGCAACAGCAAGGTGGTGGTAATCAGTTTTCTAATCAAGCCTCATCTTCGAATGGTAGACTGCCAGCAAGCACAGAAAATCCAAGGCACCAAGTGAATGCAGTCACCACTAGGAGTGGATTAGCATTAAAGGATCCTCCACTTCCTTCAAATGATCCAGTGCTTGAGAGAACTGATAAGAAGGATGAGGGCATTCAGGTTGAGGATGGTCCTGATGAGAGTGGGGAGGAGCCTGTAATTCAGAGAGATAGTGCTAAAGGAAAAACCCCTATGCCATATGAGAGTACTCCGAGTAAGAAGCATGAAAGGAAGAACAAGAAGGTAGATGACTCGGTTATACCTTGCAACCTGTTACCATATCCACAGAGGTTGTGGAAATCAAAGGAGTCTGATAGAGAGAGCAAGTTCCATAAGATGTTAGATAAGCTGGAGATCTCCATACCTTTTGTTGAAGCAATCACTCAGATTCCATCGTACAAGAAGTTTCTGAAGAATATTTTAGGCAATAAGAAAAAGCTAGAGAAGAGTGCAGTGGTGGATCTGAGCGAAGGAGCCTTGACCTGTGCAGTTCTTCAACATAAACTACCTCCTAAGCTGAAAGATCCAGGTAGTTTTGCCATCCCTTGCATCATTGGTGGATTTGTAGTTGGGGGTGCTCTGTGTGATCTCGGTGCCAGTGTTAGTCTTATGCCATATTCTTTATGTAAGAGACTCAACCTGGGCACACCAAAACCCAACTCCATGACCCTACAGATGGCGGATCGCTCCATTAAGCGTCCGGTGGGAGTTCTTGAGGATGTCCTGGTCATGATTGATCAGTACTTTATACCGGGGGATTTCGTTGTTCTGGATATAGAGGAGGATACCAAGGTTCCTATTATACGTGGTAGACCTTTTCTAGCTACTGCTAGTGCACTTATTGATGTGAGGAGAGGAAAACTCGTGATGGAGGTGGCTGAGAACAAGATCGAGTTTGACATATTCAAAATGGCGAAGCACCAGCCCTCGTATGTTGATGAGTGTTACTTGATAGAAGGGCTGGGTGAGTGCACTGATGAAAGTAGAAAGATTGAGTTAGGGGATTTGCATGTTTCCCCTATTGATCCTGAACCCCCTGAGAAGTCAAGTGTGCTGAAACGAAAGAAAAAGTTTTTTGGTCCTGATGGTTTCTACAAAAGATGGATGAGGGAGCTGGCTAAGTTCAAAAAGCCACCGGATCGCAATCCCACCTGATATCCATGAGGTTGAGTCGAGCTGACGACAGTAAACTCAGCGCTTCATGGGAGGCACCTCATGTTATCCTTTACTTTTCGCATTTTATTTTACTGCATTTTTCTTTTTATTTTAGTTCGAAGTAGAGTTAGGAGTTTTTCTTTGTTTATGGGGTGTTTCTTGGGTTAGTTTGGTGAGAGATTTGCATTCTTTTACCTTTGAGAGAGTGGGGAATAGTTAGAATTGAAGAGGTTATGCTTTGGAACAGTTTAGAAGTGTTTTAGGACATATTTTGGACTAACTTGCAAGTGAAACCGAACTTGAGCGCGAAAAGAACAGAAGTGCGCAAAGAGGAGCTTGGATCACGGCCAGGCTCACGGCCGTGACCCCGGTCGTGACGCCTTGGCGTCGTTTTTCAGCAGAACAGAGTAAAGTAGAGCTCTGGGTCACGGGCCCGATCCCGGCCGTGACATCCGCCCAGGAATTCCAGTACGCACAGGTTAAAAGAGAGCTCTGGGTCACGGGCCGCATCCCGGCCGTGACCCATGCCGTGAGGGGAGTCCAAAAATTCCAGTATCGAACGGGCAAAAGAGGGCTCTGGGTCACGGGCCACATCCCAGCCGTGACCCAAGCCGTGATGGTTCGAACAAATTTCCAGTGCTGAGAGGACGTTTGAGGCCTCTAGGTCACGGCCCGCGTCCCGGCCGTGACCCAGGCCGTGACACCGAATCGTAAAAAAAAATGTTCTGCTTTCCAGTTCGTTTTTTTTCTAGTTCGTGGGGCCTTGGTTGCCCATCAAGGACGATGTCCAGATTCAGTGTGGAGGGGTACTATTTCTGATGGAATTTGGATGAAGTTTGCTTGAAGGACTCAAGTTGCAGCTGAAGGTAATGTGATTTCCTTGTGTTGTGGCTGTGACCACTTTCCTTTCTGCTGGTTTGTGGTTTGCTTTGGTGGTACTTGTGCAGCCTAGCTTGTCAGGGATGACTCAAAGTTGAGCTTGTGTTTAATTCGGTCTCTTGCCAATAATTTGGTTAATCTCTAACCTAAATGTTTCCCCTGTGTGTTATGCATTGCTAGTGAAGGCTTATGTGGGATTCCGGTGATACCTGTTCTGTCATAGCTTGTCTCAGTACTCTCATAGTGAAGTCTATAATTTGAATGCTTTGAAGTGATTTAGGCCATTATTGTTAGCCCAAGCCTTTAAACCTACCCTGTGTTACAATTATTTTCCCGAGTTGTCCCCTTTGAGCCTTGTTTTTTGTTTAATAAGTGCAAGGCACTTAACCCGTTCTATGTATTGTTTTTCTTGTTTAGCCATATTATTTGACCCTTAGCCCTAAGCCATATATTTTCCATTCACCCTTAGAGAGAATGTAGCATTTGTTCTTTAATTTAGAGGAGACTTACCTTTTTGAGCTTACTTTTGATAGAGTATTCCTGTTATCTTTGTTCTAGTGTGGGGGTGCGGTGAAGGAATTGTTTGGTTAGTTTGAATTGAAGGAAAGAAAATGTTGGTAAATTGAAAAGAAAAAAAAAGAGAAAAAAAGGAGAAAAGAATTGTAGTTGAGAAAAGAAAGAAAAAGAAGGATGAATAAAAGTATAAGTCAGATTGTTGGAATAATTGTTTCCACCCCCACTAGTTTAGAATACTCTTGTGTTTTCAATTATATTTTGCTCTCTTGATTCATATTTTCCATGTCTCTTCTAGGTTTAGTTGTGAATAGGTGTGAAATTCTCTCTCTTTTGTGCATTTTTCCATACCCACCCCCATCTTTCTTTGTTTAGCCACTCACCCTTAGCCCCATTACAAGCCGAATAAAGACCTATTTGATCTTAGCATGCAGTTTTAGAGCAATCTATGTGAGTATGAAGGGCATGTCTATGGGAGTTCATCTTAAGCCAAGTCTTGCATAATCTCAACTGAGTACATGTGCATACAGGGTTCTAATCTACCTTAATTCTGGTGCCCGGTTATTGGCCTGAGAAGGGAGCTCACTTGTGATTCTGAGATGATTCTTAAAGCAGGTTAGGTCGCATGAGTTGGTTGGTGGAATGATTGGTTGAGCAGGAAAGAAGTGTGATCAGTTGCAGTGCTTGGAGGGAAGATTATCCTGGGTAATTGCTTGAGGACAAGCAAAAGTTCTAGTGTGGGGGAGTTGATATCTACTATTTTATACAATAATTCACCCCTTATTTTAATTGTATTTCCCTTATCCTAGTGAAATTGGGAATGAGTTAATACCTTCAATGGTCCTCCGAGTATTAGCGATTTACTAGGTGTGGTCCCTCGTCTTTAAAACGACCACTAGACGTCCTTCTAGTTTAAAAAAATTACCACTCGTGGTCCTTAGTTAAGTTTGCCGTCAATAAGATGTTAAATTTGAGGGCAAAACTGTCCTTTCACGCAAATATTTTACCACCTGTGGTCCTCAAGCCTATCCCTTTCCTCGCTTCTTGGCGGAACTGGGGAACATGGGGAAGCCTGACCGGCCTTAATGCTGCCATAATGAGATGAGTTTCCCTAATCCCTACCAAGTTAAAAGGAGCCTTGATGCTGCCATAATGAGTTTCCCTAATCCCTACCAAGTTAAAAGGGAAACAAACATGACACTACAGTGCCCCTCATCATATCCCCATATAAAGCAAATGAAAAAGATAGATCAGAAGAGACATTCACGTTGGTTCTGCACCTTATCCCGGCCTCCTGGCTGGGATTTAATTAAAGGCCTAAAAACAATTAATAAATTAAAATTTTCATATCTTATCTCATTTCATCTGTAATTAAAATTAACAAAGTTTTGTGCAGCTAGCAATAGCATAGATATATATGTTCTGATCTAATAATTAATTTGATCATAAACGATCAGTCATTCATTCTACATATATATATATCATATATATATCTTGACAGTAAGGCTGGGATAATGGATTTCTTGGGCAATCGACAGATGGGGCATGAATGAAGGATGGCCTCACAAGGTTTGCATGAAGAGAGGTGTCTGCAAGGCAGAAACACGACGCTCGAACTCCGAACATTACAGCTTTTGCACACCATCTTTCTCAGACCTGCTGCAATTGCTCCCCCTCGTTTCCTTGATCAAGGAAGAACAGTACTTGATCGTCGTCATCATCATGACCATTGGACGACTCTGCGTCCTCCGCCCACGCGCTCTCTCTCAGCCGTTCCAACGTCTTGCTCAGAGACGCCACCATTGCTTCCTTCTCCTTCGCCACCTGCTCCCACGACTGCTTCTCACTCTCCAGCCTCTTCACCAAGCTTTCAAGCTCAGCCCTCTGGTGCGTAGCCTCCGGCTGGGCTAAGGGAAGTGGAGAGAGAAACAGAGGGGCCAATCAATACCGAATTAGCAGCTCTTATCCTGTCATGCTCCAAGTTATAACTACAACCCAGACTCCAACACAACTCCAGGTCTCCAGACTTAACTGCATCACAAAAGCCAACTCTTAGGGTTTGACCGGAGTTATATATTAGCCGGATTCCCATCAGTACTAGCCGATGTGATCACTTTTAATGTTCATCCATATCTCAAACCATGCCCGATATGTTGAGCTCGCCATACCCGAACACCAAAACCAAAATTCGTTTCAATACAAAACAGAAATGGAATAAATGTGTACAAATTCGCTAACACAGATCAAAATACAAATGCCTATAACCTCCCTGGGCTCTCCTCTTTGAGAGAAGAAACGTCAAGAAAGGAGTGAAGCTAATTCGAAAAATGAAGAACAATATCCCGTTCGGATTCTGCTGTGTTTTTGTTTTTTTAGCAAGGGGAAAAATGTAATGTGATATTTAAAATATGACCGTAATTTACAGCTTGCACTTAACCTAGCTAGAACCAAGAAAGAATTCACAGTAATATGAGTGGCTTAGTAAACTAAGAAGCATTAGGGTTTAGGCCAAGTTGCTTCTTGGTCCTGCCAACAAACAGATCACTAGATTTTATCAACCCAGGGAAGCGTCTAACATAGCTCATAAACATAATTTGAGCCAAAGCTTCTCGTCCCCTCAAAGAAAAAATAGCCAATCCTGAACTCGACGGCTTATATGCAGCCAATCTGTCATCGTTTTCCCCACATATCAACAATTTCAAGTTCTTGCATGGCAACCAAGAATGCATTCTTTTGAGCCAAAGATCCTTGTTTGGTTTCGTTAGTGTTAGCCTGAATCTGAGCGAGGAAAGGGATAGGCTTGAGGACCACAGGTGGTAAAATATTTGCGTGAAAGGACAATTTTGCCCTCAAATTTAACACCCTATTGACGGCAAACTTAACTGAGGATCACGGGTGGTAATTTTTTTAAACTAGAAGGACGTCTAGTGGTCGTTTTAAAGACGAGGGACCACACCTGGTAAATCGCTAATACTCGGAGGACCATTGAAGGTATTAACTCAATTGGGAATTGTTTGTGTGTTATATTGTCCAAGTGTTGAATTATTTACAAGGAACAACAAAGGAGGAATTTTGGAACATTTTGGACAAGTTCTGGAAGAAAAGGGAATTACAAGGAAGAAAGAAAACAAGAATACAAATTGGAAAAGAATTGGAAGTTGCCTAATGGGCCAAGGCCCATCTATCTCATATATATTCTACCTATTCTCTACAATTAAAGGAGGTTCCCTTACAGAGTTTTGAACCCTAGTTAGTTAGATTATTTTCCCCCTTCTCTTTATGTTTCCCTAACATAGTTTAGATTAGTTTCACATTAGATTATTTAATTTCAAGATTGGAATTTCGGATTGAAGATTGGATTGTTGTTTATCAGTTAAGCTCTCTTATTCCTTTATTACTTTCTTGCAATGTTTATGATTATTTATTATTGCTTTGCTTTGTTTACTTCAATCATGTGTGAGTAATTCGCTTATGGGTTTGGATTAGGGTGTTAATCTTGATGTTCAATTTATGATTATTGCATAAAGGGATTGAATCTTTTACCTAGGGTTTATGTTGATTTGGGGATTTCTTTCTACTTGTTATTGATTGATGGCCACAATTAATTGCTAGTCTAGGAGAGGGATTCATTACAACGAAAGTTGGATGGAGACCTTTAGCCTTACCTAATTTTCTTACTATGAGAATAGGGGTAATTTTGGGGGCTTACAATGCTTAGGTGCTTAAGGTTATGATTGATGCATCACGACAGTGGGGCAATTGTAGCCTAATTCTATTTATTGATTACGAAAGTAGCTGAATTGAATTCTTATGTGCATTGCCCATAAATCCCTTGGTTAATTATTCTTTCCCTAATTCTGAGTTGATTGGAACATCAAGATTACAATCCCCTAATCTGGCCCATTCCCTTATCATACAGTTAATTCCTTAGTCAATTGCTTTCTTTTATTTTCCATCATTCAGTTATTAGTTGCTTGGATTCTAGTTAATTCACATACTCTAGTGCCTAGTAATTCATACAATTACGTGCCATAGCCCCAATCCTCAGCGGAACGACATAACACACCCACTTTTACACTCCCATTTATACATCATCATATATGCTTTAATATCTGTTAGAATGTTTGAATGATTTTAATGTTTTGAATTTATTTTCTTTAGCTATTATTTCTATTTTATGAGTCTTATGTTTTTCTCTAGTTTGAAGTTATTTCGTTTTATTACATTTGAATCAAGCTATCGAGAATAGAGTAATTGAATAGCTTTCCTAATTGCTTTGATATTTCCTATATTAACCATTGTGCATATAGCTTTGATAACGGAGGCCGACGGATGTTGGAAGCTAAAGTGTGGAAAAAGGGATGCATACTTGGTTTAGCCTCTTATTCCTTTTCTATTTTATGCCCCGTTTTCAAATTCAAAGTGTGGAAATTGTTTATATAGCTTTGCATATGTTTTATATTCAAATGATGAGCGTACCATGTTATTCTGTCATTAAGGATCAGTTTAGTATACCCTATATCCCATAGCAAATTCCAAAGTGTGGAAAGGGATTTTGTTTGCAATAAGACCAGTGTTCCTTTATCCCACGAGTCCGACGTAACATCGAGGACGATGTTTGATTTAAAGTGTGGAAAGGGCGCACTTTGTGCTTAATTGTTGGATTGCTTAAGTTGGTCTTTTGGGCATGATAAACGGGTGTGTTTTGCAAAAATTGGAAAGTGAGTTACTGTTTGTGCTATCTAGGGAGAATTTTGACTAGATGCCAATAAAGTTTTTAATCTTGAAATGTCTTTGGAAAGTTACTTTTTGCACCCATGTGAGTGTTTTAGAACCAAATAGGTTTACATTCTTGCTTGCTTGCATGATGTTCACCTCTTATTTAGGTAGGACCTTAGTCAAGGTTCTCTCCAAGTGGGAGTGTGCACTTTTTAATTTGAGAAAGATAATGTAAGCGATGCCTGGAATTGAACTAATTTTGGTAGGGTATGGGGCAAAAGGTGAGCCTATTAGTGAGCTTAGAGTGAAAAATCCCTTAATCCCAAGAAAAAGGCATGAGGGGTTGTATGAAGAAACAGTAGAAAAGACAAAAGGCCACTCCTAGAGGTAAGAATTAAGGGAAGCCATTTCGCTAGGATGTGGGCAAACCATTGCACTGACCTTCGAAAAAGCGTAGAGTTCTACGTGAAGTCGGTTGTCCACGCGAAATGATCCTGGGAAATGAGAAAACAGAGAGGAGGTGAGCCGCTTCGCTAGGGTTCGGGTACCCATTGCACCGACCTTCGAAAAAGCATGGAGATCCATGTGAAGTCGGGTGCCCGATGACGTTACCCTGGGAAGTGAGAAGAAAGAGGGACCGCCCTAAGCCATTGGCGGTGAGTGGTCCATGACCCTACCCCCACTTATCTTACTTGTTTGGGCTTTGGCGTTCGGTCGGAAGGGTTGGTTAACTAGTGTACATCGTTCCCACTAGTGGGATCGGCTAGTGGCCATAGTTAAATGAGACGTGTATTCGAATTTGGGGTGCATGCTTGAGCGTGGTGTGAGAAGTGTGTTCCCCTTTGCTTAGAATATCTATCTATCTATGAAGGATTTTTACTTCCCAGAAATATTCCTTGAGTTGTATGGCATCTGACCAACATTCTTTGTAGATAGTACAAAAGATTTCCCCTCTCTGATAGTCTTAACATTCGTTTTTGATTGACGTGGAGTCCCATTTGAGTGAGCTTAGTATCTTGGGAACTTATGTGCTTAGAGATTAATTGTCTTGCTTGAGGGCAAGCAAGATGTAAAGTGTGGAAACTTGATAAGCTCCCAAGATGACTATATATTTAGGTCTTTTTCGGGATAGTTTAGTAGCTACTTAGTATCCTTATGTGACTAATTTACGATATTTTGTGCTTTAATTAGATAACCACATGCAAAGCTACCTTTGGTGTATTTTTAAGACGTTTTACAGGTCCCGAGAGTCATTCGGCACGAGAGATGGGCATAACAAAAGTCCCGGGGAGCCCAGGATGTTCCATCCACGCGTGAAGGCCATGTGGATGAATTCCAGTATCCATCCACTAGGCCATCCACGCGTGGATGAGCTCGTGGACGAGACAGTGCGGAGGAAATCATTTTAGGGCAATTTTGGGGAGATTATTTAAGGAAGCTTGATAGGATTTTTCAGGAGATTTTTGGGGGAGAGAGTTCTGATTTCTTAGCTTTTCAATTTCTAGGTTTAGAGGTTCCCAAATTTCATTTCTTAGATTTAGATTTCCATTTAGTATGAAGAAGCAAAGATCAAAAGCTTGGATTGAAGACTACAATTTCATTTACTAGGTGATTTCTATTTTGAATCTTATTTTTATTTACATTTCGGCTATGTTCGGCAAACCTAGCTAAAAAGGTAGCTGAAAGCTGAAAAGTAGCTGAAACTGAAAAGCTATAAGCTCGAAGCTGAAATCTGAAGAGCTGTTAAGCTAGCTGTTATGCTTAAAAGTGTTTGGTAAAATTAGCTTTTGATAAGCTGATAAATGTAAAATGACTAAAAAGGACATCTTCATAAAATTTAAATAGTTTTAAATTTAAATAGGTTTATTTATATATTAAAATATAAAATATCGAAACCAATATATATTAATAAAATATAAAGTAATAACATATATTTGAAAATATATAAAGTAAAACAAAATGTTTATAATTCATAAGATTAGTTCATACAAAAATTAATCTTCAAACACAAATGTCAAATTGAAATTACAACCAAACATATTTAAAAGAAAATGCCAAAAGTATTTTAATTGGGAGGAGTAAGGATGTCATTTATTTAAAATAATAAGGATAAAGATGGAAAAAAGTTAAAAAGCTACTAGCTTTTCAAAATAAGCTCTTATTTTAAGCTACTGGCTTATTTTGAGAACATTACCAAACAGAACTTATAGCTTATTAGTTGCTTAAAATAAGCTATAAGCTCTGTCAAACAGAGCCTTCTTGTTCTTAGATTGAATTGGTTTATGATCTTGAATCTATGATTATGCTTAGCTAATTCTATCTAGGGATTGAGTTGTGTGAATTTATGTTTGCTTAGTGTGAGTTCATATTTCTTAATGTGGATTTGATGTTGGAGATCTATTCTTGTCTATTGATTGTTGGTTTGATTAGATCTTGTGTAGATTTGGCCAATCTATTGAGAGTTTGAGACCTTGACTCTATCATGATATTGATTTGTGTTAGGTTGTAGCTTTTTGCAATCTTAGATCCTATGGAATTCCATGATTGGGAATAGTAGGAAAATGTGAAGCCTAGGTGTTTGATAAAATGTTTCTTAGGGCTTTTGGTTGCTAAATGGTACTCCTAAGCCTAAGAAGCCCTAGTACACAAAGGTGGAAGAGGACTAAGAGAACACACTTTTGAATAGCCAACACAATTGAATCACTAGACCACTACTTGAGACACACAATGTGGCAACATAGATAGCACAATTCATTCCCTTATTTCCTATTATTTGTTACTTTGATTTTAGTTATCTCTTTCACACACGCACTTCCTAAATTCCATTGACACTCTTCGACAACCTCACATGTCTCATTACGCATTCATTCGATTAAAAGCATAGCAATCTTCCGATTTTCCTCCTTCGAGACCGACACTCGGGGACTTTTCCTTGTTTTACCATTACCACCCCATTCATTATACCACTCACCCTAGAAAACCAAGCGTTTCTCAAATACAACCCTATTTCTATTATACCCAATAAAATATAAATAAAGTGGAATAAAACTTACTAGGCTTGGAAAAGTATATATATATATATATATATATATATATATATATATATTAGTGTATATACGCACCAACTATGTACATACATATATATACACTAATCATAATAGTAATAATAATAATAATGATGATGATGAGAATAAGGTTTCAAATGGATTTTAAAGGAATAAAGTATTGTGATGGCTTGATGGTGATGAACTTGGGATTAAAAAAAGAAAGGTTTAGGTACAAATCTCAATATAAAGAATATTTTTTTTTCTCTCATAAAGATTAACACTATTTCCCAAGTGAATAATTATTTAACTTAGTAAAAATCAGGGTATCACATTAGATATGCCATCGAATTGCACATGATAATGTAATTAAGTCATTGAACCTAAAAAATTTACAATTAGGTCCCTAAACTAACCAATTTTATACAATTTGTCCAATTTGCAGGTTTCTATCAGCTCACCCTAAATTGAAATTATTTTTTAAAGAAACTTATAAATAATTATTTAAAATTAAAATTAATAAAAAAAAACATGGCCGGAGACGAAATAAATGGTTCATGCAATTGTTCGATGAAACGAATGGTTTAGATTATTTTGATTTTAGTAATTTTTTTTTTAATTTTCCTAATTTATCATCTATTATATTATTTTCTTTCCTTAAATACCCCCGCATTCCGTCAGTGTAAACTTTAGTAACATTGTTGAACAAATAATTGTTTAACATATACTATATGAATATTTTAGAGTGTATAAAAAAAATACACCATACAATATAAAATTTAACATGAACTTTTATTAAACTAAATAAATTAGTAGCTATAAGCAAAAATAATACATAATATGCATTTCTTTTTAATTAAGAATTAGCTGTCTACAATGCCTTTATTTAGATCAATATTATTCATTATCAAAAAATTTAAAAAAAAGATATAATTTTATTAGTTAATTATATTCATCAGTACATGTACATTGTCCATTGTCTTCTTTTTACACTATTTTGTAAATTAAATATCAAAGTTATAATACAAAATAATGTTATATATTTATTTATCAACTGTTTTATTTATACCATGGAAAAAAACAGTTTGAAGAAAAAAACTATTAACTATTTGGGGAGGACTTGTTGACAAAGAGGGTATTCAAATAACACAAGAAATTGAAGCGGGAAACTATCCCGTAATATTTTTGGACTAGATCATAACTGTTCACTTTAAAGATAAATCGTATTTCTTTATTAAGATAAATTTAAAATGTATAAATTTTTACTAACTTATCTAATCTTATTTTTTAAATAAACTAGGAATTTCTCTATCCACATGAACTCATTCAACAATAATGATTGAACCAAAAGTAACTCGACTAGAACACATAAAGACTTGTTTGCTTTTATGCGGATAATAATATGTAAATGGTAATTAGATCACTATCTTACGTAGCTACATTTAAAACTCAATATTAAAAATGTCAATGTAGGGCAATAGAACATCGTGACAAACTTGACGCATTGAAAAATATGTCGAGACTACAACAATGTTATAATCAATCTTGCAAATCCATAAAATGAAGAAATTTCTAAAATAACCACCGTTGCAACATTCATTAATCCTGTATGTAAAATACTTATTATGCATCCTTTAAATATATTAGAACTAATATAAATTTACATTTCATTTCATATTCTAAACTCAACTTGCTTAGATTAAAGGCAAAATCAACATCAACATTGACAACACAAACACTTGGTATATAGGATGTAACCAATGTTTAATTTAAAAAACGTTTATGCACAAAGTGGAAAACTATTTAACTACATGTATTGTGGTGAAAAGACATCAGTGGGTACTCTAAAGTTAGTATCAATTAAAAAAAAATTACAAAAAGCACACACACACACACAAAATCAAGTACTAAACTCATTCATACTACTTCTAGAAATATAAACTTCAAAATGAACAAAACAAAATGGATGTGGAAATTGTTAATGAAACTGGACACATTGCAGCATCAGTATTTATACTACCTGCAGAGTCATTGTTATTACTATCAATTCCAAGTAAACAAGTTATGGAACTAGAACAAGAGGTACTACTCATGAACCTTCTACATACAAATATAATAAATATTAATATTTTGTTCAATACTTTCACATGAGAATCTATGACACACATCTCACAACACATGAAACGAGTAGGATAAAAAACTACCACTACCAAATATCAATATGCGCTTGTAAGATCAATAGTTCATAGTACAACTAAGATCCCAGTCATATATATACACAACAAGACAAATTCACAGCTGCATACACCATAATCTCATTGCATGATGCTAGTCTCTAAGCCCTCTATGCTACTACCAATAACCCAATTGCACATGACACACTACCATTAAAAAAAGAAGATGACAAGTACTAAAAATGAAAACAATTGAATGACAATGCTACCTAAAAGAGAATTAAGAAGGCTTAGAGAAATTCAAACAAAAAGTAGCATTTATTTAGACTAGCGTTTTTACAAAGTTGCAAACATTTATTTCTGTTACAATTATAATCATTCTCCCCTGTATTATCTTGCATTCATATACTTTGAATTATTAATTTAAATAAAAAAATTTAATATTCAATTACATATGCATGAACATCTTCTATATAATCTTGCATTGATATATTTGGAAGCACTTATTTAAAAATAAACATTGGGCATTATTTCATTCGCGCAGTGCGCGTGAAAAACTAGTGTGTGTGTATGTGTATATATATATATATATATATATATATATATATATATATATATATATATATAAAGATAAATGAATATTATTGCAGTGAAATTATTATAAGATATACATAATCGAAAGATGGAGTCCCTATTTATATTATAAGAAAAACATTTCTTATACTATTTCTATTACTTGTATTATTATACCTAATAGCCTCCACAACTGTTTAGCAGGGCCGGATTTTAGGGCGTGCAAGATGTGCAACCGCACTGGGCTCCAAAATTTTGGAGGCCCCTACTCCAGTCCTGACCCAATAGTTAGTGTATGTATTTGTGATTATATTGGCTCAAAATTAGGTTTTCATAACTGATCTAAATTCTACTACGTATTATTCAAAAAAAAATTACTCCATAATATTCACGCGAATCACTTTTCTTCATTCACAGTTTATTTATACGTTACTTTGATAGAGCCTCACTTATTTACCAGCACAGGGTCACGCAAATCAAAAAACCGACCCTGCTGTTTAGACATAAGCCTTAACCTTAATAATGATAAGATTAAAGTAGGATGTTAATCACAACCTTACTTATTTATTACTTATTTATGTTCTATTCTCCCTAGGTCCTTACCATTGCAACTCACATATATTCAAAGTATAATATAATAATAATTTTAATTCTTTTAAGTAAAAAGTTTTGGGACATTTCCTTCATTCTCCACTACTGCATAACTTGCAAGCATTGCAAATCACATCACTCCAAAAAAGAAAGTAGTATATTATAGAAAATGGCATAATCTTAGACATGCTTCCAATAGTAAGCATGCTAATGGTGGAAGACTCTTATAGTAGCTCACATCACACTCTAACCTAACATCACTATCTTGATTCATTAATGTATTAAAGCATTCATTTGTGAGGTTTTCACTTGCCATGTAGGATGGAGAGGAAAGGGAGAGAAGGAAAAAAAAAAGAAAAAAAAAAAGAAAAAAAAAGAGGAAAAGTCAGCTATGATTAGGGGCGGAGCTAAAAAAAATTTATATTTGATGATCCTGAATTATAGCAAAAATTTACAATACCAATCAATATCGGATCAGTATCGATCATACATGATATTATTATATAACTATACATAATTAAAATTATGTATTATCGATAATAATTTTTAATGATCGATACTTTATTTAACAATTGATATCGATGTTAATTCATACTTTATAATTTTTCACATAACACAAAATATATACAATAATAATCTTGCATGAAACTCTTTTATCAAATAAAATTTTCAATTATATTATTTTGTTGGCGACATTTTGTTACATACTTAACTGATATTCATTTTACTAATTAACTTAATATTCAAATCCTAATTTTGGGGGATGAGGATGAAACTCAAAATCACAAATTAAAGAACTAATATTAACATTAGTTCTTCAATTTTAAAACTAATCTTAAATGCACATCCTAAACGTGTAAATAAATAATAAAAATATATAATAACAAACTAATTAATTATTTGATTTTTTTTTTAATTTGGTGAATTTGAACTCCAATATATTATATATGTTTTGGGCTTATTTAATATATACATAATATAATTTTAATTTTTTTTCGAGGAGGGTGAAAAAAGAATTTTTATTCCAAATATAATATATACACAAATATTTATAACAAATTTTAAAGTAAGGTGGGGTGAGGGCGGGGGCCAAGGCCCTCTACCCACCCACATATCTCCACTCCTGATTAGGATTGTTGCTTATCGGTAGTCACTTTGACACGTCTAGTGGACATGTGCAACACTCACGCACCAACTTCCTCGATTTTTAAAATTTTTTTAAAAGATTTTTGCACTTTTAGTCCCACGACTATGGTGTCACTTGCAAGATTGGTCCATAACTTTCAAACTTTACAATTTTGGTCCACGACTATTGTTTTTGTTGCAAAAATGGTCTTTTTTCAGTCAACTTCTCGCCGAAAAAAATTCCGGTGAATTTTTCGGCACTTTTTCGCCCAAAAAAAGGGCAGATTTTTCGTCATTTTTTCACTGAAAAAAAAAATTCACTTTCAAGTAGGATTAAAATGGACAATTCTAAAAAGCTAATTAAAGTTAAAACTAATTCATTTCTAAAAACATATGTAGCCAAGGTAAAAATTAATTAAAGTTAAAACTAATTCATTTCGTGAAGTGGTGGACCTTGTGTCTCGTAAGAAGCCCGAGTTTGTTTTTTCTTATGGAAACCAAGGTGGGACGGATTTATGC
>CM008332.1:18021676-18032974 GCA_002525835.2 Ipomoea batatas
CCTAGGTTTCCCAGGATAAAACGTGTTACGATTCACAGTTTGAGCACCCAAACTAATGAACCCAACGAACTAGAGCAACGGTATGAAAATAATTTAGAGAAATGAGTAGAAGCAGAGTTTCGAGAGAGAAAACAATTCGTTGTTTTTTTGATGTGTGTGTGTAATCTGTAAATCTGCGGCTTCCACCAACGAATTATATTGAAGTTGAAGATTAAATAGCAATTACTCATGGCATTAATTTCATAAATGAATCAGACTTTTAACTCCTGTAACAGCTGACCATTACTTGGGATTTAATTCAAAATTTAAAAATTGAAATTAATACGAAATTAATTCCGTAACAGATGAATTAAGTCTTTGAACGGTCACAAAAGAGAACACGAGGAGTAAACCCGAGGAGTACTAGAGGGGCGAGGACTCCGATACGGATCGTTACCACGAGTACTTAAGGCCGAGTCCTCTTGGTCTCTAGCGTTCTGGTTCACTCAAGTCCTCTACTCGAGTAAGTCCTCTACCCAAGTCCTCTACTAGGTGTTTGGAAAAATATTACGAAAATTCGGCATAACTACTAAACCCGCACGGCTAGCCAATTTTCCGGACGACATTCGTGCCCGCGCACACCATTCAAGCCTTTTCGGTCTCATTTTGGGATTTGATTTGCACCCCCCTGCGCGCGAAAGAGAGCCTCTATGCTATACAATTCACTAAGCCATAGAAAGGCTCTTGTATAAATAGTGGTGCAAACCCACTTCCCAAACCAATGTGGGACAAAAGCTTACTTCAAAGCTTTCCCACCATTTTTCCAACTCAAATGGGTCAACTTTGAGAACCAATTTCTCATTCACTCATTATCCGTTTTGTGCGTACCATATATAAATCTCTTCGTCTAACTACGAAGAACCCGAATCCACTTTGACCCGACCCAAATCGGAAGTGGACCCCACATATATTTGTACCACAAAATAGCCACTAAAATGCCATTTTATGCTATTTTTCAAACATGTAAAACCTATTTACAAAGCTATGCTATACTATTGTATTTCTCACGAGTGTGAGTGGAGGATTACTTAGCATTTCTTCGGTAATATTTCTAACTGTTTTCCAGGTATGGAGTATATCTGCACGAGAAAGCGCTAGCTGTAGTTCTACTTCCTCTATTATGTTTAGCTTAGTGATTGTTGGAGATGTTTAGATATTTAGGCCTGCGTGCCTTACACTTATGTTTGTATTGACTTATTTAGATTCTAAGTGTGTTGGTCCTCCACTCGTCCCATGATAATAAGTGTATAAATTTAACAATTTTTTTGTTAAAATCTTGAAACTAAAGGTTTAAAAAAGTTAAAGAAAAATTACACTTTTCGTCCCTAAGTTGTAGGGTAATTGTAGAAATCGTCCCTAAGTATTGGTCATTCTCACTTTTCATCCCTAATTTGTACTTTTCGTCCATTTACTAATAAAAGATTAGGGACAAAATTTGTATTTAGTATAACTTAGGGACGAAAAGTGAGTCCGAAAGGACGAAAAGTATAACGTCAATTAATAACTTAGAGAAGAAAAGTGAACACGACCAATACTCAGGATGAATTCTATAATTACCCAATAACTTAGGAACAAAAAATATAAATTTCCCAAAAAGTTATAAACCATCTATTGTAGAGCTTATTATAACTACATACCCTAATTGAACTGATGGAATAACAAGAATATTAATCTTGACTTCAACTTGGGGCATTTCACTTGTTACACTGACAACTGTATAAAGAGAAGCTGGTTGCGCCTATCATATGTTGCACCTAATTTTAGATTCAGGAATGGCTACTTAGCGATGTGTGCTTAAAATAGTTGTGTCGATTTCAAATCTTTGTTCTTTTTCTTTTAAATACTGCTTATTGAACCAGTGAATTAAACTCATGCAGACAATTTCAAATCCTATAGCTACTACAACGTAATAAGCAAACATGCTTTTTCGCTACTATAATGTAATATAAGCAAACTGTTATGGAATAAAAAAAATAAGGTGGAGGTCCAAGGAGAGAATTGAACCCAAGACTACTTGGTGCAAAACAAGAATCATACCAACTGAGATATAGGCACTATTGTCATTGCTTACATGCAGTAAGTATTTGACATAAAGGCTCAACATGCAATCAGTTCTCAAGTTCCAAAATAGAGATGACTCATACTGATGGGAATTAAACACGACTCTTCTATAATGACTAAGCTCTTTCAACAAGTAACATGCCAACATAGCTAGTCTGGACAATTGTCTCATTCTTGTATAAATTATATTTGTTTATTCCACATCCTGATGCTATATAAACCCACATCCCCTTTGTACAATTGATCAGAAGTGAATACAAGAGAAATGAATTCTCTCTTCTCCTTAGTACCGTTATACTGCTGGTCTTACTATTACTATTATCATTTTATTATTAGTATTATTATTATCATTATATTAGTATTATAAATACTATAGTCCCGATCAAATTCATAACACGTTATCATCACGAATTGCTCTGTCCATATATAACATCCATTTCCACATTCGTCCGCTCTAGCTCCGGTAACCTCTAAGCAAGGGAATTCCATGAATACTAGTCATTGGAATATAATATCGGAGGTTTCAACCATACTCCGATGAGGTTTGCCTTATCATGTTTTAATATGATAAAATATTTACACATGTTACATATTCATGTGAGTTATCGCATATATATAATTGTTTTCCTACTAGTGATATTTTATGACTTAGTAGAATACTTGGATTCATTTATCCTGATTGAAATTTCGTGACTTTCAGCTTGAGCTTTAAACTAAATTAGAATTTTTAATCATGGATATAATTCTGAAAAAAATTTCTAATAGTTAATGCTGAATATAACTTTATTCATCATCATGTAGAAATCTGAGTACTTCATCTATTTCCTGAGGTTCTAACTCAGGAATGTTAGGAAATGGTAAAACCTGTGATAAACTCGCAGGAAGAGTAGAAGAAAAATCTATCGGGTCTATATACCTTCTCTTTTTGGAAATGTTTGTATTACATTTGACTCTAAGTTTATTTGTTGCCTCATCCAACTTCAAGTTTGGATCTTATAGCAACATTTTCTTATTATCTTCCAGTTCCTTCATTATTCTTTTTACCTCGGCTTCCTCCTTGATCTCACCAAATTCCTACAAAATATCTTTTTATTCCTTCTTCAATAATATCGAATTGAGAAATAAACATAAAATGCCTGAATATTTTCTAATAACCTTTCCAAGGTCATGAATTTTCGGTGAGGTCAATAGGAAAATCCTAATTCTTTACATCTTCTCTTAAGGGTCGACTACCCTATTCGTAGTTTATCTGCAGCTTGAGCTATATTCAGATGAAAATATTTTGAAAGCTCTTCTAAACTTATTAATACAGGATAACGATGTGTTCTTTTTCTTTTTCTCCTAATTAATATGTTCTTATTTATATATGCTACATCTATCGTAGCAGTAGTATTATTTTCCCCTACAATTATGGTAGTACTTAGATCTACAGCTTTTGCAGCTGTAATACTTGCATTAGAAAACTTCCTGTCAGCATCACTCTTATATATTAAGATGTGAATTATTAAAAAAGGTTAAACCCTTACTAATAGTTTTGTTAACTTTTGATGAAGTATTCTCAATATTTCGAATGAAGGCAGGGTTTGTACTCGGAAGAAGTTCACTGTCCCTTAATGGTGATAGATATACCTCATCCCAAAGGGAATGATTATCAAATGTAAAATAGTGAGGAGGAGATGAGGTAGAAGAACTTGCCATTTTGAAAAATAAGGAAAGTTTAGAAACGAATGTGAACAGAAGTGTAGTAAACTGAAAGGCAAGGCCAAAGGTTTAAATTTATATTGAATGTCAATCGATTTGAATATACTATCGAAGACAATTATGATTTCCGGTTAATTCATCAAAAAGTAAACAGTATATGGTTGGGGTACTGCTCATAATAACGACGTATTGCGGTTGAAAATCTTGATTTTTTTTTATCTTGGTGTTATATACATCTGTGTCATACCAAATTGTCTATTTGATCTTATTTCTCTAAAATTATCATTATGGCATGATGAGAATTTGATGTATATCTATGCATTTAATTGATGATTAAATTTTGAGAGCATGAAGTATTATGGCTCGCATCTTGAAATCACCATTTTATTTCATATATTATATGGTGAGTGCCATGAATATTATGTGATAATTGTTTCTCTATCACAATTTGATCTCTTATGTGGTTATGTGAATTATCAAAATAAAATTTGGTATAATAAATATTTGTTGTATGCCATAAGATTTATCCCATATACATATATTGTAAGTGAGTTATTTTGATGTGCTATCATATCATATCATGGGATATTAATCATACTATAAACAATTATGCTCATCTTTGGTGCATGCTATTTCCAAATATCATATGGACAAAATTGAATATGATTCATGATATTTGATGTGATATCTGATTTTTATGTGATATATGCTTGAAAGAAGCAAATGAATACATCATCACTCTTGATAAATGAGGAATTTGTCACTACAAAATATGGTAGTGCAAAAATGATTAAAAGCTCCGGAAGAGCCAATATATTATTGCCTGGAGGAACAAAATTGATGATTGATAATGCATTGTTCTCTCCGAAGTCTCACAGAATCCTACTGAGTTTCAAGGATATTCAAAATAACGAATATCATGTGGAGACTATAAAAGAAGGAAAAGAAGAATTCCTTCAGATTACAAAGGCAATATTGGGAATGAAATATGCGATGGAAAAATTTCATGCTCTTCCCTCTGATTAATATTGCACAAGAATAACTGCTATTAAAGCCAATCTTAACGTAAACGAAAGGTTTACTAATTCAAATGGTTTTAAGATTTGGCATGATCGATTGAGAAAAACAATCGAGAAAACAAATGGACATACCTTGAGGAAACAGAAAATATTTCAAGGAGATAAATTCTTTTGTTCTGATGTTCCCAAGGGAAATTGATTATAAAGCCATCACCAACCATAGTTTGTATTGAATCACCTATATAATTTATGAAGATCATTTCACGGCATTAGGGGGAGATATGCCCTAATTATTTTGAAAATTTGAATGCCGAGAAATTTTATGATATGAAAGGATCTTCAAGGTGATATATGTGGACCTATACATCTACATTATGGACTATTTAAATACGTTATGATGCGATAACTAGATGGTCTCATGTATTTAAATACTTTATGGTCCTAATCGATGCGACAATTAGATAGTCGCATGTATGTTGATGCGACAAGTAGATGGTCGCATGTATTATTATCTCATAATATGACATTTGCGAGATTGCTATAGAAATGCAGTTTTGCTAGCGGTTGAGTGTGGTATGTGGAATATATGTGGTAATGATAAAACGAAGAATCTAAACTCCCCGAGTGTTGCTCTCGAAGGAGGGACGTGGAGGTAAGTCTATGCTATTGCTTTCAATCGAATGAACATGTAATGAGACGTGTGAGAGTGGTGAAGGTGGTGAATGGCATTTATGAAATGTAGGTGAGCAAGAGGTAACTAAAATCAAGTGATAAGAAAATAATAAATAAGGGATTGAACTGCGCTTGTCTATGTTGCTTCCTCGTGTGTCTCAAGTAGTGATCTAATGATGCAATGGTGTTGGCTATTCAAGAGTGTGTCATCTTATTAGTCCTTTTCCACCTTTGTATTCTAGGGCTTCTTAGGCTTAGGAATACCGGTTAGCAACCAAAAGCCCTAAGAGACATTTTATCAAACACTTAGGGGCTACACACTTTCTTACTATTCCTAATCATGGAATTCCATAGGATCTAAGATTGCAAAAAGCTTCAACTCAACTCAAATCAATATCATGATAGAGTCAAGGTCTCAATCTCTTAATAGATTGGCCAAATCTATGCAAGATCTAATCAAAACAACAATCTATAGAGAAGAATATATTTTCCAACATCAAAGCAATCAAATCCACAATAAGAAATAAGATCTTCACACTAGCAACATAGATTCAAACAATTCAAGCCCTAGATTGAACTAGCCACACATAATCAAGAATTCAAGATCATAAACTAATTCAATCCAAAAACAAGATATGTAAAAGTAGAAATAAGATTCAAATAGAAATCACCGAGTAAATGAAATGTAGTTTTCAATCCAAGCTTCAATTCTTCACTTACAAGGAGAAATGTAAAAACCTAATCTAAGAATGAAAAATGATCTAAGAGTGTTATCCTCTTTTCTAAAGGGGGTCTCCCTGAAAAATTCTAGAAGGCCTCCTTAAATAGTCTCCTCCAAATTGCCCTAAAAATAATTTCTCCACAATGTCTCGTTCACGCGGCCTTCACGCGTGACTGGGCGCGTGGACGGCTACTGGAATGCGTCCACATGGCCTTCACGCGTGAATGCCGCATTTTGGGTCCTCGGGGGCTTTTGTCTTGCTCGATTTGCTCGTTTTGTTTATTTCTTGTTCCTACAACTCCCGGGACTTGTGAAATGTCTTAAAATGCACCAAGGGTAGCTTTGCGTGTGGTTAATGAGTTAAAGCACTTAATATCGTAAGATTAATCCCATAAGGATACTAAAATGCTATAAATTATCCCTATTTATATCCAAATATATAGGTATCTTGGGAGCTTATCAAGTTTCCACACTTTACTTCTTGCTTGCCCTCAAGCAAGACAATTCACTTCTAAGCACATAAGTTTCCAAGATACTAAGCTCATTCAAAAAGGAACTCTTGGTCAATCAAAAATATGAGTGTTAAGACTATCAAAGAGGGGGAAATCTTTTGTGTTATCTACAAAGAATGTTGGTCAGATGCCATGCAACTCAAGGAATATTTCTGGGAAGTAAAAACCCTTCGAAGATAAACAATTAAAACAACGGAAACACACTTCTCACACCACGCTTCAAGCATGCAATCCCAATTTCGAATTCACCTCTCATTTAATTGAGGTCTCTAGCCGATCCCACTTGTAACACCCCGTATTTTCGTTCAAGCCTTGAGACCGGTAATTATTTCTACCGTGTAATTTATTTTATTGGGCTTCGTTCTTCTAATTGATATATAAATATATATATTTCTTATTCCGGAATTAATTAATTATTCTAAGGCACAATTCTTGGTTTAATTCCTATAAGGGATTTCTTTAAATTGGATCCTTATATTTCTTATAAGTAAAAATATTTTGTAATGGCCCAATTTATTTTGAAGGACCAATTTCATACTTACTAGTATTATATTGAATAATGCAAGACTCATTCTTTATATAAGCCCATTATTTATTCTAGTTACCCTAATATAATATATACACTATGTATATAATGATCTTCCTATCCATATAAAAGAGTTTGTGTTAACTATTCCTACCCTTTTCATTCTCCTGCAAAATAACTCTTCCTACCCTATCATTTCCTAAGAACCCTACAATATACACTATCTTCTATCGTTCAAGATTCAAGACAAAGATTGCTCCTTTAGGATTTCTAGGGCTTGGGTAAGTGTTTTTCTTTAGGAATATGCCTTGTATCATCTCATTTTCATGATCTTTTTATAAGTTCTTATGGTGTTCTTTTGGGATCTTTCTTTGGGAAAAGATGATCAAGTGGGTGGGAGTGGCTTGTGAAGAGGAAGGTGTTTGCTTGGTTTGAAGTTGTGCTACAAGAGGTAACCATCATGTCTCACTAAAACCTATTTTACACTCTTGATCTATGTATAATACTTGGTGTTTTGGAATCCTGTGGAAATTTCTTGGTTTAGCCTTTGTTTTTTATGATCTGTGATCTATTTTGATGGGTTAATGAACTTGTGTTCTTGATCCTTTACATCTTGATGAGTATGAGAATTTATTGTTATGGATTCCATGCGTATTTGGCTTCTGAGATGTGTAATCTGATCATATTTCGCATTATGGAAATTATTACCGTGTATTCTGATCTGTCTGGGAAGTGGTGTGTGGGAGATGTACTTACGGTACACTTGGACGGTATAATGTGTCCTGCCCAAGGGTTCCGCAAGTGCAAGGCGGTAGAGAGGAGCGGTGTGAGGCGTACCGTGAGGGGATACCGTTCCCTTCGTGTGGGTAGTGTGGCGGAGAAGGGAGTTCCGCTGCATTGTTCCGTTAGAGGAGGCGGGCAGACTGGGCAGTGCAGAGTGTTCTGTGGGTCTGTTCTGTTGGTCCATATCTGGGTTCTGTTTCCAGTAACCGTTTTGTGATCTGTTGTCTGTTGATTCATCTTTGATTCTGGAACTTTTCTTGGGTATGTTGTGGAGTATTTCACCTTGGTTATTGAGTATTTATTCATGCCTTTTGGTTCGTTATCTTGAGTTATTGAGCTAGTATGGTTGGTTGAATCCTTGGTTATTACTCTGAGTGTATGTTATGTTCATAACCTGAGATGAATATTGTTGATGGATAATTCTTGGGGTTGAGTCTGAGGTTGGATGTGGAGTTGTGAATCTCTAGGTATCTTTTGGGTTGTTGAGGGTGAGCTAACTGTGGGCAACATTTGCCTCTGTGGAACTAATTGTGGGCTTTTGCCTCTGTGGTAATGGGCATCATTTGCCTCTGTGGTTTGGGCTTTTGCCTCTATGGTAATGGGCATCATTCGCCTCTGTGTTTGGGCTTTCGCCTCTGTGGTAATGGGCATCATTTGCCTCTGTGGAACTAACTGTGGGCATCATTTGCCTCTGTGGTTGGGCTTTATGCCTCTGTGTACTAACTTTGGTTTGGTGGTTGGTATGAGGGATGGTATTGTGGTTGGAGGGTATGGTTTGGTGCTTATCTTTGGTATGATGTTTGTTTGGTTCCTTATGGTTCTTTAGTTGAGTTGTATCTCAGTTGTTATCCGTTATTGCTTGATATATTGCGGTTTGGTGGTTTCTTTGTGAGTAATCTGTTGAGGTTATGATTCAGTTGGTATTCCGTTATAGACTGGTTGCCTTGTACATTCATATTGGATATTGGTTTTACTTGGAGAGTCCTTGGTTTATGGCTTATTCAGCTTGTTGTTGTTGAGTCTCCGTTTTAACTAAAGAACAGTTCGTTGGTGTGTATATTCTATACGGGTGTGTAAACCTATTTACAAGCTTATTATATTATGTATGTTCTCACGAGTGTGAGTGGTGGTTGCTTAGCATTCTTTTGCTAATGGTTTTCTACACGTTTTCCAGGTATGGAGTAGTCTAAGCCGAGAGCGCGCTAGAGCTATGTTATGCTTGCTTAGACTAGATGATGTTTTAGACTCCTTTCGTGCCTGTGTGCCTTTGTTTTGGATCATGTACCTTGACTAGTTTTGTTACTGTTATGTTTTGAGGATTTTATGTTTTGTTTTTGGATAGCCTGTGCATTTAGGTTGTGTTTTACCTAGATGGGGCATGACACCCGATAAGTTTTAAATCACTTCCGCTATAGTATGTGTAGTTGTTGAGATATGCAGCTTTTATGTTTAAAGTTTTAGCTATTTCAGCTTGTGAAAAGTTGGGGTGTCACACCACTAGTGGGAACGATGTACACTAGTTAATCAACTCTTTCGTCCTAACGCCAAATCCCGACGAGTAAGATAAGTGAGGGTAGGGACATAGACCACTCACCGCCAATGGCTTGGGGCGGTTCCTCTTTCTTCTCACTTCCTAGGATAACGCCATCGAGCGACCCGACTTCACATGGAACTGCATGCTTTTTCGAAGACAGTGCAATGGGTGCCCGAATCCTAGCGAAGCGGCTCATCTCCTCTCTATTTTCTCATTTCCTGGGAACATTTTATGTGGACAACCGAATCCAGGTATAGCTTTTGCTTTCCCGAAGACTATGGTTGAACACAACCCAGCGAGATGGCTTTCCTCAGTTTTTATCTCTAGGATTGGCCTTTTGCCTTTTCTACTTTTTTCTCCATACAACCCCTCATGCCTTTTTCTTGGGATTAAGGGATTTTTCACTCTAAGCTCACTAATAGACTCACCTTTTGCCCTATGCCCTACCAAAATTAGTTCAATTCCGGGCCCCGCTTAACTTATCTTTCTCAAATTAAAAAGTGCACACTCCCACTTCGAGAGATCCTTGACTAAGGTCCTACCTAAATAAGAGGTGAACATCATGCAAGCAGGCAAGAATATAAACTTATTTGGGTCTAAACACTCTCATGGGTGCGAAAAGTAACTTCCTAAAGATATTTCAAGAATAAAAATTTTTGGCATCTAGTCAAAATTCTCTCTAGATAACACAAACAATAACTCGCTCTTCAATTTTGCAAACACACCTGTTTATCATGCACAAGAGACCAACTTAAGCAAACAGACATTAAGCACGGAGTGCGTCATTTTCTCACTTTAAATTGAACATCGTCCTCGATGTTACCTCAAACTCACGGGATAAGGGGAAACAGGTTTAAAATCATCATTGCAAATAAAATCCCTTTCTACACTTTGGAATTTGCTATGGGATATAGGGTATACTAAACTGATCCTTAATGACAAAATAACATGGTACGCTCATCTTTTGAACATAAAACACATGCAAAGCTATATAAACAATTTCCGCACTATGAATTGAAAACGAGGCATAAAATAAAAAAGGGATAAGAGGTTAAACTAAGTATGCATCCCTCTTTCCACACTTTAGCTTCCAACATCGGTCGGCCTCCGTTATCAAAGCTATATGCTCAAAGGTTAAAACTAGAAATAGAATAGTAATTAGGAAAGCTATTCAATTATTATAGACTTGATAGGCTATTGCAAACATAATAAAGAAAAATCATTAACACATAAAACTTATAAAATAGAAATAACTACTAAAGAAAAATAAATGCGAAATAGTAGAATCATTTAAATATCCTAACAAATATGAAAAGTGCATGAAAATAAAGCAAGTAATGCAAAAGCAATAAAAAACATAAAAGAAATTAAAGAAATTAAAGGTGGAACCCCACGCATAGGGAACCTATAGTTCCTCATGGGTCATCATTGATCAACTCAATTTCAAGAATAATGTTTTGGGGACTTCTTCATTGTTTCTCAAACTGTTGGGGTGTGGAATCAATCATCATTGGTCACCAAAGGATGGAGGGTGGAACTACCTAGAAAATTGAGCCTGTAGCTCTTGAATCATACGTGCATTCTCCTCGACCGCTCTTCGCGTGCGGAGAATCTCTTCATTCTGGCTTGCGTAAAGTGATGAAAATCGCTCCTCCTGCCTATCATGGCATGCATACAGTGATGTATATTGCTCTTCCTGTGGCATGCTGTGGGAATGCATATAAGCCATC
>CM008332.1:18038968-18050629 GCA_002525835.2 Ipomoea batatas
TGAAGATGCGTCTAGCTTAGATGACCTCACCTGAGCAAACTGATGTGCAGAATGAGCAACAAGAGCAGAATAACACAAGTCCTGCTCGTTCGAGAAGTGCTGTGGAGAACGATGCGACTGTCGAAGGTGGAAACCAGGAAGCACCTATCGACCCTTTGTCTCCAAATCCACCAGCAGATGACCAAGTTCCTAGCACTGATTCGAGAGGTGACGCTGAGGGGGAACTTCACTTGGATGGAAACCGGGAAGCGTCCAACACAGAAGAACCCTCTCTTGCTGATCCAATCACATCAGCTGCTGAAGCTGAGGCTCCAGGTTCGAGAGGTGAAGAGCAAGAAGTGATTCATCCCTCAGGTGGAAACCGGGAAGCACCTGACATGGAGCTACCTTCAAGCTCTGAACCCAATGTCCCTGTCAATCCTCAGACACTTATTCGAGAGGTGGACTCGCAAAGGCAAGCCATGGGTGGAAATCTGGAAGCACCCAAGTCCCCTCCGATGAAAGGTACTTCTCATTCTCCTTCTACTTCTGACTATGATCCACAGGCCGAACAAGCTTTCATTGGCGAGGTGCGTCAATTTATGGCTGATCAAACTCAGAAGATAGCTCAATTCGAGCGCATACTGGCCATAGTTCGCAACAATGCAATGCCCGTAGCTGGCACTGGTGTAGCCAGTCACGAAGACCTTCTCGAACAGGCAGTATGGGCTGAGGATGCAGCACGGAAGGCTACAAATGAGGCTGCTGTAGCTCGAGCAGAAGCTGAAGGTGCGAGAGCTGAACTAGCCGAGTTACGAGCAGAGCTTAGAGCCTATCACCATTCCAGTGAACTTCGACAGGACGAGATGAAAGCTATACTTGATGATCTGTCGAACCAAGTACCTGCCCAGCTTCAATCACTTTTCGATGGGCTATCTACCCTCCTTTCCCGCGCAGATGATACCAACAAGGGGGAAAATAATCAAGGGGGAAATAGCAAGAAAAGGGCAGCAAGTGAACCAGCTGGACCTCCTCTAAAAATTCCAAAGACAACAAGCAAACGAATGGAGGAAGTCAAAAGGGCAGAAGAGTTAAGGTACCAGCGTACATTGGAAATGGAAAGAAGGAGACAAGAAGATCAAGAGAGAAAGAAAAAGAGACAAGAACAACAAACGGCCAAGGAGAAGAAAGATGAGCAGTTCATAAGAAGTTACAGAATGGGAATCAAGGAAGACTCCACAGAATTCCTAAGTGGAATAATAGTAAGTCTTCTTGCAAAAACTGACTTATCTCTTCACAGTGGTCTTACTGCCATGGAATGCATCGAATGGTGGAGAGAAGGGGTGATTGAAGGAAACTTCATTGGTGAAGCCTTCATCAACTATATTCACCTTGACATCTCAGACAGATATCTAGAGCAGGTGAACTCTAAAGATCCCATCAAGACACGAGCAGCCATAAACGAGAAGAGGAAAGCAAACAATCAGTAAGCTCTCGATGTCTACATGCATTCTGTTCTTTTGTTGTTCTTTATTTGCTTGTAATCTTTTCTGCTAAAGCTTTGTAAAACACTCCCTTTTATTCTTAATATATATGCATCTTTTACTGGGGGTGTTGCGTGAGTTCTTATTTCATATCTTAGCAGAATGATTTGTCAAACTTATCATATGCACTGAGAATAAAATCGAAAGCTTATTTTCTCACAAATCAGCCATATAAGTAAGTATAAGTGTTGGCATCATCAAAAAGGGAGAAATTGTTAGGAACATAATGTAATAAGTTTTGATGATACCAAATGTATTTCAGAATCCCCTAAGTCTCGAAAAATAGGAATCATTTGTAAGTTCGACAAGTAAACTAAGAGCGAAAATACAACCGGGTAACTTTGAGCTCAACTCGGAAAATATTTTAACTTAAGGGAAACTTGATTGAACATTTTAGATGTTTTCGTGTTGTAAAGTCTATAGATAGATCAGAAGAAGGCACGAGACTACACTGGAGGAATAAGGGTCTACGAGACATCAACTAAGTCTCGAGACATAAGCAGAGTTCGAGAGATAGAGTCTCTCGAGACATCAATCCAGTTCGAGACATGGATTCGAGACATAAGTCAGACGAGACATCAAATCGATCTCGATACACTGACACTTCTCCATAGGACTGAAAGGTAGTAAAGAAAGCTTGAATTAAATTAATCTAAGTTTGGAGAAGAAGAATATCATGGAGATAAAAGAGGGTACCTACAGAACGTTATGGGATCTACCGGAAGTGGATGCCACGTCAGAATCGCACATCAAACGGATAGAAAGTGCACCAACCCAAGGTCTGTCTTATTCCCTAAATCTAGGATCATGGGAATATAAAAAGAGGAACTTTTGCCAAAAGGAGTAAGTGGAGCATGGACTCAAGAAAGTGGATTAAAGAATATTCACTACAAGACAAAAGGCTCAAGTTACAAGACCACCACTCCATGGAACATGCTGAAAATAAACAAGTCCCATGATCAGCATGGGAGACAGATTTCAAACGGAATAATTTTCCCTCCAACGGAATTATTCCTCAACTCTCATTTAAAAGGACGTGAAGACACAAGATGAGTAGAAGTTCGAGAATTCTGAGAATTTAACAAGAGGTGTCTAATTCAAACGTTCAAAGTGCAAGTGCTAAATCTGGAATATCTTTTTGATATTCAACACAGCGAGAAAACACATCTTAGGTTTTGAGAGAGTTACAAAGCGTACACGTATACACATCCAGAAGGTGACCGAAGCTGCTCTTCATCGAAGTTGATTCAACGATAGCTTTTGGTCAGATTGGAGTTTGTTACATTAAACTGTGACAACCAAAGGTCCTTGCTTTGGATTAAGCAAGAAGAGGCGGAGTAACCTGGCAGCTGTCTAGTGAAGATCCTGAGGCTTGAGGCGGGCGTGGTGAGCAAAACTCAAGTGCTCGAGAGGTGGAGTAACAAGAAGCGGGGCGAATAACCTGAGGCTTGAGGCGGGCTTCGTGATCAAAGCTCAAGCGCTCGACATTGTACTAAAAAGGGAAGTTTTAGTGCAATCCTTCTAGGGAGTCTCTAGAAGAAGAGTGGACGTAGGCAGGTTGGCCGAACCACTTAAATATCTCTCTCGCATTTACTTTCTGCTTTTATCTCTCGCTAACTATCTCTCGAACTGCACTGCATATAATCATACCTCTCGAACTAACTCAAACTCGTGCTAATTAAAAGGGGATAACATTTTCCGCTGCGCATAAAACTTTGTCTTCATCCCGTGAGGTATCGGACCTAAACATCCTAAGTCCAATACACACGAGAGGTCGAAAAGATTTGCAAAATCTTATACAAGTCTATTCACCCCCCCACTAGACTTGTACCCCATCCCCTTGGGACCAACACCATCTGCTCTTCATGGAGTTGTATATGGAAAGCCTGAGTAGACTCCCAATCCATCATAATTGGCCCCTCGTGTTGTGCACTGGGCTCTCCCTGCTCCTGTACATTCGTCTCATCTTCTTCATGTAGCTCGTCATCATCTTCCTCATCACTACTGCCTGCGACTCCTTCAGCTGATGCCTCATCACCTCCCCACTTGATATACATGGTCTTGAACTCGCGAACCGTGAAAGCTACCATGGAACCTTCATTCTTTTCTCGCTCCAAATGATTGCCAATGCCCAATCCCTGGCACAATCTAGTCACCAAAGGTCCTAAGAATACAGCTTGTACTGTTTACCTAGTCTGGAATTGAAGCCATTTCTTCACTTGAGTGCCCATGTTCACATTCCCTCGGTTCTCCATACTCCACATATAAAACAGATCTTGCCGATAGGTCTTGTTCCGATTTGTCTTCCTCCCTGAGAGATTTATAGCCAATGTTAATCTAATAGCTTTCAGGTAGTTGGATGTGATGTGCTTGGCCTTCAGGTTGCATGAGTGATATGGTCGGCCATTTGTGATTCGGCCCCAATAACTTGCAGCATCTCTGTCAGTGTCAAAATCAGACTTAAAATCATTATAGTAACGCATGGATACCTCGGCTTGATCGCTGGCCAAAGAGTGAAAACTTTATCGATTGTCTTGCATTGTTGACCTCACGCCTAATATCAAGCGTGGCTATGAACTCGTAAGTGATGGGGAATACGTTGGACCCCTCTATTCGAAAAGTCTTCCCAACTGAGGATGTTGAAGCAATCGATAAACCTCATCTTCGCATCTGAATTCACGCAGTATATTTAGATCAAAGAATCTCCCTTCACTTAGATGTTTCCCTCGGTAAACATCCACTAATGCTCGCTCTGCCGGTGACAAATTCCTTAAGGGTCTCGTGCCCAATTCTTCCGAAACGGCTTAACGTGGAATGTCCTCCTGTTGTTGACGTCTAGAGGGTTGTATTCTTGTTCGTTGCCGACTAGATCCAGCGTCATCATGTCTACTCTTCTTAGCAAGTTCTTTTGTTTGACCCATCCTACAAAATTTCAACGATTAACAATAATTCATAAAAAAAAAAAAACAATTGGTTAGTTGCAAGTATCTTCCAATATCACTCCAAGAATTTTTGCCCAAATTCCTTGTCAAGAACTGTGAAAATTCGAAAATAGGGGTTGGAATCTTTGAAAATTTCTCCATATAGTTTCCCTTCTATTTGGATCAATTCTCATCATGAAAATGTTAACAATACAATTCCAATATCACACACATGCTCAATTTCAAGATACGACAATTCAATTCTAAAGTCAATAGTGTCAATATAAAGTCAACTTCATCTTCTTCCCCAATTCAAAAATTAGGGTTAAAGAATGAAAATGCAATTTAACAATGTAGCATGTGTAACATCAAATTGATGGTGTATAAATGTTCTATAACTAGTTTGCACATCAATTCAAGTATCAATTTCATTATAACATCAAGAAATCATGCAAACCCATTTGGATTTTCATGGTGTTCACATTAGAGCTCAAAATTTGAATTCAATCTACCAATTTAATCTCAAATAATGGAAGAAATTAATGAAATAAAGTTTTATGATGCTTTTCTAACCATTATAAACATTCAAATCATACTAAATATTGCAAAACAATGTAGGATAGAATTTCATGAATATACTCTTCAAAATTCAAAAATAACCATTGAAATAGATTCAAGAAGATGTTTTTACGTTGTAGTGATGTTCTAGCCTTTGTTTTGTATAAGAATGGTGAAAAATAATCAACTTTTACTCAAACCTTGCTTGGGGGTGGTGTTTTGGCGTAGAGGAGGAGAAGAAATTTGTGTTTGGGGATGGATAATTCGTGGTTCGGCCGAGCTATACGTTCACGCCATTTTGTGGCGTTCACGCGTCCATCACGCGTGACTGGGTGCGTGGATGGCTACTGGAATCCATCCACGTGTCCTTCATGCGTGAATGACACGTGGATAGTCCAGTCCCACATTTTTCTCTTGTTTTCAGTTTTTCCTTTCGCCTTTTGTCCAGTTTTGGCTCTCCCGTAGCATTTTTTGACCATTAACCCTACAAATTAGTCTCCGAAAAACATATACCAACGAGAATACTAATAAAGCATTAAAAACAAAGCATAAAAATGATGTAAATTAATTATTAAAACCTTGGGTTGCCTCCCAAGCAGCGCCACATTTTACATCTTTGGCTAGACGCAATGTGTCTCCTTCCAACTCAACCATACTCCTTCGTCGTGGTTTGTACACATTTTGGAACCCATATGTTCTTCCAAATTAGCTTTTCATTCTTCCACCTTGGTTTGGTCTTGGTCTTTGCTTTGACCATGGCTTTCAACTCTTCAACTTTCTTCTCAATTCTTTCCTTTCCTTTTTTCTCGGTTTGTCCATCAAATCTTAAGGTAATTTCGCCCGTGCTCACATCTATTCGAGCATGACATGTAGCTAAAAATGGTCTTCCGAGGATTAAAGAGCCAAAGGGCTCATTTCTTCCCATTTCACAAACAATAAAATCGACTAGCACTAAAAATTCTCCTACTTTCACTAGTACATGCTCCGCTAAACCTTTCGGATACCGCGTGGTTCCGTCGACTAGGTCAAGTGTAAGCCTTGTCGGTTTTAGACTAGGTAAGCTTAATTGTTCAAGCAAACTAGAGGGCATTAAATTAATTGAAGCTCCAAGATCGGCGAGAGCATTTGGAAAGTCCATGTTCTTTATGGAACAAGGAACTACTAAAGCTCCCGGGTCACCCTTCTTTACGGGGTAACCCGTAGTCATACAAGACGAAATCTCTTTGCTTAAACATGCATAATCATCATAAGCATCATTTTCAAATAATTCGCGGCATTGCTTATCATTGAAAATTTTTTGAATGAAAGCGTTAAATATACCTTTTCTTGCCATATCCTTTCCTTTTGAGGTTTTGGATTTGTGCTCTTGCAACACGTCATCTTTAGCTTGATCACAAGAGGTGATATTACCTTTTTCTTTCTTCATTGGAATCCCACAAGAAGCGTCTTCAATATTCTTTTCAAGGCTCGGACTACAAGAGGTAGTCTTTTCCATCTCTTTTTCCTTCATTCTTTCTTTCTCACAATTGCATATTCCACAAATGACATCCATTGGATCACATCCATTATGTTTCTCTTCAATTACTTCCACGGCATTGACTCTTTGCTTAGGATTGTTTTCAGTATTGCTTGGAAGTTACCCGTAATGCCTTTCGAACATCACTTTAAACATCTGGGATATTTGGTTTTCTATTGTCTTAAGAGTAGCCTTCGATTCTTGTCTTAAGCTTGAAATCTCTTGTCTAATCTCCTGTGTAATCTCTTGCTTAAGATTAGCTCTATCGTTCTTCAATTCCATGATGGTTCTTGTGAGTCTTTCGTCGACTTCTCTTATGTCGTTCCTTCTTTGTTGTGCATAATCCAACTGAGAGTTATAATTAGGCTTGTAATGAGTCATCTGGCCTCCATTCCCTTGAGTTAGGCCATAAATAAGTCTACCCTTCTCGTTCTGCCCGTAGGTGGGTTTATTGCTATAATTATAGTGTGCTCTTGTTTGAAATCCTCCATTGCTATTTTCCCAACCATCTCCCTGTTTCCGGTTGTGGTTTTGTCCTTGGTTACCTCCGTAGGCATTGTAGCTAGGATCTCTCTGATAATCTACATCTTCTACATGTTCTGGTGCAGAAGATGATGTACATATGTTGGTGTCGTGCGGTCCTCCGCATATGTTGCAATATAACGCTAAAGCCATACAGGGTTTCGTCTTCCCTTCCATTTTTTCTACCATGGACAGTAACATTTTGATTTCGTGATTCATTGCTTCAATCTTTGCTTCGTTTGCTATATGACTGTTTACCTCATACATGTCGCCATGTTCTTCTCTTCTGTCGTACCAACACGAAGTATTTTTCGAGATTCTTTCAATTAGTTCTTCCGCTTTTGGCAAGGCTAATGAGACAAATGCGCCACTCAAAGATGAGTCAAGGAGAATTTTCCCTTCGTCAGTTAAGCCTCCATAAAATGAACTGATTACATCCTAGGGATGCATAAAATCGTATGGACACTGTCTTTTTAAAACCTTAAATAGCCTCCAGGCTTCTCCTAAACTTTCTAATCTCCCTTGCTTGAATTCTTGGATATGTCTTCGAATCCTCATCGTCTTGGTGATTGGAAAGAACTCGTTCATGAATTCTTTATGTAATTACTGCCAAGATCTGAAGTGATGGTCATCCTAACTCTCTAGCCATCATGCTGCCTCTCCGATTACTGAGAATGGAAATAGTTTTAGTCTAATGATCTCTTCACTTACTCCTTCCTGTCTGTACATCCCGCAGGCTCGAATAAATATTGTAATATGTGCATGTGGATCTTCTGAAGGTAATCCTGCATACTGATTGTTCTGAACCAAAGTAAGGATTGTCGAGTGCACATGAAAGTTTACATTTTCTAATGGCGGTACATAAATAGAGTTATGCATATTAAATTCTGGCATCATATAGTCTGTTATGGATCTTTGTTGTTCTTGCGATACTTCATAATATTCATCAACTCGGATTTGCTCCGGTGGATTCACTCGGTGAATCTGGGGTTCTTCTAATATTGGATCATTCTTATTGGTTTGTCCAGGTGGGTTAATTGGAACTGGGCTGGATTTGGTATAGTTGTTCATCTTCCTTGAGAATTTCTCGTAGCGCTTGTAGAAGACATTTGCTCAGTTCAGATGTTTTTGCTTGTTGTTGCTTTGTTAATTTGGGGTATGTAAGGAAATAAGCATTGGTTTCCTTTCGCTCTTGTGTGCATTCACCTATTAAGATTTTCAAGAAAGCAAACAGGAAATAAAATAAAATAAAATGGATTAACAATACTCAATTTCTCAAAAACGTTCAATCAAGTAAAAGAAAAACAATTGACAACCTATTGCCCTCCCCTACAACGGCGCCATTTTGAAGAAATGCAGTTTTGCTAGCGGTTGAGTGTGGTATGTGGAATATATGTCGTAATGATAAAATGAATAGTTTAAACTCCTCGAGTGTCGGTCTCGAAGGAGGGACGTGGAGGTAAGTCTATGCTATTGCTTTCAATCGAATGAACATGTAATGAGACGTGTGAGAGTGGTGAAGGTGGTGAATGGCATTTATGAAATGTAGGTGAGCAAGAGGTAACTATAATCAAGTGATAAGAAAATAAGAAATAAGGGATTGAACTGCACTTGTCTATGTTGCTTCCTCGTGTGTCTCAAGTAGTGGTCTAATGATGCAATGGTGTTGGCTATTCAAGAGTGTGTCATCTTAGTCCTTTTCCTTCTTTGTGTTCTAGGGCTTCTTAGGCTTAGGAATACCAGTTAGCAACCAAAAGCCCTAAGAGACATTTTATCAAACACTTAGGGGCTACACACTTTCCTACTATTCCTAATCATGGAATTCCATAGGATCTAAGATTGCAAAAAGCTTCAAGTCAACCCAAATCAATATCATGATAGAGTCAAGGTCTCAATCTCTCAATAGATTGGCCAAATTTATGCAAGATCTAATCAAAACAACAATCCATAGACAAGAATAGATTTTCCAACATCAAAGCAATCAAATCCACAATAAGAAATAAGATCTTCACACTAGCAACATAGATTCACACAATTCAAGCCCTAAATTGAACTAGCCACACATAATCAAGAATTCAAGATCATAAACTAATTCAATCCAAAAACAAGATATGTAAAAATAGAAATAAGATCCAAATAGAAATCACCTAGTAAATGAAATGTAGTCTTCAATCCAAGCTTCAATTCTTCATTTACAAGGAGAAATGTAAAAACCTAATCTAAGAATAAAAAATGATCTAAGAGTGTTCTCCTCTTTCCTAAAGGGGATCTCCCTAAAAAATATTATCAAGCCTCCTTAAATAGTCTCCTCCAAATTGCCCTAAAAATAATTTCTCCGCAATGTCTCGTTCAAGCGGCATTCACGCGTGACTGGGCGCGTGGACGGCTACTGGAATGCGTCGACACGGCCTTCACGCGTCAATGCTGCATTTTGGGTTCTCTGGGGCTTCTGTCTTGCTCGGTTTGTTCATTTCTTGTTCTTACGACTCCCAGGACTTGTGAAATGTCTTAAAATGCACCAAGGTTAGCTTTGCGTGTGGTTAATGAATTAAAGCACATAATATCGTCAGATTAATCACATAAGGATACTAAAATGCTATAAATTATCCCTATTTATATCCAAATATATACGTATCTTGGGAGCTTATCAATTGCTTGCTAGATAATAAAGTTGCAACCAAATTTTCCTGACCATCCAATTGAATTAATCCAGGTTAATAATGCTGGAAGATTTACATCCCAAGCTTTTGATAATTATTGTATATCACTTGGGATTGACTGAACTGAAGGTTCATTATATCATTCCTGCCAAATATATATCTATTGATATATCTATTAATGATGTCTACAAGAGACATTCGTCTTGAAGACGATATACCTAGTGGTGCACGAAATAATTATAATACTGGGATGCGGAACAATCAGATTTGAATATTGATCATCTGGTTAATTTTGAAATTGCCATGAACATTATGAAATGGGAGAAAGTTATGAAAATGTTGTCGACAACACAATTGCCTTTATAATTGCTCAATTTGGATCCAGAGTTAGGCACAAGAAGTGCCCTGATTATTTGATATATAAATTAATGAGCAATCAAAGCATAGCTCAGCTCGCTATTGTATTCTCTATATTATGTGTACACACCATTGAATAGGTGTTGGTACGAAATAGAATAATGATATGATAAAAGGCGAAGCTTGGAGCTTATGGGTTTACACAGAAACCCATAATTGATATGATATACTCTTCCATAATAGATGGCAATAAGTTCCGCTGATTAATATCAATTGGCAGTTGATAAAAGTCATGACCGCATATTGATGGGTCATTAGACAATATATGATGAATGTCATGACCGCATATTAATGGGTCATTGGACAATATATTTGAGAAATCCGTAATGGATTTGAAAGTTCTCAAAATAAGAGTAAGCGAAAATCGGTTTATATATGACCTGAAATAGTATATGACTGATTGAGTATTTTTCCTCTTGAAGAAGGAATATGCACATATTATGTGTCATTATGTACTCTTCAAAGAGTTGCGAATGAAGTTATTATCACCATGAAGAAGAATAATATGTACCATTACGTGCTCAAATAAAGAGGTACTAATGAACTTATTGATTATCTCAGTCAATATTGATGGTATGAACATCAATGAAATACACAAAGAGCTTGATAATGTCAGCTCATGGGGATTTGAAATAAAAAGTTTGTGAGAGCTAAATATTATCTCGACCTGAAGATCGAGTATTTCTTTGAAAAGGATTCATACACCAGTGAGCCAATATATAATTTTGATTGGCTACTTAGACAAGCCAATATATGAAGGGCTACTTAGGTAATGACTATTATTATTTGATCCTCGTGATGCCAAGTCCCAAAACTGGTTGTATCATTGTCTTATTAGAAGACAATAAAGATGGTGTTGCATCAATGATTAATAAATGTGTATATTATGAATAATTTTGACTAGACATAATGATGTCAGCATTATACCCACGTGAACTCCAGAAGAGTTACGAGATTATTATAGAGTATACTCACCTCAGTGACAGTTGGAGATATTTTGTTCACAAAGTCCCTCTCTTTTGAAAATTTAAGATTTGAGGAATGTTATCTTCAGGGGGAGTATATCTTACTTGAATATTATGCCCTGAAGTTTATGTTAGGGTTATGGTTGTACTCTTTTTCCTTTAGCTAAGCTTTTTTTACACTGGGTTTTCTTAGCTTAAGGTTTTTAATGAGGCAACCGATGCAACACATAATCAGATATATATCATGTACTCTTTTTCCTCGACTAATTTTTTCCCACAGGATTTTTCTAGCGAGGTTTTAATGAGGCATGAGTATGATCAGATGATGGCCAATGGGGAATGCTATTAATCAATATGGCATCATATCAAAGATCTTCAAGAGAAAGGTGAAATAGATATTCAATAGATTTGTTCAAGTGAGAATCTAGCAGACATATTTACCAAGGCACTACCCACGACAACATTCAAGAAATCAGTTCGTGGAATTGGTATCTTAAAGATCTTAAATGATGTTAAAAAAGAGTATTTTTTCAACGTGTGATATGGATGAAGTGTGTATGGTGATGAGTGAAGGATGTT
>CM008332.1:18112389-18129484 GCA_002525835.2 Ipomoea batatas
GATTGGATAAGAATCCAATGCCACATATCCAGTTGGAAGACCAAGACTTGTCTAAGCTAAGTCTATGCCTGTCTTTAATCTTTCATTTGTAAAACTGTACTTGATTATCATAAAAATGTCTGTAATTTATTACTATTTTTTATATGAGTAATGTTATTTGCCGTTTAAAAAATTTCATCAAATGTTTCTCTTCTTACATTACATTTTTTAATTAAGCAACTAAGGGTGTGTTTGTTTCAAACATTGAAATTGAAATTGTAATGGAATAATAAAGTACTTGATAATGGTAATGTGTTTAAGTAGACACTAGCATAAAAATAGTAATCCGCAACCCTTGTACAAGAGATTCCGCGACCCCAACCCTTGTTCAAGGGTTGGGTGGGGTATCGAAAAACTTTGAGCTTTCCGGGCCCTTTTTTTTAGAAGGGTGGGGGATTCCTCTTTTTTTTTTTTTTTTTTTTAACGTATAGTGATAACGTAATGGGAGGAGCCTTTTGAAATTAGATGGATCACCACCAAATGCTTAATTTATCTGTTTGCAGAAAATACAAAGTACAAGAGGTATAATTTCGTAAATTCTGAATTCATCTGTTTGCAAAAAGTAGGGTTGTTGACTTTTTTTTGGGTAGATTTGACAAGGATGGGACAAAAATGGGTAGAAACAAAAAGGTGGACTAAAATATGTAAAGTACTAATCTCATTATCTTTTTCTCATTAGGGTTTTTGAGAAGAAGGTAATGAGATTACCTTCTTATCAAATAAATAAATAAATAAATAAGTAAAAGCAAAAACTGACACGCATGAGAGAGAGAGAAGAAGGTACTCTTAGTACCTTTTTCTCTCCTCAAATATTATTAATGATACAAAGTTATTATTATTATTATTATTATTATTATTATTATTATTATTATTATTATTATTATTTAGGTTAATAATAATAATTAGTGTTAAGGAGTTTATTCTATATTAATATTAAATTATTATATCCGTTCGTTGGTGTGAATTGTCTAGACAATTTACGAAGTTTTCATTTCTGTCCCCCACATGCAATGTAGAATATGTAGTTATTCATTTCATTTCAAATGTCAATAAAATAAATAAATAAATACATAATAAAAATATTATTTAAATATAAGTTATTAATATCATGGAATCCATCGTACTACAAATGACAATTTAAAATTTAAAAATCTTTGTTAATGTGATTATTTTTTTGTTGAAAATTTTATGATGTTAATTAATATTTAATAAAATAAAAATTTTGAAAAACAAATTCGAAGGGTTGTGTTCTAGTTAAATATAGAATTACGAAGGATGTTTATGAAAACGTATCAATTCTTATAATCACAAATACTGAACAAATTAATGGAGTTTACATCTCTAATTAATTAATATATAAAAGGGTATAGTAGTAAAATTTTACATTTCGTTAGAGTTGACGACCTTTTTAGCCAATCTGATCGAGTATTTAAAATTTTAAAATTTTTGTTTATATGATTATTTTTTTCTAAATGGAGTTTACATCTATATGATCGACTATATTAATTAATTAATATTTAATAAAATAAAAATTTAAAAACAAAAATTTAAAGTAATAAAAATTTCCTATTAAAAATTGAGGGGGTAAAGAAGGTAATAGCATTGCCTTCTTTTAAAGTAGTGAAAAGAAGGCAATGCAATTACCTTCTTTGTGAGGTCAAACAAAAAAAGCAAAAGAAGGTAGTCCAATTACCTTCTTTTCAAATAGGTTTTGAAAAGAAGGTAATGGCATTGATACTTTACATGTTTTTGTCTAGAGTTTTTAAATGACATATTTTTGTCCAAATGATGTCAAATCTACACAATTATATATTGCTATGTCTCCAAAAAGTAAAAAATACTACAAATCCGAGATATAAACACTAAAATGGATCATTCCTCGAGAATACTTCAAACACTAAAATGCACCTATACTACTATTACTAATACCTATATCTTCTTCTTCATCCCCAACTCCTCCTATTACTACTTGTAGTTGGCGCTAGTCTCTCACATCAAGTATCTTGAGGTTTTTGTGATTTTGCAATAACTCATGTGGCAACAACTTCTTTATACTATCACATTTAAAGATAGAGAGGTGTCTGAGGGAAGAGAAGGTGCACCCCAAAAGAATCCACTATACTTCCTCGCAATCATCTACTTTTAGTTCTCTCATATTACTCATTGATTAGAAATAGTCTGCTATGCACCCATTCAGCCCTACACAGTATCTAATTTCTAAATAACTAATGTTTGCAGGAAGCTGCAAAACTAATTTAATTTCATGACCACCTGGCCTCAGCTCTTTCCCCTTTAAAACTGATTCACTTGAAGTACACATTCTTCATTTTACTGTCCAAGTCAGTGTAATCCCCCTAGTATTGGACAGCAAGGATTAGTTGGGGCTTTCTTGTAATTCCCATGCTATGTAATCGGTTACAACCGTCGCCCTCTTCCCCTTTATATTGCTTGTATACACGTGTTGAGAGTATAATGAATAACACCGTCCTTTTCCACCAATCACTCTACCTTTCTTGTGCCATTATCCTTTCCGCATCATGGTATCAGAGCCGCGAGCAGGGAGCTACGCAGCTGCCGTCGCCGGCAACACAGAGTCCAGTCGGAGAGCTTCTTCAGTTGAGCGTTCTCCTGCTCAAGAAACGCCGATCGAGCGCTCTCCGGTTCACTTCCGAAATTCGCAGAGAAATTTGGAGTCTCCGTAGAGGAATTCCTCTTCTCAAAGAAACAATGGCGATGATATTGAGAATCCGTTCTTTCTGAACAGCAACGACAATGCGAGTAATGTTCTGGTGTCTCCTCCGCTCATAGGCAGCGCGAACTACGCCAGTTGGAGCATCTCCATGCAAGTCGCATTGGAGGTGAAGAACAAGTGGACAATCGTCGATGGAAGCACGATCGCACCGGATAGTTCGAGCAGACAGTTTGCCGCATGGAAGCGGTGCAATCTTATGATTTGCGCCTGGATTGTCAAGACCGTTCATCCATCTATTGCGCAGAGTGTCATGTACATACGCAATGCCAGAGAAATGTGGAATGACTTGAAGAAGAGGTTTGCTCAACAAGACGCACACCGGATCTCTGCCTTGCAAACCGAAATCTCTGCCCTAAAGCAAGGTAATCTCTCGGTGAATGACTATTTCACTAAATGTAAAATACTTTGGGAACAGATGAATGATCTCAGACCTCTGCCGGTCTGTAAGTGTGATGGTTGTACTTGTGATCTTACTGAGGAGATAAGAAACGAATGAGAGGTTGATCGAGTGATCAGATTTCTTCAAGGACTGAATGAGGATTATAACTCACTGAAAAATGGTGTCCTTGTTCTTGAGCCTTTACCAGACATGCACAAAGTATTTGTGATGGCAGAAAAACATGAGAGGTAGTTGAATCTTGAAAACTTGAACCTGAACAACCTAGATCTTGGCCATGCCAATGCTGTTCAAACAGCACAATCAGATATAGAGGACTTCGTGGCAGCCTTCACTCAGTCTAATAACAGGAGGAACAATTATACTGGTGGTGGAAACAAAAGTGCGAAATGCACTTATTGTGGCATGACAGGGCACACAGTCGAGAAGTGCTACAAGAAACACGGTTTCCCTCCCGGTTGGGTACCAGGCTACAAGTCAAAAGGGAAGCAAAGCCTGGCAGCCTCCTCCTCTGGCAGTAATGAGACTAATGAGCAGCTCCAAAAGCTCATAACGTTACTACAAGCTCAGATGGGAAGAACTCAGTCTCCTACCACTGCTGCTGTCACACTCATGCCCAACTTTGACAAGGATTCATCTATGAATGAAGGCAAGTTCTCTACTATTAATTCGGTTTCTTTACATTCATCTATTTGGATTCTAGATTCTGGGGCTACGGATCATATAGCATGTTCTCTAGATGTTTTTGAAAGTCATAAGTCTGTGATGAACACAGTAGTTAATCTACCTGATGGGAAGCAAGCAGTAGTCAAGAATATTGGTGACATAAGATTGAATGACAGTTTATTTCTGAGGGATGTTTTGCATATACCATCTTTTCAGTTCAATATCATATCAGTTAGCAAATTGCTTCAACAGTCAACTTCATATAAGCTAATGTTTACATCTGATCAGTGCCTTCTTCGGGAGAATCATGGGAAGACGACTGGTTTTGCTAGAGAGAAAGGGGGCATATACTTGCTGCTTGAAACACCAAGAGTTCATGCTGATAGTAATAGACAGTTTGTCATGGCTTGTAATGCTGAAACTTGGCACCAAAGATTAGGGCACTACCCCATGAATAAAATGCACCTTGTTACTGATATTCATGTTAATTCTAAGCCTACAGCTTGTGATGTATGCCACTATGCAAAACATAAAAGATCTCCTTTCCCTTTGAGTACTACTGTAACAAATGTCTGCTTTGAAATAATACATGTTGATGTTTGGGGGCCCTTTATGGTTCAGTCTCGGGGGGGAGAACGATACCTCTTAACTATAGTTGATGACTACTCACGATATACATGGATTCATTTGATGAGAAATAAATCTGAGGTGCAGGGAATAATGAAAATGTTTCAGAAATTGGTTCAGAATCAGTTTGGTTTATCCATCAAGACTGTTAGGAGTGACAACGGTTTAGAGTTCAACATGAGGGAGTTCTTTATTGATAATGGGATAATTCATCAGAAAAGTTGTGTCAATACTCCTCAACAAAATGCGGTCGCAAAACGTAAACACCAACACATTCTAAACGTAGCCCGAGCCCTACGTTTTCAAGCCAATCTACCCTTAAATTTTTGGGGACATTGTGTCTTGCATGCAGCGTTTCTCATCAATCGCCTCCCGTCTCCAGTAACACAGTGGTTAACCCCGTATAGAAGACTCTATGGGAAGGAAGCAGATTTGAATAACCTAAGGGTATTTGGCTGCTTGAGTTATGCTTCTACTTTATCACAATCTAGACATAAGATGGCAGCACGTAGCAGAAAGTGTGTGTTGGTTGGCATCCCTGCAAATGTGAAAGGATATCTTCTATATGATATCAATGATGGTTCGACTTTTATTTCACGTGATGTGATCTTTTATGAAACTCAATTTCCTTTTGTTGAACAGAAACAGGATAATGCTGAGCACACTCCAATATCACATGGTCCTTGCCTACCTCTTATTCCCATAACTGACCATGAAGATGCTGAATTTCTGTCTACTCCGATTGCTCAATCTCAGCAGAGAGATAGCCCAATGGGTAATGAGGTTCATTCGAATAAGGACAGTCCACAGCAGATACACACACAGACTGACAGTCCCCATACTGTTAGCCATGATATAAGCCATGAACCGTAGTATAATCCCACTTCTCAGCCTGTTGATAGCAGCCCCTTATCCACTGATCGCTCAGATGAACCTGCTTCTGCCCATGATAATGATAGAGGGCAATGCACAACTGCTCCTCCTTTACAGCCTTGAAGGTCTACTAGACAAAGGCAGGTATCAACTCGGCTTCAGGATTTTTATTGTGATTCTGTTGTTCGAAATAGAACTACTCATAGTCTTTCCAAGTTTATTTCATATGATAAACTGGAGCCACCTCACAAAGTATTCTCTATAGCCGTAACCGAAATCAGTGAGCCAAAAACATATGCTCAAGCGGTTAAACACGAATGTTGGCAGAAGGCCATGACTACAGAGCTTGAGGCTCTTCAGAACAACAATACTTGGGAATTAACCGATCTTCCTCCCGGTAAAATTCCCATTGGTTGCAAATGGGTTTACAAAACCAAGTTGAAAGCTGATGGTACAGTGGAAAGGCACAAGGCACGTCTCGTGGCGAAAGGATACACACAACAGCTTGGTATAGACTACCTGGAGACATTTTCACCAGTTGCTCGAATCACCACCATACGTACTTTCCTGGCAGTAGCCACTTCAAGAGCTTGGCATATACACCAAATGGATATCAATAACGCCTTCCTTCACGGCGACCTTGATGAAGAAGTATATATGGTGTTACCCCTGGGATTTCAGAGTGCGAATCCAAACAAAGTATGCAAATTGTTGAGATCTTTATACGGCCTCAAGCAAGCGAGCCGACAATGGAATGCAAAGCTCAGTACTGTCCTGGCTAAACACGGTTTTAAACAATCTATATCGGATCCATCTTTGTTCACAAAAGGGAGAAATGATAGCTTCATCGCTCTACTTGTATACGTCGACGATATTCTGGTGACAAGTGCCAACCTAAGTTTGATTCAAGAACTGAAATCGTTTCTGGACAGTACATTTAAAATCAAAGACCTCGGCACCATTGGTTATTTTTTGGGAATTGAGGCACGGGCAACAAAGAAAAGGCTTAATCTATGTCAGCGTAAATACGCTCTGGAAATTTTGGATGAAGCAGGATTTCTAGGCTGCAAACCTGCTAACACACCCATGGTTCACAACTTGAAACTGACCACTGATGGTATTCCCCTACCAGATGCCAGTTGCTATCGAAGGTTAGTAGGCAAACTGCTATATCTCACGGCTACAAGGTCGGATATTACCTACGCTATTCAACAGCTAAGTCAATATGTAGATGCTCCAACAACTCAACATTTGATGGCTGCACATAGAGTGTTACGGTACATCAAGAAATCACCCGGGCAAGGCATTCTCTACCCTGCCAACAGAGACTTACAACTTCAAGTCTTTTCGGATTCGGATTGGGCTGCCTGTAATGAAACAAGAAGATCTATAACAGGCTATTGTGTGTTCTTGGGATCGGCTCTAATATCCTGGAGATCCAAAAAGCAAGCCACAGTATCACGGTCATCATCCGAAGCCGAGTACCGAGCTCTAGCCGCCACAGTCTGCGAAATCCAGTGGATTAGTTACCTCCTCCAAGACTTACAAGTGGAAATATCCAAACCAGCTACATTGTTCTGGGACAGCAAATTCGCAGTGGCGATAGCTGAAAACCACGTGTTTCATGAACGTACCAAACATATAGATATCGATTGCCACATTGTCAAAGAGAAACTCAACAACGGGTTGATCAAGCTACTCTCGGTATCCTCCGCCAACCAGGTAGCAGACGGATTCACAAAGCCTCTCCCCGTCTCCCTGTTTCAGAACTTCCGGTCTAAGCTTGGCATACAAGACTTGTATGCTCCAGCTTACGGGGGGTATTGGACATCAAGGATTAGTTAGGGGCTTTCTTGTAATTCCCATGCTATGTAATCGGTTACAACCGTCGCCCTCTTCCCCTTTATATTGCTTGTATACACGTGTTGAGAGTATAATGAATAACACCGTCCTTTTCCACCAATCACTCTACCTTTCTTGTGCCATTATCCTTTCCGCATCACCTAGCCTACAGATATGTGGTAGCATTCCCAGTTACTCAAATTTTTTAACCCACTGTACTGTGTTGTTGAAGCTGTGCAATTCATCATACCTTTTTCTAAATTCTTGAAGATGCGGCAAACAATTCACTTCTTCACTCTACAAGCTCTGACAAATCTTCAATTGGAGGCATCTAAGATTTCTTAGTTTGGAATCTCCAATATGCTTTTGCGCCTCCATGCATTTACATATAGATATTGGAGACTAACTAAACATTCCATGCCTTGAGGCAATTCCCTAATTCCACGACAACCTTCAATATTTAACACCCTCAATGACATCTGCTTCTTCTTTGCTGGAAAAAAACTAATTTTTTCACAATAATCCATAAAGATTCTCCAAATTTGAGATTGAATTGGGAAGATACTCAAGCTCATTGTTATAACTTAAATCTAGGACTCTAAGCTCTGTCATGTACAAGAAGAAAGTTTGAGGAATTCTTTTAAGCCACCAATTTCTATTCAAAATCAAGGTTGAAAGGTTATGGCATAGGGGGAAAAGCCATCTTGAATTTCTTTCATTTCACTTCTCATCAAGGAAACTCTCTCCAATTCAAGGATCCAATGTTTGTCCTCTGAAATTTCAGTGAGGCGAGAATTGACCAAGAACTTTGAGGTCCTTAGAGCTGTTTATCTCATTAAATCATGCATCTTAACATACTATACCATTCTCCCCCTTCCAATAAGAAAACGTCTACTAGTTTATTCAATATGGAATGACCCTCATTTCTATCTTCGCATAATCCTTGTGCAACCAACTTCAGTATTTGTTCATACTTCCCAATCTGCTCATCTTCAGGATACAAACGACAATAAAGGAAACACTCTTTCAACCTCTGATCATTCAATCTATTGTAGCTAAATTTGAGTACTTCAAACACCTCATCATTTTCCAAGTCATCCATTTGAAGAGAAGCATTTTGGAAATTCTTAATGGAATTTCTCCCGACGTGATCATCAATGATTTCTCGCATGCTTGTGGCTACAGTTTTGAGTGCCAATGGTAAGCCCCCACACTTTTTGGCCAATGATTTGGCAAGTTCTTCAATTTCATTGCTAAGCACCAAATGATCATGATCTAGTAATAAAATCTCGAACAAATTCCAAGCTTCTTTCTCATTAAAAGCATCAACTTTGAAAAACATTTTGCATCCAAACCTACGGCACACTTCTAGTGTGCGAAAAGTTATAATTAACTTGCATCCTTCAATCCCATGAGGGTTACCCAATTTCTACAAGCAAATGCATTCTACACATCGTCCAATATGACCACAGTTTTCTTCCCCACCAAGTGTTGCTGTAAAATAGTAGCTCTTTGCTTTTCATTCTCATCAACAAATTTAAGCCCGGCAATGTTTGTGATGTCATCTTGCAACTTTTATATGCTAGAATCTTGAGAAACTGTAACCCATTAAACTTTAACATGAGGGATTCTTTGGAGAATTTGATTATGTATATGCGTTACCAAGGTCATTTTCCCAACACCTCCCATCATATACACACCCGTGCTCGAGACTTTATCATCCTCTAACCATCCATATAATATCTCTAATTATCATTAGATATTTTTTCATATAACTGAGAGTGAGAGACAATTAGTGAAGGTATGTATGGTGGTTTTCAGTACCTGTGTGGCTGTCTGTGGCTCTTTTGAATTCGGATCTTGTGTGTGTTTGTTGGTTATGTTTTGATGCTAAATATATATCTTGTTGAAAGCTCTGTGATGACTTTAATCCTGTTTTCCAGAGCTATTAGTGCTTTTTTCCTTGTTGGCTGCCTTTCTTGTCTTTATTTGTTTTGATTTGCAACAAAGGGTAGTTTCTTGATTTGTAGTGAAATCTGTTTCTTCAGAAGTTAAACTAATGTGTGAAGTGATTGCTCCCTTATGTGGAAGTTTTGTGGTGGTGGGATTTTTCATTTGGTTTCATCATCTTGACTTGGTCAACATTTCCTGGACCTATGCTGTATGGTTATTCTATTGAAAAGTTTGTTGCTTGTTTTCTTTGTTTGAATTGACCTGTGTTGGTTCTGTTCATAGGAAAAGGAAACTCAATCAGAGTACTGTAAGCTTTACGCAATTGTTTATTCATTGTGTTCCTATTCATAATTGCAGTTCAGATGAATGGAGCTATAGTAATGCTGCCGAGATTCCCTTTCTTTCCTTCTTTTGTAATTTGTACGATTCAAAAACTATGCCCAATCGAAATGGCAAGAGAATGTTGTTTTGCAAATGTTGAAGAGATTAATTAATTAATTTAATCTTCTCCTTCTGATGATTATTGACACTAAACTTTTTCTTTTTTTAATTTTTAATTTGGGGTATCCGCGACCGTTTTAAAGTCCCTAATTTTATATTGGAATTGCTTCAATTGTGTTTAAAGTGACCAATTATGTGATTAATTTTGTAGGAAGAGCTTATGTGGGAACATATATAGTTTTGGAGGCAAAAACGACTAAATAAAGGATAATTTGGAGTTCAATTGGATATGATTCAAGACATATTGGCACAAAGGTGTGTTTCGAGAGTCGTGAGAAGTTAAGAATTAAAAAAGAGTGAGTTGAATATATTATGGCTAGTGTTGCAAAAATCTCGACTAGGCATCAATTAATTGGCGCCTAGCTGCTAGGCGCTGGCCGACCGTCTAGTGTATGACTATAATCGGTAGTTTAGGCGACCTACTAGGCTGCCTAAGCGCCGCCAAGGCCTCCTAGGCCGCCTAGGTACCGACTAGGCCGCCTAAGCACTGACTAGGCCGCCTAGGCACAGACTAGGTCGTCTAGCCGGTCGATAGCTATTGTTCACTTCTTTTTTAAATGGGTTATTTCACTCAAAACGACATCGTTTTGTACGAAATAACCCTAAATTATTGAAACTCTAAATGTTTTTTAGGTTAATATTTAATATTTTAGTATTAACTATTAAAGTATTAAATATTTTATAATTATCAAATTTTTTAAAATTAAAAAATTCTTAACAAATTTTTTAAAACTAAATAAAAAATAAAAAAATACACAGGAACATAGGTGCCGATTAATCGTCGGCCTAGGCGCTAGGCGCCCCTCGAGCGCTTGAGGAACGCCTAGCGGTTTTTTCATCCATGATTATGGCATGACTTAGGGACCCAAATGAGCAAATTAAAAGGGAATGAAGAAAAGTGGATTTTAGAGTGAAGACAAAGCCTCACGTGGATGCTCACACAAAACTCTGGTATGTTTTTCTCTATCAGGCGATATCTCGATATTTTAATCATATATCATTGTATAAATGTCCAAATCAAGTAATTCAAATGGTGAGATGTTAAATGCGAGATTACTTAATGAGAAAGTTAGTTTTTCATTTTGGGAGGTTAGACATTATTAGTTTCATTTTTCCATTCTTAGAAACATGGATAGAAATTTTACTCCATTTCTCTTTTCAATTCCAGGTTTCAATACATGCATTAGTTAGATTCAAGTTTCATTTCTACCTTTAAACTAAGGATTGAAGATTGTATTTGTAATTTCATCTTCAAATAGATAAGTTCATTCCAATTTCATTTCATTACAATTGTGCTTATTGCTTTGTTAATTTAATTTGATATATTACATTTTTTTTGTTATGTGTTACAGAGTACTTTTTTTTTTTTTTTTTTTTTTTAATTTATCTTGAATCTATTATATTTCTATCATGATAATGTGTGAATTATTTTAAATATAGGAAAAATGTACTTTTAGATCATCAATTGTTCATTACTAGCTGCTTTATTAGGTTACAGTTTTTTTTATCATTGCAATATACATTTCTAAATTTTTTAAAAGTTGCAGTTTTAACCCCCTAAAGAAACAAAACTATTAGGTGCACATAAATGCATCAGAAAGTAATTGCAAATGCACCATTAGATGTGGTGTATTTTTTTTGATGTGTAGTGCATTTATATATAGATATCTAATGGTGAATCCGCACCAATTGCACAGAAAACACTGTCAGCATTGGAACCAAGATAATATATATGCTTCAAAAATTTCTTCGAATAAATTAAGAGCAATGTGACAAGCTAAGACAAATTCAATGGAAGAATCAAGAAACTTCAAGGAAACTCCAATTCAACGAGCTAAAGCCAAGTCAATTGGTTATCCTATACAAGTTCTGTTATCTTATATTCTTAACTACTTTGGATACCTTTTGGAATTGGTAGCAAAATAGGCTATAGAGTCAAATCCTAAGTAGAAACATCATATCACTTTACAAAATCCACATCCATATTTATCTATACAATTGATTAAACAAATACATTTTCTTTTTAACCTGGTTAGAATAATAACGTTATGTTGGAAAAATGAGCTAAAAAATTGACATTTAAGCAGTTATGTTGAGCTAATATTTTGAGTGAGGTTAACTTCTAATTCGGGTGGGTCAAAATAAATTCAAATTCTCCCAAGTAAGAGATTTCCAAATTAATTCTCAAAGTGTATCTATTAAATTAAGAAAAACGGAGCTTCAAAAAAATTTCTTATTTATCTTGCATTGAAAAAGTATGTATGTTTGTAATATTATAACTACAATTTGACTTTTTAAAGAGTTTGAATTATGTAACATAAAAATTTTCCCTTGAACAAGAGGTGCAAATGGAGCCCCATGCATATTTTTCTAACATTTCCATTATATCATATATGACTTGCACAGTGCTTATGCATTATTTATATATCAATAATTTATGCTAAACAAATTCTTAGCATAGGTAACTTAGGATATTCGTTCAGTTTATCTTTAACTGAATATCTGCCTATAGCCAAAGACCTTAGCTTGTGGTCTAGTGGCACCCGGTTTACACTCTCACATGCAAGAGAGTGGGTTTGAGCCTCAGTGGAGGCGATTGTTGACTTTCTGTGTTTCAGTAGGTTGAGAAAGTAGCTAAAAAAAATATCGAGGCTTTTAAGCAAAGGAGTCCTCCCTCCCGTATTAAATACACACACCAAGGTCACTAACAATGAATACTGTATTGATACCAATACACAATAAAATAGTCCACTAAAAAGTATGTAGAAATAAGTAAATCGTGATGGCTAGAAAACGCAATGAGAAACAAATATAGAGTAACATTAACAAACAACATGAGAGACCTCCAAAGTATCTACTCCAAATTGAACAGTAACAACTTCTGGCTACAATAATCATCCTTAATCAGCACCTGCATTTCATTCAACAACAAACAATGAAGATCCAATCCAAACTTAGTTGCGCTGCTGTAAAGTGATTTCATAAATGAAATATCATCTCTATACTCTATATATAAAGAACAAAGTGAAATATCTTTTTAAAAAAATAAATAAGTCACTAATATTCTTTTGAAATTTACCTTTAATTTTCAAAAAGTTGGGTGACTTAGAACCACCTTAAAAGTTAAAAGGAACAAATGATAAATTTTAAGAAAAGTAAAAGGTTAGAAGTGTTTAAATTTTAAAAATTTATATTATTCCAATGACCTTATGGTCCGGTGGCACGAGGTGATTCTTCCAAATAGGAGGTCATGTTGTGTTTTTTTATTGAACAAATATTTATTAACTTCAAAAAAATGAGAAGATGTAAAACAAAATCCCATAAATAAAACTATTTAAATCTTATAACAATAATCATTGTCATCTTTTAGTTTTGATCTTCTCTTGATCCAATCATTTACTTACTTTTTAAGGTTTAATTTACTATAAATATAATTAAAGAAAAGGATAAATAATACAGTTATTGCTGCAGTTATGATTGAATGAGTTACTCTACCTTAAAATATATATATATATATATAGTGGCATGATGGCTCCAATTTATGGATTGATAAATTTAATATTTAGTATAACATATTTATACTCATTTGGTTTTATAGATGCATATATAATCATTTGGAAGAAATTGATGACAAATGTACTAAATTGTTAGTGAAATATTGTTTTATATAGCATAAATAAATAAGAAATTACCATATGATGTGAGATTGAAGGATGCCTTTTGCATTTGAGTTGTGCCACTTCAACAATTCTCCTTTAGGTTTTCACACTTGAAAATGATTATCTTTTGAATGGAAGGGCAAATCATTTCTCTACCATTGCATATGCTTTTCAATTCCGGAAGATGACGTAGTATCAACCTTTTAAGGTTGGGGAGGTATAATATTATATTTGAGGATGTGAAGAGTGGGGTATGGGTATTACTACTACCTTCTATGCCTTCTTCTTCATTCCCCTCAACTCCTATTACCACTTCCAGATTCCGACAACATGATACCTCAAGTATCTCAAGGTTTTTGAGATTTTGCAATAACGTATGCGGCAACAACTTCTTCATACTATCGCATCCATCGATAGAGAGATGTTTGAGGGAAGAGAAGGTGCACTCCGGAAGAATCACATCTTCTCCCTTACACACACTTACTAAATTTGGCAGCGAAATGAGATCCAGCTTCTCAAGACTCTTAAATGGGGTGCTTGCTGCATTTTCTGTTATTTGTTCACTGTTAAAAATCCACTCTACACCCCAGCAACTTCCTACTTGTAGTTCTCTCAGATTACTCATTGATTGGAAATAGTCTGCCATGCACCCATTTAGCCCTACACAGTTTTCAATTTGTAAAACACAAATGTTTGCAGGAAGCAAAACTTGACCTCTTTTCTCATTAAAATCCATTCCCATGAAATACACAATATTCCTACTACTGTACAACTCAAATATGTAATCATTTCTGCCTACACATATTTCATAACATTCCAGTTGCTCAAGTTTTTTAACCAATGTAGTACTGAAGCTCTGCAATTCAGCATACTCCAACTGAAGGCATCTAAGATTTCTTAGTTTGGATATTACCCCGTCTGGATTCTCGAATATGAATATGCGTATCATATATAGATATTGGAGACTCACTAAACATTCCATGTCTTGAGGCAATTCCCTAATGCCAAGACAACCTTCAATATTTAACACCCGCAATTTCTTCATCTTCTTCATTGCTGGCAAACAACTAATGTTTACACAACCTTGAAGAAATAATCCACAAAGATTCTCCAAATTTGAGATAGAATTGGGAAGACACTCAAGCTGCAAGTTTCCACTTAAATCAAGGACTCGAAGTTGTGTCATGTACAACAAGAAAGTTTCAGGTATTCTTTTAAGCCACCCAGACAAAATCAATGTTGAAAGGTTAAGGCATCTGGGGGAAAAGCCATATGAAATTTCTTTTATTTGACTTCCCATAAAAGAAACTCTCTCCAATTCAGGGATCCAATGTTGCTCCTCTGGAATTTCACTTATTAGGTCAGATTTGACCATGAACTTTGAGATCCCTAACCCCATTTCTCTCATTAAATCATGCATCTTAACATACCTTTCTTCCCCTTCCAATAAAAAAACATCTACTAGCTTATTCAATATGGAATGACCATGGTCTCTATCTTTACATAATCCTTCTGCAATCAACCTCATTATTATTTGATCCTTCTTAATACGTTTATCTTCAGGATACAAACAACAATAAAGGAAACACTCTTTCAAACTTGGATCAGTCAATCTGTTGTAGCTAAATTTGAGTATTTCAAACACATTATTTTCCAAGTCTTCCAATTGAAGAGAAGCATTTTGGAAATTCTTAATGGCATTCCTCCATATGTGATCATCATTCACCCCTCGCATGCTTGCGGCTACAGTGTTGAGTGCCAATGGTAAGCCCCTACACTTTTTGGCCAATTCTTTGGCATGTTTTTCAATAGTATCGGTGAGCACATTATGATCATCTTGTAAAAGAATCTCCTTGAACAAAGTCCAACCTTCCTCTGCATTAAGAACATTAACTTGGAACAACTTTTGACATCCAATCCTACGGCACACATCTCGTAATCGAGTAGTTAAAATGAGCTTGCAACCCTTGATCCTAAGGGGGACACCCAATTTCTCCAAATGAATATTGTCCCACACATCATCCAATACGAGCACAACATTTTTCTCCACTAAGTGGTTGCGTAAAATAGCAGCCCTTTGCTCTTCATTCTCCTCAAAAATGGTAACACCTACAGCTCTGATAATGTCATCTTGTAACTGTCTGATGTTAAAATCTTGAGAAACTGTTACCCAATAAACATTAACATGAGACACATTTTTGAGCATTTGGTTATATATATGTTTTGCCAAGGTTGTCTTCCCAACACCTCCCATTCCGTAAACCCCGATACTCCTCACATTCTCATCCTCTAACCATCTATATATTTCTTCTAAATTACTTTGAGATGTTCTCCCAGATAATGGATCGACAATGAGTGGATATGCCCTGCTACTCAAACTCACTGTAAGTTCACCAATATTTCTGCCCTCATCTCTAAGCTTTTCAACTCTTTCTGCCATCCTTTCAAGATGTTGTACTTTTGTTGCCTTCTGGGCCTTCTCCATTATTGATCCCCCAACTGGTATGCTTTCACAGAATGTTTTAAAGTCTTTTTCCAACTGCTCTACTTGTTGAAGCCAACTCTCGACTTCCCTTTTCCTCTTCCTTTGCCCTTATCTTTCCTTCTCCAACAACTCTTTTTTCATGTTATCCGCTTGATAACACAGTTGATTTACTTTAGCTTTTAGAATTTCTAAATTTTCATCAAAACTCATATATCCTGCAACCATTTTACCACCTAGGGAGAGTATCTGTTCCATTTTGTCTTCAATTCCAATAAAAAAAAAATTAAAACATAGCCCAAAATTTAGTATTTTGAACAAAAAATAAACCACTAAAAGAAAATTTAATATTTTAATACAATTAAATGGGATAACACCCCCTCCCCCCGCATGCATACTTAAAAACTGAAAATATAACCGCTAGAACACTTTTTAATTAAAATATAATATTTTTTAAAATTAAAATATGTTAAATTAGGAGGAAACTGAGAAATATTAAAAGACATGGATATATGTATATTTTTTAAAAGAAATATAAAAAATGCACCATAGATAATTAAAAATACCTTATAGGAAAGATAAAAAGGAATTGTTAAATGTGTACTATAAAAATGATAAAAGTGCATAACTAGCAAAAAAGGGTTAAGAGTAAACATTTTAAAGAATAAAACTGCAATATATAATGGTGAAAAGTACACTATAGAAATAACAAAAGTCCATAGAAAGAGTAAAAAAGTGTATATTTCAAATGATAATAGGGATTGACAAATTTGCAGATTGATTCTAAAAATATTTGTTTAATTGTTAGTTGAAATGAATGGCAATAAGAAGAAGCTCACACTAATTAATAGGATTTTGTTTTGCAAAAATTTATGCTTCGGTACTATACAGTAAGAATGTTTTGCAATAGTTAATTTTATGAAAAATTATGCCACAGATCATAGCTTTTATTCTTAAAATATTTATTTTTATAAAAGTTTTGATAATCATATATCAGGATACTGAATGATACTTTGTTAAATTCTGAAACACTAATTTAAATATACACATTGCACACTGAACTATTCGCGTAATGAGCATGTGGTAATTAGTTCTTGAATAATAAAAATCTATCTTCAATACGTTATAATTTTCGAATGTAAAAAACTTGTTCAAATAAAATTGTATGTAGCGCAACCAACTATTTGCGAAGAACTAAGAGGAATATAACAATTATTCATACCTTTAAGAGTCCAGGATACTTAAAAGTAATCTGAAAGAATAAATATAAATTATGTAAGAATAAATTAAAACTCAAAAAATAA
>CM008332.1:18203150-18214954 GCA_002525835.2 Ipomoea batatas
TTTCCTGGTGCTTCACTTTGGTTTCCATATCTTTAATCTAGGATAAAATAAAAATAAAAAATAAACAAAAAATAGAAATAAAAACACACTTAGTTTTCAGTTATTTTTAGCCATTCTTCAACAGTTTTTAATGTTTTTACATGAAGAGTGGAGCATGGGGTGCAAACCATTGTATTCATTTTTATCAAAGCCAACAAACATAAAAGGTAAAAGGTTAAAGCCCTGGTAAATAATTAGCTAATTTTAGCAAATTTTCACTTATTTGATCATTATTAGTTATTTAATTTGATTAAAAAATCAATATAAGCGTTTGGTTAATAAGCTTTTTGTAACTTAAAAAATACTAATTTTAAAAGATTGCTCAAAGCAACCTTTAAAAAAATTAGACCAAATAATTATAAGTTAACAATTAATTTACCAAACACTTTTCTATAATCAACTAATATTATCAATTAATTATACCTCCCAATCAGCTAACAACATTACTAACGGTCATTCACCAAACAAGGCCAAAATAGGCACTTGAATTTTACTAAGTCAATTAGGTTGTTAAACTTTCAAAAGTTACAATTTAATCTATAAACATGTAATTTTGTGTTAAAAAGTTATAAACATGTAATTTTTTGTTAAACTTTCAAAAGTTACAATTTAATCTATAACCATGTAATTTTGTAATATTAAAGGCCAAAATTCAGTTGATAACCTGTAATTACAAGTTACCTAGAGTTCCAGCAACCCATCCACCATTTCCTACCACAAGAGTTCCAGCAACCCATCCACCATTTCCTACCACAACAAATCCAATCGCCTCCAAAAAAATAGTGGAAAGATCACAGAAACCCTAAATAACATATAATTATAGATTGCAAGTTTGCAACCAGTTTCTCAACTTCAATGCTTCAAAGTAACATGTTTATGAGTTTAATTGCAACTTTTAAAGTTTTATGACCAATAACTGACTTTGAGTAATGTTCCTAAACCTACTTGACCCTTTACCAAAATAAAAATAAGACTAAAAGAACCACCAGTATTGGAGAGCCAAATTATCAAAGCCTGCATACTATACAGTATGGCAATATTGTAAAATTTAACCATTTGGCAGTAGGGTAAAGCTAACATATGCAAGATTAGAACGCAGTCCTCTACAGGGGTGATGTTCATTCTGATAGCAATAGGATCCACATACACATACAATGAATACTAAATACATTTGTAGAACACTTGGATATAACAACCAAAAAATCCAATCTTATAGCAAATTAGTCTGAAATTTGCTTTTGAATTTATGTTTTGAAGATACACCATATTTTATGACATGATAGAACATTAGCACTCGTTCTAAAACGCACAGAAGCAAAATGAAAGCCGATTGGTATAACTCGTGTCTAGGGATTATCAAAAAACAAATTCGATTCGAAATCAAAAATCATCACGAGACAAGTTTATTCATTGAGACTTGACTGCGATCCAATCTTGCAATAGAAAGCAGAAAAAAATGTTTCAATTCTGTACAACCATTATCATAAAAGAGAGTGACACAGCAGAGTAAAAAGATGTAACAAGAAAAGATTGTACATGGAAGACAGCATACACTAAAAAATACAAATTAAAACACATAATAACATCAAAGACCAAACAATCAAACCACCACTTATCAATTAACACACAATACAATATATGTAAATAGATGCACAAGGGAACAACGCCATGACTTGCTAACAATTTGGGCAATAAATAATAAACAGGTATGAATCAAAATTGAAAGAGATGAGAATAGTAAGCCATGGAAACAAACATTAAGTACCAAAAACTAACATCTCGAGATTACGCATACAGGTCCACAATGAAGAATCTTGTAATACAAAGTAATAATTCACTTCAAAACTTGAACGTGAACAAGAAACAAAAATCTATCAAAACTAGTAAACCTTCCATTCTAATCAAACAAGCTGAATCCCATGTCGTCGTCACTCTCTTCCTTTGGTTCTTCCTGTAAAAAGAAATCACCAAAATAAGTTAGAATCGCATTAAAAAAAAATATCTATTCACACGTTAATCAAAATAATTGACTTGCAATTTATTCAGCCCAATAAATTTATACCTTCTTCTCCTCAGCAGCCGGAGCAGCAGCGGCAGGGGCAGCACCGCCGGCAGCAGGAGCATTAACAGCAACAGCGCCACCGCCGCCACCAGCGCCCACGTTCATGATGAGATCCTCGATATTCCTCTTCTCACAGAGCTTCGCGAAGAGGCTGGGCCAGTATGACTCCACGGAAACATTAGCCGCCTTCACCAGTGTAGCAATCTTCTCAGCCTGCAAAATCCAAAGGTTGCAAATATTTTCTAAGATTAAAAACAAATAAATAAAATTGTAGATTGCATAACAAGTTTGTTGAGTGTTAGAGATTTTGATTACCGTGGCTGGAATTCCATCATCGTAGAGAATGAGAGCGGCATAGGTGCAAGCGAGTTCTCCAACTGACATTTTCGATCAAACAGGTAAAGCAATGCTGCGATCTAGTGCTGCTACGGTTTGAGAATGCCGCAAATATGTTAGGGTTTTCAGAAAGTATATATTTATAGAGTATGATTTAATGGGCCAAAGGCCCATAGGCCGTTTATGGGCTTCATACATATATAGTTGCAAGGCCTATAGTTGCAAACCCAAATAATGGAACAAATTGTGAAATTGGGCAATTTACATTGTGAATCCGGTCTGGACTATCCAAATTAATAAGAGTAAATTGCACTTTTGGTCCTACGACTATATGACCTATGTTAATTGCAACACTCGACTTTTAAAACTAACGAATTAATCCTTTAACTATGCTTTTTTTAACGGATTTGGTCCTTCCAGCCAAATCACAGGCCAAATCTGGCCGAAAAATCTTAACCCTTTTATAATTAAATATAATTGAGGGCAAAATGGTCATTTTCTGTTATAAAAAAGGTCAACTTACCCATGACCGAAATGATTACCCGCTCCCAAACGTCTTAGGTAGTCCATCGCCTCGACAACTCAGACAAGCGCGGTCGTTCCCTTCACAACCGCAGCCAAGGTGATGATCGATCTCCTTAGGCGCTTAGTCTTGAAATAGTTGGTGTCAACTCCATTATGCTTCTTTTACTTAAAAACTCGGTTCATTTTTTCGTTCTTTCTTTCTAGTTTCTTCTAAACCTTTGATAAGCAGAATTTTGGAAGGTGCAGATGAGTAGGAATGGTGGTGGGGGTATATTTTCATGTTAAATGCTCATGAAATTTAAAAACAGAAAAAGAAAAAAGGGAAAGAAATCCCAGTGAAGTGGGTTGGGAAAGGTAAGTGGTGGAAGAAGGGGATTCAAGAACATTGTACATACTCATAATATTCTGCTTTCTTTTTTGTTTTTGGTTTTTGTTCCTTGGAGAGTTTTGGGGTATAGCCTTTTATAACTTTGGGCAAACTGGTTTGGGCAGAGCAAGCTAAGGATCTTGGATCATAGGCATAGAGCTGTGGAGTGAAGATCGCAAACCCCATCCATGGCCGGTGGCAGGTTGAGATCGAAAGACAATGGTTTTCTGAAAGACGATGAAGCGATGTTTTCACAGTCCCTGTCGTCGACAACAGACAATGAAGAATCGCAGTCGCTATGACAATCATCCGGAGCTATTGGAGGAGATCTTGGTTGGCGCCGATTAGGCGTTTCCGCCGTCTGCGGCGGAGGCGGCCGTGGCCCACTGAAAGACTCCGACCGTGCTACTCATGCTGCTGGAGGCAGGTCTCTGGGGAATCTTTTGACCGTGCATCAGGGAAGCGGTGAAGGGATTTTTAGGGATTGAGGTTTGGTTGTAAGGAGGTAGTTGAGAAGTGGGCGGAGGTGAGAAGAAAGAAGAAAACCAAATCCATTGCTCTGGGGAATTTCCGGTGGCTGCGGCGGCTGCTCTGCCTCTGGCCATCACCCAAAGCCAAAGAAGAAAGTCAAGCGGCATAGATTTTTCTCCTTTTTTTTATAACAGAAAATGACCATTTTGCCCTCAATTATATTTAATTATAAAAGGGTTAAGATTTTCCGGCCAGATTTGGCCTGTGATTTTGGCCGGAAGGACCAAATCCGTTAAAAAAGCATAGTTAAAGGATTAATTCGTTAGTTTTAAAAGTCGAGTGTTGCAATTAACATAGGTCCTATAGTCGTAGGACCAAAAGTGCAATTTACTCAATTAATAAAGATAATACGGGGTACTATAGAAGTATAAATTCATAACTCAATGGGATAGCTCAAGTGGCAAGTAAGCTCTCTTTGTGGGGAGGAAGCCTCCCGGAACGAACGTGGGTGGATTCCGGACCGTTAAACGGACGGAGAGAAAGACCTATAAATTTACCAAAAAAAAAAAAAAGAAGTATAGATTCATAAAACAACATTGCAGGTTCAAACACGATCAATCAATCACTTAAATATATTATACCTTTTTTTTTTGGTATAAATAAAACGAATGTATAAAAAAGTATATTGTTACAAACTTCTGACACTGTTATAATGTACTATCTGTCGTCTCCACTAAGGTTTAAATCCACTTTCTTCCATGTGAAAGTATAAACTGAGTATCACTAGACCACAAGGTCTTTGACATAATAATAACTTTATAAACATGTAATAGTTACTTTATAAAACGACAATTATCATTTTATGAACATGTAGAAAGTGACTTTTGACTTTAGAGCATGACCACTAGTGATTTTTTAGAGTTTTTGTGGGGTCAAGATTGAAGTGGAGGAAATAGGGGAGAGAAGAGAGAAAGGCTCTCTTACAAGTTAAAGTTTTTTTTTTTGTGAGATTCATTAGGAAAACAAAAATATTGTTTTCTAGTGTGCTTTATGCGCACCAGATGCGCCTAGTTGGGCACATGCACTCTACGCACCAACTGCGCACATAAACCATATGTTTTCTCCTTTTTTTTTCTTGTGACATTTTTTTTTCCTATTCTCCATCCTTTGTTTGCCTGCAAAAACTTACACACACACAAGCTCCACCTTTAAAATTGCTTTTATATATAGAGTTGTCAAATAGGTCGACTCCGACCACATAACAACCAAAATGTGAGCCATGAACAATTTTTTAGTGGGGCATGTTTTGTTGAACCCTTACCACCTAAGGGTAGGTTGATGGGCTAAGAGCATCCACATTTATAGATTTTAATAGATTTTTGCAAAGATTAAAAAGCTATGGAAGTAGTTTTTAGCTAATGAGAGAAGAAGATTTTGGACAAATTTTACTCCTGCAAATGAAGAATTTTGTCATAACAAGAAAAAGAAATAAGGGAAAAGCGCGCTTATAGTTCATGGTCGCCCCAGCTAGCGCTTTATAGTGACTGCCAACTGGCGGCCACTTTGAAATGGTTTTGTATTTGTTTGTTTTTATTTTTTCTTTATTTAAAAAGAAATTGTTGAAACATTTTTAAATTTTATTTTGTTGTTAAATTTTTAAAAATTTATGCAATATAAATGTAGTATATAATTTTGATCCCACATTATTTGAATTGAAAGTTTATAATTATAAATCTATTTTAGTTTTGACATGCTTAATTTAAATATAATAAAAATAATAATTGTAATTTTAATTTTTTATAATGATAATAAATAACTAAATAATTAATTAAAATATAGTGGAATAAAATGTTAGATCCACAAAAAAAAACTGAGAAAAACCTTAAAACTAGTGGAGAGAGAGATTTTTAAGATTGAGTGAGATAGTGGATAATGAGGTAGATGTTGCGGCCCACAAAAAACCTTGAGGAAAATCTCACTAATGAAGTTGATCTAAGGGCATCCACAATAGTTGATTTTTGAATGTTTTAAAGCGTAGGAGGAGGAAACAGAAATAGGGGAGAGTGTGTTCAATGTTCTTGTAGGAGATCATTGATTTTTGTAGGAATAGTGGGCCCCACTAGAAAAACAAAAAAACCTCCTGGTGCACGTGAGGCGCACCAAGAGCGCCCAGTCGGACGCGTTAATGCTAAGAACTTTTTTTTTTCAAATATTTTTTTCTTTTTTTTTCTTTTTTTTTTCCCTCCATCTTCTCTTTTCTAGTCACACTTGCAAAAAACTTCTCAAAATATATGCCTACTGGGGATGCTCTAAGCAAGAAACCCCCAACCCACTTTAGTTTTATTTTCAAAATCTGAACTTAATTTTTGCATAAGTCAAGTTGAACCTTTAATCTCAAATTAAACTACTACTATTCTTCCCAAGAAAATTAAGCTTCTTTAACTCATTTAAAGAATGTGTATGGCCAATCACCTTGTGATCAAGTGGCAAGTATTGACTTTCTCAAATGGGAAGTCATACTTCAACAAGTTAAGAAAGTATAGATGAAAGATACTACAATAATGTAATAAAATCAGTAATACTCAAAAAAAAAAAAAAACAATGTGTGTATGTATAATTTATCATCCTTAGTTAATGTTTACATTTTAATTTATAATTCTAAACTATAGTTTATGTAACTTATGCTTTAACACTAATATAATTAATATATTTTGTCATAACCATAATATTATTAATTTTAACACTATATAAGATTTTAAAGTTCATACTATATATATGGGGTTAGATTTGAGCCGTTGATCAAATATAAATCAAATGCTCAAATCAATGAAATTTTTTTTTTTTTTAAAAAACGTGCATCCTGTTGCAAGGTTTGACACAAGTTCCTGAAAAGTTTTTTCTTCATGTACTGTGTCATTGGCTAGAACAAAACTGATTAATTAAAGAAGAAAACTGTAGGAAAATGGTGCACATTAAGAAGAAAAGCAGCGCACCTTAAGAAGGAAAATAAAGCACTTTAAGAATGAAAACCCTGCACCTAAAGTTTTAGACCGACGCACCTTAAGAAGAAAAATAACGCACCTTAAAAAGGAAAACCATGCACCTAAAGCCTTAGACCGACGCACATTACGTTTTAACAACTAGCGCACCTTAAGCACACAAAGTACGCACCTTAAGAAGAAAAGCCACACACCTAAAGCTTTAGACCGATGTACTTAAGTTTCAACAACTAACATACCTTAAACTCAAAATCACGCACCTTAAGCACACAAAATCCATGCACCTTAAATTTGACCTAGATGCAAAAAGATCAAATTGACACCGCATTTTTTTAAAATCATTGTTGATCCTGGACGTTGATTTAGGCAAAATCAATGGCTCTCATCTAATCGCACAACCGCACAGGAGCCACCCATCGCACGAGAACATATATATATATATATATATATATATATGCATATGCTTTCATTTACATGATAACACCTTTTACATGAGAACGGAAAGACAAATCGTAGTCATTGAAATTATCGGTTTGGATGGATGAGATGATTTCGCTAATATTAATATTAATTAATAGGAAAGTAACTAATAAGGATAAACACAAAATGTGAAATAGCAATTAAAATAATGGAATTTATTTAATTAGGATGTTATGCATGATTTTAGGAATATATTTATGGTAGAATAGGATTCTCTACATTCATTTATTTTGAGTGCATTAGCTATTTATTTATTTATTTATTTATTTTAGTTTTTTTTTTCAATACGTATTTCAACAGTTGACTTTGATTTGTTTCGTATGTCATCGCGTCAACGATATTGTTGTGTGTGCACTTTTATGCTCTATCGTGTAATTGTGTGCACTTTAATATGCATCAGACGTGCAATGTAATACCACATTATAAATAAGTTTGTGTGCATTACTATTAAGTTTGCATGCAATATAAGTTTGTGATTACCACGTTGAGTTAATTCCACCAAAGGTCCCTTGTCTTTGGTGGCAATTCCAACTTTAGTCCCAGACTATCGTTTTTGTCATTTAACATCCCAGACTATTATTTTTTGGACACTTTTAGTCCTTTTCATGATTTTTCCTATTTTTAGTAAGGGCAATTTTGTCTCTTCATTTTTTTTATTTAACTGGTTTTCACCGATTTAATTAGGTTAGGTGAAGAAGACCGGTTCTTCTAATTATTAAATTCAATCCACAAATCCCTAGCGTACATAACTTCATCTGCTTCAGTTCAAGGCTTCATCATCCTCCTTCACCCGGCAAAGAACGAGATTGTACAACGCTACTATAGAGGAGAGCAAAGGGGAAATTTGTCGCCCTAAATCTGTAGTTCCAAATCTCTAAATCCCTAAAAGAGTTCGCTATCGATAAAAGAAATTATTTGTCGCCCCATTATTGACCGTAATGTAGACCATAAATATACCAAGAAGCTAATGCCTCTATTGTGCGAAAATACTAACATTATCTTGAATTGATGTCTATCTTTAAATCAGGTTGAAGATGCATATGTTTCTGGTCTCCATTCGGTTTTTTGAGTACGTTAGGAATTTGTGGATTGAATCTAATAATTAGAAGAACCGATTTGCTTAACCTAACCTAATTAAACCGGTGAAAACCTGTTAAATAAAAAAAATATGAAGAGACAAAATTACCCTTACTAAAAATAGGAAATTTCATGAGAAGGACTAAAAGTGTTCAAAAAATAATAGTCTGGGATGTTAAATGGTAAAAACGATAGTCTGGGACTAAAATTGGAATTGCCACCAAAGACAAAGGACCTTTGGTGGAATTAACTCTTACCAGGTTCTATATAGTCTTAGTTGATGTGTATTAATATATAAGTTTGTGTGCACTATGACAGTTTAATGTGTGCACATCTTCGTCTCTATGTGTGCATATTACTACGTTTGGAATTGGAACCCATACATTGGACAGTCAAAGAGCATAAGATATATGAGAACAAATTAAACCTAAACAAAAAAACATAATAAGTGTGAATGAAGGTTATTTCCATCATTTACGTCTGTTTCTCTGTTACGTTTTTTTTTTTATACATTATGCTATAAAAGTTGTACTATACAATATTTTGGACAAGCATGCCCCTACCGTTATAACTTCCGTTATCTTTTCCACTATTGTTACCATATACATGCATCCACCATATATTTTCTTATCTTCTTCCGTAATAATAATATATACACATTATATATTAGAGTTATATGTTAGCTATTTCCTAAAATATAAATATCAAATTTATAAAAATATTTTACATTATTATTATTAGTTTTTTGAAGGTAAACGTAGCTATTCCATTAATTCATAACATAAAACGTTTACATCAACGATCAATGAAATGGTAAACCATTCCTTATAGTCAGACATAGAAACAACTTTTCTAACTATACTATAGAAAACTTGAATCGTAGACTGTTTCATAACTAGGAAGCTATGTTCCTCCAATGAGCTTAAAGCTTCATCAAAGATCTGGGTCTTTATCATCATTCTTTTTTGCTCGCCCAGGATAAGATCAACACTTGCCGAAACCAAACTAAACGATTTATGCTAATGATAATGAAAAGCTCGTGAAAGTAACGAGAGGAAAACACAATAATAGAGAAAATAAAAAGTGGTAAAGCCAAAGTAGGGTTGGGAGTTCAAGACTACCAACACAAACCCCAATATCTATCTACTATTATTTTATTTAAAGGGAAAGAAAACGAAAGAAGAAGAGATCTGTGGCGGTGGTCGGAGTCGGACGGAGCTGCGACGGTGGTCGGGGCGGAAGAAGAGCGAGAGTAAACGTAGAAGGTGACCAAAACCGCCGGCTCAAAGCTCCATTAGAGCTCCGGCCGGAGGCGACGGTGGAAGCCGAAGTTGAGCAGCAGAGAAAAGCTTTTATGTTTAGCAGCACAATAATTTAAATATCTAAAATCTAAATAAATCTAAAATTTTAATATAAAGTACTAATATTGAGCACATATTTTTGTGCACTACCCCTTTTTTATTCTATGTCGTGAGCACTAAACAAATTGAATGTGTGCACTTATGAAGACTCTTAAATAAGCTTACAAACAATAATAACATTGTTATCATAATAAATAATTAAATATGTATTAATAAAAAACATTATAAACAAAACTTACAAACAAGGGCGGAGCTAAAAATCATTTTGACTAGGGGCGAGAATTAAAAATACTTCAAAACGTGATAAAAAAATTCATATCAAAATATGAAACATAATAAATTTGATTAAATAGTTTGAATATAAAACACATTATAAAGCACACATCTTCTATATTGATATAATATTTATTAAAAAAATATATATATCTTTTAACTAGATCAATTTTAAATTTTTTTAAATTAATTTTGAATACGTTGACACATAATAAAAACTTTTAGATTACATTGACTAGATGATTCAACTGTCTCCAATCTAATGTAACACCTAGCTTACACAGTTGCACTTTAGCCAAAACCATGTTACTCCAGCATCTACATGCTATTGTTTTAAAATAGACTTTGTGATTTTTTTTTTTTTGAAAATCACTTTGTGATATTTAACTATGGGCAAATTCCACTTTTAGTCATTGACTATTGTGGTATTGTTACATTTAGTCCTATTCTTTTAATTTTTTCATATTACATATCTGACTTTGAATAATTTCCACTTTTAGTCCTCGATTATTGTGACATTGCCACATTTAGACATATTATTTTAATTTTGTCATATTACATCCATGACTTGAGCAATTTCCTCTTTTAGTCCTCGACTATTATGATATTGCCACATTTAGTCCTATTCTTTTAAATTTGTCATATTACATCCATGACTTTCATTTTGTTGCCATCATTAATCTTCCGTTAAAAATTCCATTATTTTACCGTTAGAAATATGAGTTACGATATTGAAATACAGTAATATCCTTAAATTGACATATAACAAAGTAAAAAAAAAATCTGTATACATATCGTAACTCATATTTCTACGAGTTACGATATTACATCCTTTGACATTTACGATATTTCTAATGTGATTGAAATATGAGTTGCGATATGTGTAAGAATTTTGTTCTTTGTTATTTGTTAATTTTAACAGTAAAATAATGAAATTCTTAATAGAAAGTCATGGATGTAATATGACAAAATTAAAAGAATATGACTAAATGTGGCAATGTCATAATAGTCGATGATTAAATGTGTAAGTTTCTCAAAGTCATGGACGTAATATGGCAAAATTAAAATAATAGGACTAAATGTAGCAATGCCACAATAGACGGGGACTAAAAGTGGAAGTTGTTCAAAGTCAGTGATGTAATATGACAAAATTAAAAGAATAAGACTAAATATGGCTATGCCACAATAATCGAGGACTAAGGGTGTGTTTGGAAAGCAGGACTAAGGGTGTGTTAGGAAAAATTGAATTAAGAATAACTTCAATCAAGTCTCACTAATCAAACGAGACACATAAAATAGAATGAAGGAAATAATTTTATTTATAAATATAGTCCTATAGTTGTAACAAAGTATATTTATACATTTTTTTCACACTTCATTTTAAACGTTTTTTTTTTTGAAATTGGTGTTTCCATATTTCTCGTTACTCGATTTTCCTTTATTTGTTTTCCATTTTCATGCTTCATAAAGGATAGTAAACTCCAATAATAAAAGAGTATATACCTAAAATGGTCCCTCGACTATAGCATAATTTACAAATTAATCCTCGACTATTGATTGAATCCAATTAAATCCTCAACTATTCAATTTTTACCTAATTTAGTCCTCCGTCAATTCCTCCGTCTAAAGCCTGTTAACTCTAAGGTCATATGCGTAATTTCACCCTCTGAACCTCCAAAGTCACCCACCACCTCACTGCCCTCCCACTCCACCTTCGCGACATCCGTCCATCTCTTTCCTGACCTCCACCTTCGCCGCCCCTCTTCTCTTCTTCACCACTGCCTCTTTCCTCTCCTACCTCACCTCCCACCCAC
>CM008332.1:18232290-18244854 GCA_002525835.2 Ipomoea batatas
TTTTTTTTTTTTTTTTTTTTTATTGTTTTTGTGTTTTTTTTTTTTTTTTTTTTTTTTTATTGATTTTTATTCTTGCAAGATTAACACTTTTATGGGGTCCACTGCATTGAAGAAGAAAACAAAGCAAATGGGGTAAAATTGCGTGGCAATGACGGATGCGCCCACCACGGCGCGTGAAGGATTGCATTTCTTTTTTTTTGGGGGGTCAATTTTTGCCTTTTTTAATTATTTTTTCTCTTCCCTATTTTCTTCTTTCTCCTAAATGTATCTGGAAAAAAAAATCAACAAAAAATTCATACTAATGTGAATGCTCTTATATTCATGTATATATGGACTGCATATACATACATTATAGGGATATAAATAGAATAATGCACGAGACATCATAATCATGCCTTATGCATGTGATGATGATATAGCCAACATGCACATGCTACGAAGTTCCTTTCCTTTGACAATGAGTATTTCTATGCCAAAATAATAATAATAATAATAATAATAATAATAATAATAATAATGTTCACTAATATAAGCAACTTTTTTTTAAATCCTTTATAGAAGCATGTTTTGTGATTTTTTGAATTCACATGCAAACAAGTACTCCATTTGTCTCATTTTATCTATCATGTTTACTATTCATTAATCAAACTAACTTTTCTTTTTTTTGCTTATTATCTTTAGTAATTTGTTAATTATTTTTAATTTTGATTTTTGTAGGTTTAATAAAAATTTTAATGTAATTTTTAAATATATAAATTTTATATATTAATATTAAGCTTAATATTATAAAGACTGAATTAAAAATAACTTTAGTCAAATCTCATTAATCAAACTAGAAATATAAAATGAGAAGGAAGGAATATTAACTAATATATACTTTGCAAAAATAAAATGATGTGCTTCACGCCAAGGATCTTGTAGTCCAGTGGCATCAAACCTTTCCTGTTATACGGGAGGTGGTGGGTTCGAGCCTCAGTGGAGGCGATGCTGACTCTTGTGCAAAGTAGTTATGAACAGATACTGCATTGTTATAGAGTTAGTAGTGTTAAAAAAATGATGTGCTTCACAATCCCCAACATAAGTTTCAAATTTTAATTAATTTAAAATTTGCATATATTTACTCATTTAGAAGGGAAAATGATTTTTTTTTTCTAAATAATATTTGAAGTTTGATATAGTTGATGTTTTACTCTTTTTATCTTAGTACTACTGACTCTGTTACAATGTAGTATCTGTTCATAGCTATGGGCGTGGAGGCTCGAACCCACTCGCATCATCCATGTGGGAGTGTAAACCGGGACACCGGGTACCACTAGACCACAAAGTCTTTGGCAGTTGATGTTTACTTGTTCATGAGTGGTTATCAATGCCACAATAGGTCCCGTACTGTCAAAGCGGGCCGGCCCGTTCCATCACGGGCTTAATTTTTGATGAACTTTTACGGGCTAGCCCGTTAGGTCTGCGGGCTAGGATTCATGCAACCCTAGTCCCCCGTGCAGGTTGGCGAGCAGATTTTTTTTTAATGTTAAATTAAGTATAAATTATAAAGAAAACAAGAATATATATATATATATATATATATATATATAAATTATTTATTTATTTATTTATTAATGAGTACTTGGCCTGCGGCCTGCATTTTCGCGGGCATATTGTTTCATGACCCTAACACGCCCCACCGTGGGACGGGTGTGACCTGGCCCGCAGACTTCGATCCCTTTTGACAGTATTAATGCGTGCATTGTGACTAGCTGTGGAAATTTATTTTTATATTTTTTTAATTGAAGGGGTTCAAAACTATATATATTGTCATGCTATAAATACTATAATTTTTCATAGACCGAATACAAAAAATAAATACAAAGCTATAGTATACAAAATTTTCTTATTTGTTGTCAACAAAATAATTTAAAAGGACATAAAAATCTAACAAAAATATTTGCAATCAAGTTAAAATTTATCTAAAATTTGATTTGATATTACGAATAAAGTATTTGTTGATAAATAATGAAAGTGATATATATGTGTGTGTGTGTGAGAGAGAGAGAATTAAAAATGTTGTATAATGCAAAACGTTATAGTTGAGTTAATGAATGCTTTAGTCCATTGACCATAGTAAAATTATTATTTTGGTCATAGACTATCATTCTTATCAAATTAAGTACTCAACTTAAAAGAATTTGCACAATTTTATCATCCGTTATCTTCCTACAGGAAAAAAATTGAGTAAAATTTTTAAAATTACGAACTTAATTTAATAAAGATGATAGTCGAATATCAAATTAGTAATTTTACTATAGTCAAGTGATCAAATTGGACATTAACTCGTTAAAGTTTATTGATGGCTAAATCATAAGGCAAGATTGAACCACTAAATTGACAGTAAAGGAAGCCTTACATAATTGATTATTCAGGGGTCAAACCATTTACATAAAGTCAAAAAATGCATGAAAAATACTAATTTTCACATATATTTTACCATATCTTTTTTCCTAATAAGGAGTAATATGATATTTTCACATTATTTTATATTTATACGATACTTATAAAGTAACAAATTCATTATGAGTTAATTATGTAAGATTATGTCAAATTGCGTACCAAAAACAAGATTATGTCAAATTGGCAAAATGTTTGATGAGGTCTTAAAATTTATATAACATAGTAGTTATCATACGCGTGTAGCGCGATTAAACTAATGCTTAATGCGTATTTTTAAATTAGTGTTCCTTAATTGGTTAAAGTAGTCATATAATAATGAGAGAAAAAAAATGCTAAATTAATAAAAATCAAAGAAATAGTCTTAATGCTTATATATTTTAATAAAACATAACGAAATTGTAAATAGCTAAATTGCAACTAAAGTAGGTAGAAACAAATAAACTACTTACGTGGGAGCAAATAACGTGTCATCATTGTCACTTGTTTGGACACCGATTCATGTGTAATTGTATTTGTGATCAAGTACTTTATAGTTCGTCCGGACAGGTTTGACAATAACATTTGAGATGATGTATCATTTGTTGATTTGTAAAGTGATATCATACATTACAATGTCATTATCGAACACTATTGATTGAACCCGAGTTCCTTGCATTTAGATATAACATTTACAATGATGTTGGTGGTGAATGAGAGCATCTTCGTAATAATAATAATACTAATAATGATAATAATAATAATAATAATAATAATAAAAAAAGGGAGAAATTTGTTACTATTTATTTACTGTTTTATCCTCAAGTACGATGAGCATATACTTTTTTTTCCAGGCGTTCCAATAGCGTTTTTTGGTTCGTTTTTCTTAATGACATGAACTGTACAACTCCAGTCCACAGTTTGTGTGTCAATATCAATTAACTTTACTGCATTTGTCATGACTAATATCCTTGTGCCATGGGAAATATGTTCATGAAGGATGTTATGAAATAATATAATGGGAACCACAACATAAATTCAAAAACCATAGATTAGGGAGTTAGGAGTAACTAAAATGTGTAAATTATAGAGGAATATAATGAGAACCACAACATTACATATAATGATACAAGTATAGATGAACAGATTATATAATAGATATATTTACATAAAAATATTGAAGTTATACTAATTAATGAGTATACCATCATTGATTTAAAAAAAAAACTGTAACCATTATGAGTACAAATACAAATAATAGAATTAGTATGATAATATTTTGACAATTATACCTATAGAATGTCAAGTAGATGGTGTGTTGCATAATATGTTAAATTTAGTTTTGGAATATATCAGGAATTTAATTGAAGGTTGCACAATAAGAAGAACCTAAAGTACAATATGTTATAACAGACTATTACACTAACATTTTTTAATTCCAATTAGGGTCTAACATTATTGGCTTGTAGAGAAAGAAAAATGATGTGACGAGTTTACTCCATGCGTAGTGCTAGCATTTAATACATAATATATCATTGCTCTCAATACACAATATATCATAATAAAGCATTTGGGTGCATTAAATAATAAAGTAATTATGAATGGATATCAATAATTCAATATATTACTTTAGTATTTGTAACAGTAATCCGAGCACAATTTACTTGTAAAAGGAGCAGAGTAAAGTTAGGATATGGATATAATATGAATAAGTAGTATAATTTGAATTACATTGTTTGGTAGTGATGAAAAGAATTATTGAGAATGAGTAGATAGGAAGTAGTAATTTAAAGACTAAAATACTTTTATGTAATTATAATAATAATAATAATAATAATAACAACAACAATAATAAGCAATTTAGTCGTTTTTCGTTTCCTTCTCAGCTCACTTATATTTTTGAGTACTCTCACTTGTATTTGGTTGACATAAATTGTAATTCAATTACAATCAAATTCAGTAGGGTTGAAAACTACGATGTTTGGTCGGAGAGAATCGTAATTCAATTGGATTGCAATTCTCACAATTCAATAAACTGTGCTATAATTCATATCTCCTCCATATGAATTGTAATTTATTGCGGAAAGGAAAGAAAAAAGAAGAAGAAAAAGATCTTTTTGTCATTCTTAAATAATAATAATATTTTTTTTGAGCAAATAATAATAATAATTATAATTATTATTATAGAGGATTAATGAATTCTGATTGCATAAAGGGAGGGAATTACAATTTAGTGAAATCGCGAATTAGAATTCTTAGGAGATTCATGAATTCTAATTCTTAGAGGAATTTACAAGTCCCTTTAACCAAATATTGTTTTTGTTTTTGTTTTTAAATAACCAAATATTCTTATTTAACATGTAAAAGAATTATATTGTAAATAAAATAAAATTCATGTCAACCAAACAGTCGAGCATAAAACATGTCCTGATGGCGGAAGAAGAAAAAAATAAAAATGGAGTTTTTTTTGAAAACAATAAAAATGGAGTTATTATTATTGTAATGGTCATCTTTATCAGAGTTTCAATTTCATCTTTTTGGGGCGTAGTGAAGAAGGTCCAAAAAGTTATAGTGGCCTAAACGGACGATCCGAAGAACCCCCACCCTTTTTCTCTCTCTCCCTCTGCCCCTCTCTCTCTCTCTCTCTCTCTCTCTCTCTCTCCCCCCTTCAACTACTCATATCTTCTCTCTGCAGAAGACTCAGTAAAAATCATAGTACTACCAAAACTCTTTAAAATCAGAAATTGGGTGTTTGATTTTCTTTTGATTCCTAAGCTGACATCTTTGTTTGAGTTTGAGCAGCTCTAATCACTCATCAATGGACAACATTTAAGCTCTATCAGGTACTGATCTCTCTATCTTTCGTTTTTGGTATTCTTTTCAAATCTTTGTTTGGCTTGAAATTTTTGGAATGAATCGTAAAAGGTGCGGCGATTTTGTGTTTTTGGCAGAACCCATATCGGGGAAGGAGGATCAAAGGAACAGACTAGGAGAAAGGAGAAATCTTTGGTCCGGCTGCGTATAGCTTCTTGAAGAATCATGGCGGTTGTTGAGAATGGGAACGACGGGAATGTGCAGAACGACGTCGTTGCAGCCGATCGTGACCAGTCAACAAAGAATAACAGTGCGCAGAGTGATCAGAGTTTCCAGAATGGCAATGGAGTGCTGGGCGATCAGCGGGCAAAAGTGAACGGTTTGGATGCGAGGAGAAATTTACAGATTGACGAGGAGGATGGCGATGGTCGGGAAGTGTTTAAGAGCGAGAAAGAGATGAGGGATTTGGAAGAGATGCTCTCGAAATTGAATCCCATGGCGGAGGAGTTTGTGCCGCCGTCTCTCAGCATCGGCGGCAGCCTTAGAGTGGTGGCGCTGCCGCCTGGTGGAGGACACTTTGCTAACAATTTTGTTTTGCAGCAGGCTAATTCCGGCCTTCGGAATGGAAACTCCATTAGAAGGGTATATATACATCCATTCATTTTTCTCCTTTTAAAAGCACCAAGAAATTATTACTCTTTTTGTTTTGCAGTCTCTTGAAACTCTTTTCTATATTGTTTCTTATAGTCCCAGTGTGATTTTGAGATTTTAATACTGTGTTCAGAAGAAGAATGGCAATGGTTATGCGAAGAAAAGGATGAATAACCGAACAAGTATGGCTCAAAGAGATGATGTTATAAAGAGGACAGTATATGTATCTGACATTGATCATCAGGTAAAGTATCACAGTTTTGATAGGCGGCTCTTTTTGTGTCATTAAGATGTTTACCTTGATTTGATTACATGTTTTTTGTTTCTCTGAAATGATGTGAGTGCAGGTCACTGAAGAGCAGCTTGCTGGACTCTTTCTCAACTGTGGCCAGGTGCTTTTCCTTTTACCACACTTCAATACTTGCAAACAGATATATGGTTTACCCTTTTGATTATGTTGATGGAACTGCCCTCTCAATGCTTCACCTTACTTTTTGGTGCTGAAGGTTGTTGACTGTCGAATATGTGGCGACCCCAACTCGGTGCTTCGCTTTGCTTTTGTTGAATTTACTGATGAAGGTCGGTTGAGTGATGCTTGTTTATTTTGTATTCGTATTGCATAAGGCCACTGTTGTAAAAATCGGCCTAAGCGGCCGAGGAGATTTTACCCTTAGGTGGCCATTAGTCCGCAGACTAGGCGGCCTAGGCGCCCAAGTCTGACAACTCGGCGCTTGAGTCGGCCAAACTCGGCTCTTGACTAGGCGGCCTAGGCACCTGAGTTGTCCAACTAGGCCGAGTGTTTTTTTTTTGGTGTGCAATGTGTACCTGCTGTGTTTTTCTTATTATTATTACTTGCCCGACTAGACCGCCTAGCGCCTAGCGCCTTCTACAACATTGCATAAGGCACTTGTTAAGGCACTTGTTATACTTTTAACTTGGTGTGCAGAAGGAGCAAGGAATGCTTTGAATCTAGCAGGAACTATGCTTGGATTCTATCCAGTGAGGGTGCTTCCCTCTAAAACTGCTATTGCCCCCGTTAATCCAACATTTCTGCCACAGGTCAGATTTATGGATTCTTCAAATATTTACTTTTGTTGTTAGAGGGCACATTACAGGGTTGCACTGATCGATGTTAAGTTTGTTATCTTCTTCTGGGAGGTTTAGTCTGAAGATGAAAGGGAGATGTGTGCAAGAACTATATATTGTACAAACATTGATAAGAAGGTAACTAAGGATTTAAAATTTTTTTGTTTCGATGTGTTTGCTGAACATCTACTAAAAAATAGGTTAATGGTTGTATATTCTTTCAAATCCAGGTTACTCAAGCAGATGTCAAACTCTTTTTTGAAACCATTTGTGGAGAGGTTTGTAGCTCTTTTGGTATAAAAATATTTCAAAGTTTTGCTCATTGAATTGCATATTCCATTTCTGAAAGTCATCCTAAACGTAGGTTCACCGTTTGCGGTTGCTTGGTGACTATCAGCATTCAACACGCATAGCATTTGTTGAGTTTGTAATGGTAACCACCATAGGCTTCTTCTTACTTTGTCTCCTTTCGCTAACCGCACTGCCCTATCATGATTTGAACTGCAAAATTTGTAATTTTACATATTTTATCTATCTTGTATCAATTATTTGAGCATTGCAATTTTTTGTTGTACCATTCTGCCTTTCTTTTTCTTTATGCATTTTCTACTTGACTATTGTATTTGCCATTTAGGAGGATCTCCGTATGTGTGTATTTGGCTCTGAGGTCAAACTGGAAAATCTGATATGCTAGTTGTTTATTAAACCCATATAGGGTCAGAATTAACACCCTCCCAGCTCTGAAAACCACCAATGTAGGTAGCTACTTCAGACACAGTTTTATATATCCTAATCCTCTACACTTTCTCCTAGGCTGGTTTACTTCCTTTAGTTCCTTGTGGTCCTTTGCCGGTTAGGGTCACAAGGCGGGGTTTGCTCACACTCAAAAGGGTTGTGGGGTTTCGCACGTCATAAAAAGAAAGCCTATTGTTGTTCTCCATTATTATGTGAAGTTTCTGTGTGATCATGGTGTCCCTAAAGCTTTTTCCATGTATTGTGAAATTAACTTTTATGGTTGGTTATATTTCTTATACAGTTAGGTCTAACCTACAATACTGGCATTATTACAATCATGTTTCTGATAGAAATATGATAACAATTATTATTATTATGGTGTCTTGGTGGCCCACAGGAGGAAAGGGTTGGTGTCAGTATGTCACTGCAGGTGGTAGTTTGTAATGATTATGGTGCACTACACTAAAGCATGATAGGATCAAACTAAAGCTGTTGTTTATGTCTTACAGAGATAGGGTTTAGGGTACCAAATTAACAGAAGCTATATTTTTACAGAGATAGGGTTTAGGGTACCAAATTAACAGAAGCTATATTTTTACAGAGATAGGGTTTAGGGTACCAAATTAACAGAAGCTATATTATTATTATTATTATTATTATTATTATTATTTTTGCCTAGTCATTTACAATAATGATATCCATTGAGACATTAGGACATTAGGTGCATCCTACCCATCATCCATGCCAATGATGTTCTGGTGATTATGCACAATTGTTTGTTAGGATGATAATACAAACATTTTTGTGGTGGAATCTAATCACCGTTTTTCTTCTTCTAAACATCACTTTATTAGTATTACCACTCCACTCAGCATACAATTACTGCTCACTGGCTACAATGATTTTGAAAATAGCGTGCTGAAAGTTTGTTGTACTATAATCAGTTTTCTCAGATAGGTCTAATTTGAATATTTTGTGCATATTATTGTTCTTCCATTCTCCTTCTCTTCCTATGTAAACAATGCAAACACAATGACATCTAACAATGGTTTGAACTAACACAATATTCTGTAATTTCCTTTTTCCTATGCTTGTCCATAGTCCGATATTCATTTGCTCAAATTTAATGTGTATGAACAATGGGATGATAAAACTGTAAAACTTTTGTGTCTGATCGATCGATCACTTGTGTATTTGTGAAAATTTTTGTTGGCTTACAGGCTGAGAGCGCGATTGCTGCATTGAACTGCAGTGGCGTTATCTTGGGATCACTTCCGATAAGGTCTGCCTTCTGAACTGCCTGCCTCATTTCTATCGTTGTGTATGCAACATCCGTCTTAAACTCTATCGTTGTGTTTCAGGGTAAGTCCATCGAAGACTCCTGTTCGACCCCGTGCTCCACGCTCTGCTGTGCTGCACTGATCGATCCTCTGCCACCGCTTTAAAGCTGGTCTTGTTCGTATTCTATTCTATACACATAGATGATACAAATACCTCCTCCATATCGCTGTGCTTGGCCGAATCTATGAATTAGGGTTTTGGTGTCGTCCCGTCATGGTTAGGTATCTGCAACCAACGCTTTCTTTTGTAGCTGTGTTTAGATGTTGTAGAGAGTTGGATGGTGTGTTATGAGGCTTAATTTGTGGTAATTTGTGCTTGCCTGCCAAGTATGTTCAGTTCTGTAGGCTGTGCCTCAAACTACTACTCATGTTTCTATTGTTTATACATTGCTTAAGTCTTCTTCCCTAATGCTTCTGTGGATATGATTTTGTTCTTTCCGTGACCTAATTTTCATGGCGAAGGCCCGTGACATGCAGCTCTTGATTTGAATGATGAAATAGATTGTAGTTTTTATTCTTTCAATAAAATATGACAAATAGTGAGAGTATTCTCTGACACAATTGTTATACCATGGACCAGGTAGGGTTTGCATTGCATTCTGAATCCTGATTCATGTGTATGATTTTTTGTGTCTTGCGTTATGAAATTCTGTACTTTATGAGTATAAATTTTTTTTTAGTTGGTAAGTGTATTAGGTGTATTAGAATACGATCATATATCTTTTAGTATGGTGTAGGGCTCGGGAAAGAGACAGTTGTGATAGGAAGTTACTGAGCTGGTAGCAATAGTATGGGAATCGCCAAAAGGTCCCTTCTATTGTTGTGTTGCGGGGTATTTATAGGGTTCAAGGGACACATGCTTAGGGGCTAACAGGTGTGCCATGTGTCTTCCATGTTATGTTATGTGTCTTGTGTTGTGATTTTGTGTGTTTTGTGTTATGAAATTTTGTACCTTATGAGTATGTTAATTACAAATATATAACATTTATATTTTATAACTAGTTAATGAATATAAACATATACATTATATTTAATCAATCCAAACTCCCATTTTATATTTTGTTTAATATCTCTTATGAAACAAAGAGTAAACTTGGACAACTTGAGCTATCGGGTTAGCTGACTATATTTTGTACTATTCCGTTTTGGTCAGGGGACTTAATGACTTCAGGCTGATTTTTATTATAGATAGTTAACGGGCTAATATTTAGTCAATTTTCTCCTGCATTTACGTTAATAAATATAAATTCATACATCATTTAATCAATTCAAACATCCATTTTATATTTTATTCCACACCTCTTATAAAACAATCAATTCAAACATCCATTTTATATTTATTCCACATCTCGTATAAAACAAAGAACAACCTTGAGTAGGTTAAGCTATTGCAGATAAACACACTAGATTCAGGTTAACCCGTTCGGACAATCAAGTTGAACTAGTCTGCTCGACCCAAACTGGAATAACTTGTTCGAACCGTCAAATTTATTGATTTTAGGCAGATTTATTTATCTAACTAAATTTATCAACCCATGCAAATTATTCTGTTGACCCGGGTCCAAAATATCATGGTCTAATACCGTCTAGCCGGCCGAGTTGGGACACTTTTTTTTTAGATTAATATTTATTACTTTATATTTTTATAATTTTAAATCGTAAACATTTAAACTATTAATGTTATAATGTATTAACTAATACTCTAATAGTCTAATAATTAATAATTTAATAAGTAATAAATAATACACTAATAAATAATACAGTAACTAATAACTTAATAAATAATAACTATTAACTTATTAAGTATTTAAGTATTAACTATTTAACTATTAAAGCGTAAAGAATTAAAATATTATACACTTTACAATTATTAACTCTTAAAATATTTTTAAAAAAATTTAAAGAAATTTTTTTTAAAAATAAAATAAAAAATCGGGGGCCTATCAATTTTTTAACTTTACAAAATATAAAATTTACAACTAAATGTTCATAATTTATATACTAAATGTTCACAATTTGAATTGTAAATATTTAATATGTATATTGTGATGGGTCCATGTATAAGTGGTATAACCCATCAGTGGGCCGCATAAGAGGCCAACATTTAGTCAATTTCTTCGAAATAAATAGATTGTTTTAGCCCATAAGTGGGCCCCATATAGGTTGATAATTAACGGGCCTGTATTCAGTCGATTTGTTCCATGTAATTTTTTGTTTTTGAAACCATTTAAAAGAAGAATTATTGTTGAGAGTGGGATTTAAACCCACGCCCTTTCGGACCAGAACCTTAATCTGGCGCCTTAGACCAACTCGGCCATCTCAACCTTGTTGTTTGAAGGTATACTAGTTATATAATATAGAATAATTGATTCTGCAATAACTTTGCCTGTTTTGGTCCCTAAACTTTATATTGACGGTAGATTTTGTCCTTTAGAGTTGTATAAACATTTTCCGTTAATTTTTCTTAAAGTAGTGTTTTTAGTCCATTACAACAAAATTTGTCAAAAAAATTTAAGAACTCTTATTTTGTAAGGTTAGTTTGATCACAAGCTTTATTCTACATATTCTTTTATTCAATGTATTCCATTTTCAACTCAAGAAATCACAAATATTAGACTAGCGTGATATCTTTTATCAAATAACACTAGACAAATTTGAGCACTTGAGTTAAAATGACATAGGTTGAGGAATGTGATACGTAAGATGAAGATTGATACATAGATAACAAAAACTAATCTTTCAAAACTACAATTTCAAAATTTTTTATTTAGAACTAACATCGTTTGTCTATGAGCAAAACATGTTACACCAGACTCATGGACCAAAATTGCTTTCTCATTTGCTTGCATATAATTGTATAAAAACAACAATTTATTCATTTAGTTGTAATTGTGATATAGATTTATTTCTTTAATTATTTTTAATATAGATTTAGTTCATATTTTTTTAACAAAATAAGAAATTATCTCAAGGTTTGTCACCTTTTGAATGATGACCGTTCACTAGATTTCTCTTATGCATGTTGCATCAATTAGGGGTTGTTATTCCCTTGTCAAACACTTTGAATCAGTGTCTTTTTGGTTTATCCGTCGATCAACGAAAGTGCTTACACACACATTAGCGAGAGCCGTCGATTCTCAGTTTGATTTTTCTATTTGGAACGTTTCTATTCCCAGGCCACTTGCATTCTGTTGGAAAATTGCACTAAAAATGACATTTTAAGTGGCCATTTTGTGGTATAAATATATGTGGGTCCACTTCCGATTTGGGTCGGGTCAAAGTAGATTCGGGCTCTTCGTAGTTAGACGAAGAGATCGATATATTATACGCTCAAAATGGATAATGGGTGAATGAGAATTGATTCTCAAAGTAGACCCATTTGAGATGGAATTTGGGTGGGAAAAGAAACTTATGTAGCTTTTGTCCCACATTGATTGGGAATGAACATTTGCCCCACTATATATACAAGAGTCTTTTTATAACTAAGTAACTTGTATAGCATAGAGGCTCTCTCTCGCAC
>CM008332.1:18275634-18289880 GCA_002525835.2 Ipomoea batatas
GGAGACAGCGCGCCATTCCTTGCGAGAAGCCTGAGCCGAAGAGACTGAGAGAGAAACGCCGCGTGCAGCGGCAACACCAGCCGCGGCTTCCATCAGCTAACGAAAATCGGAGGTGACTCCAATTCCACAGAAACCCTAATTTTAAAACCCTAAGAAACAATCAAAAACTGAAATACAAATTCAAACATAAAAATCTGCAGATAGAAAAAGAAGAGTAAAAGGGAGAGGCAAAGAAAGTTGAAATCAAAGAATGATTGAGTGAATGGTTGTACCTTTTAGGGCGGTGGGTGTGTCGGGGTTGAAAGGGACGGGCGGAGAGGGAATGGTTGACGCGAAACGACGGAGGGAGAGACCACACTCCTGTCCTCCGATTGGATTGGATTGGATTTGGGTTCTAACACACTCACTCTCACTGTGAGGCTCCCGCCATTTATAGCAAGATCGTGCAACTCTCTCTAAATAGATTCACTTTCCTCAAGGGGCTTGCTTCAGTGCGACTCTCTCTTTACAGGGGCCGTCCAAACTTCAAAGTATCTCAAATTCTTTGTGTTATATTCACTCTCCTAATTTATAACATTTTTTTTTTTTGTTTTTTGTTTTAATACTCATGACTCTCTCTTCTAGATAATATCATTGTTCTATACATTTTTTAACATTCTTAACCTAAAAAATCTAAATCTCTTCAACAGGTATTCGAATATATGACCACTGATTTGGGATGATAATTAAAATGTCATCACGCTACATGTTAGTTGTCCTGTTTTATTTAGTTCTTTTACTATTATTGAGGAAATGTTTAATTAAGGACTTTTGTATTCTCTATCAAATTAGACACTTATTACTAGTATTTTGTACGCGTGATGCGCGAAAATTCATGCCCAATATTAAAACATTAATAAATACAAATAATTAAAATTTATAATTCGAATTATATATACACAAATAATATATGTATTTTTTTTGAGTACTACTGACTCGGTTACAATGTAGTATCTGTTCATAGCTACTTTCTCAACCTAATATATGTATTTTATACACACACATATATGATTTGCAATTAATAGAAATTTAATTAAAATATAATCAACCATTAAATTAATTATATCATGATTTTAATAAAATGATAATTAAAAATAGGAAAAAGATATGATAGATATAGGTGTATGGTAATAATAATGGAGTTAAAAAGTAACAGTCTTATAACAGTGTAAGGATAATTTTGTATAACAAGAATGTAGTATGGACAATTTTGTCTAATAACATTGAAGTGTACAACATTTAAAGCCAAATGTATACATTTATTAGCATACAAAAAGAGGAACATAAATCAAGGATATAACCTTGATTAAGACTTATTGTGTTTTTAGATATACTAGTTTTACATGCACATTGCGCAAATGGATTAATGTCCAATATTTATATTTAAATAAATATTTGAAAGTATACTAATGCAAGATTACATAGGAGAAGTTGAAGTTTATACATATATAATTGAATGTCGAATTTGTTTATTTAAATATGTAACTCAAAGTATATGAATCCAAGATAATATAGGAAATTCATTATAATTGTCACTAAAATAAATGTTTACAACTTTTTAAAATCGATAGTCTAAATACTTGGTATAAAAACGATAGTCTAAATAAATACTATTTTTGGTTTGGATTTTTCTAAGTATTCTTAATTCTCTTTTGAGTAACATATATAGTCATTGTCTTCATCTTCATTATTTGTCCTCTTCCTTATTGAAATCAACAAGTAAGTTAATAATTAATGATAAATTTGAAAATCTCAAGAAAAAATAAAAATCTAAACAATCTGAACTATCCATTTGATTTAATAATTTGACCGTCAGTTTTTATTCCTAACTTTTTTTACTCTTATTAATATAGTAGATTTATTTGTCTATTTTTGTTCTTTTATTTTTGGATTCAAATCTTTTAATAGTAATGAATCAAAAATGAGGAAGAAGAAAAAAGTTTATTGTCTATTGTTGATGCAATTAATATAGAACTTTAAAGCACATACATACATACATAGGAGTGTTCATGTGAGAACATGTTCCCGTTCAAAAAGTGAATATTGATCCATTAAGTTGAATTGATAAACAATTTATGGTTGCTAATAAATAAAAAGAAAATTGACATTGTCAGTTTTATAAATAATTAAATATTACAAACTTCACATTTTACATTTTTGTAATAATTATAAAATTGATATGGTAATTCTACTTTTTTAATAACTAAAACCCTCAACCAATGATGAACTATGATAGGAGGTTGCGTATTCACATGAGAACACATGTTATTATAGAACTATGAGGATGAATCATACCCATTGAATCCAATAGCATACACGGCTGAGATGATGTCTACATTATTATGGTAATAGTGCCTAAATATAATGATTGAGGGCAAAGAAGAAATTCAAGACTAATTACAATTATGAGAGGATTTTAATTAACAAACATAGAGTTGAAGTTGAACAACATATGCAATTTATTCATGTGAGCAACCTCTTAGAAAATCGTGAGCCATGCTTGGATTTTTTGTGTGCCAAAATTGTATATGTTGTGTGTACCACATTATTACGCCCAATTGTACACGAATAGCAATGGTATTTTTATTACTAAGTTTTTAATAAAAACACACGCACTTGCACAATTTTTAGAAGTATGACTATAAGAATGTGTGAAAATCTCGAATTTGAATATTAAATGTGTTTAGAAATATTAAAAACTACAAGCACATGATAATTTGTTATAATTTAGATAGGAAAAAGATGTAATTCGAATTTGTTATTACTAAATTGATAATGATAGCACAGTTTTAACGAAATAAAAATAGAATTATGTTATTACTAATTTTTTGTTATAAAACTAGTGATGTAATCGAATTTGTTATTACTAAATAAAAATATAATTATGTTGTTACTGCTTTTTTGTTATAAAACTAGTGATGTAATTCGGATTTGTTATAAACTAGTTATTACTAAATTGATAGTGATAGCGCATATGTAATTTGAATTTGTTATTACTAAATTGATAATGTGACACTTATTGGTATATTTTATGCACTGAACATCAGACGGACAAGAGAGTAATGGTCTAGCATGCGAGGTGGAAATATGTCAAGAAAAACATGACGAATTTATACCGGATTGTGGCAAAACAATAAAATCATACCTCGGTCAACAATTTGAAACAGTAGACGAAGGTATTCAGTCTTACCTCCGTGATGGATTTCGATGTTAGATGTAGCACAATGAGGAAGAACTGAGATGGTAATGTTGGAGTGAAGTATTTGCTTTGTTCCAGAGAAGGGAACACAATGAACATAAATGAAGAGAACAAAATCACAAATGAGGACACCACACCAAATATAAAGACACGGCGATGCTTCTCAAATCGGGTCGGATGCAAGACAAGATGTGGCCTTAAGCGTCAAAAAGATGGTTACTATGCGGTGAATGTATTACAAGAGATACACAACCACCATTTATGCTCACTGCTGCCAAGACCCTTCCTAAAGATAACCCCGTAAGCTGGATATTTATCATCAAGCATTCATAGCAACCTGTGCAAAAGCGAACATAGGACCATCAAACCCGCTCGAGCTATACAAAGAACTGGTGGGGGGATTCAATAATATTGGGGTAACATGTGTTGAGTTTAGAAATTGCAGGAGAGACATATATGCACGCCTACAGGAAGTTGATGCACAAGTAGTGATAGACAAATACGAAAAAAAGCAGGCATTGTTTCTGACGTATACATTTGATTACGATGTGGATGAAGAAAACCAACTTCGGAGAGTGTTTTGGGCTAACCCAACAACTAAGAAAACTATCAACACTTTGGAGATATAGTCTCATTCGATGCAATGTACCGCACCAACATGTTAGCAATAATTATTCTATAAATTCCCATTTTGTAAATAATGTGTGCATGAATATGAAAAGTTGTGTGATAAATCTGTTTAGATTGTGTGCCCGTCCAAATGAATACTAACTGCGATTTGTGTGCAAGTATAAGCTGATCTTTGTGCCATTTACTGGGATTGATAATCACAAGAAGTGCATGACATTTGGAGCAGAGCTCATTTCGAAGGAAGATATACCATCATACATTTAGCTACTAAATGCATTCAAACGTTGTATGGGGCACACACCAACCTATATAATAATTGACCAATACCCCGCAATGAAGGAAGCAATTCCCTAGGTGTTCCCGGAGTCAAGGCAGCATTTCTGTATGTGGCACATCATGACAAAAGTGGGTGAAAATGTGGAAGTGAAATTAGCAAACAACGAAACCATTCGAAACAAATTAAATGCAGTGGTGTGGGACGAAACCTTGGGACATGAAGAGTTCGAGCTAAATTGGCATGCAGTAATGGCGGAGTACGGACCAAAAGACCACCGATGGTTCACACAATTGTTTGACGGAAGATCAAATTAGATAGAGGCTTATTTCAATGAAGTCTTTATGGGTGGCCTAATGCGAACAACGTCACGATTCGAAGCAGAGAGCGGACTATTCGGAGACTGCATCAACGATCATGGATCGTTGTTAGAATTTTCACCCAATTCAAAAGCATGCTAGATATGCAACACCCCAAACAAACATGATTAGTTACAGAGTGCAAAGCCTCACTCCCAACTATGAAGACACCTCTAAGGATTGAGAAGCATGCAACCTCCATGTACACAACTACAGTATTCTACGATGTCCAGAAGGAGATATACGAAGGGTGTTTTTCATGCAATATCACAAGTAAGGACCAATTACAGATTAACAGGATAACATTTTGTAAACAATCCATGAAGGACAGAATAAAACATTCAAAGTAAAATATGAAAAAGATAATGGGGTAGTGGAGTGTTCATGTGGGAAATTCAACAGGGTGGGAATATTATGCAGGCATGTTTTTGTAGTTCTAAAGGACGAGAACGCAGAAATGATACCACCAAAGTACATAGTGCCAAGGTGGGCAAAAAATGCTTGTGCATACAACACAAATGACACATGCAAGGAACTAGGTGCAACAGACAATAAAGAAGAGGACAACGCACTAGCAGCAAAACTGTGGAATGAGTTCTAAACCTGCATGGCACTATGAAAGGGGAACACAATAGAAATGCTGAAAAATGTTAAACTTGATGCAAGACCACAAAGGTAAAATGTTGAAGAGTAGAGGAAAAACACATGATAAAAGTAGCAATACTGAATTACTAGAGACATTTTATGGCACACAAACAACCACTAGCGTAACAGTCAAACCACCTCAAATATCATAGAACAAAGAAAGTGGAAAGTGGTTAGAGAGAGCGCACATGAAAAAGCAGCTGAACAAAACGGGAAAGACGATCGGTGCTGTCATACTTGTGACCAACCAGTAGGGCTGTCAAAAAGGGCCGAGGCCTGCGGGCCGGCCCGCACCCGCCCTGCGGTGGGGCGGGTTAGGGTTATAAAATATGCGGCCCGCTAAGGAGCGGGCCTAACGGGCCTGGCCCGCTAAGGCCCGCGGCCTGCGCGGGCTAACCCGCGAGGGTTGCGGGCTGGCCCGCGGGCCAGGCATTATTTAAAAAAAATTATATATATATATATATAATATATGTGATATAATATATTTAATATATAATATAATAATTTTTTCTTGATGCCAACCATCCCAACTTCCCAAGTCAGCATGTTTCACTTTTGTTTTCTTCTATTTTTTTTTATTTTGCTTTTGTCAATTCCCATGCCTCCACCCTATTATGCTGCCCAATCAAATCCTCTTCCTTCATCTCTACAAAACTAAAACTTTCACTCCCATGACTTAGCTACCATCCAAATTCCTCACAACTCCTTGTCTGCCACTTCGTTTTTTTTTCATCAATAATGGCATGATTGAGGATTTGAGGCCTTGAGGGGAATATCAATCCAGCGTCCATCTTTGAGGAGATGAAGGTCGCCGACCTTGTAGAGTTGTAGTCCTGGAAGAGAAGGATGAGGTCGCCGGAAAATGGTTGTTGCCGACTGCGACGTTTGCCAGGAAATCGCGTAACGTAAGTACAGGTTTTACGGGCACCGTTGATCTGTGTTTGGACTTTGGATGCGCGGCGGCTGGAGGGTTTCTTCATTAAATTTATCTACTTAATTTGTAATAAATAATAATTAAAAAAAAGCCCGCGGGGCCCGTGAACCCGCACGGGGCGGGCTAGGGTTGAGTGATTTCTGGGCCTAACGGGCCTGGCCCGCTTAGCCCGCCAAAAATTTGGCCCACATCGGGGCGGGCCGGCCCGTTTTGACAGCCCTACCAACCAGTCCGCCAAGACAGCCGTAACTATCCACTGAAAAAAAAAAACAAGTGCAGATCAAGGGAATGAGTAGCAAAGTTATCATAAAATTTAATTCTACATTCCAAAAAAAAGGACAATGCAGTTAATAAAAACAATTACATTTAGATATGAAAAGTGCAATATTTAATGCTTATAAAAAAGTTGTCATGACTTATAAGAATTATGCTCAAATACGTACACAGTTGAGTACGAAATCGCAAAGTATCAAACGCCATAGACTAACACACGTTAAAGGCACACAATAAACCCAAGAGTGCACACAAAAACTAATTACATGGGCACACAAATAGACGACGTGAAAATCTGGTTAATTAAAAAAATGAGACTATAAGTGCACACACCATAAAGCACATGGGCCCAAATATAAATTCTGATAGGCACACAAACGTACACATGAAGAAGGTACACAATATAGCGAAAGAGTGAACCCAATGAACTAAGAAAAATCCCAATAGTGCACACAAGGTAATTACATGGGCACACAAATAAACATGGTGAAAATCTGGTTACTTAAAAAAATGAGACTATAAGTGCACACACAAAAAAGCACATGGGCACAAATATAATGGAACTTGGGCACACAACAAAAAAACACATGGGCACAAATGAAAATTTTGTCAGGCGCACAAACGCATGAAGAAGGCACACAGCATTGCGAAAGAGTGCACACAATGAACCATGAAAATGAATAAACCACAATTATAACTATAAACCCATTGCACAACAGAAATTATGAAAATCAACATTAAACCAAAAATAAACTACTCCCTCCGTCTCGAAATATGTCTTACTTTGCTTTTACACGAATTTTTAAGAAACAAGAAAAAGAATACAAGTTTTCCTATTTCGCCCCCAACTTACCATGTGACGATTTGACTATTCTTCTTTGCATCTAACCCACTTGTACTTTATTGGAAAAAGTAACCCATTTGTCCTAAGTCTTTCTCTCTCTCCTTTCCTTCCCTGATATCCTTAATCTTTCTCACCTCTGCTGCTCTACGAATTGATACTTCAAGGTCTATCTTCCTTTCTCCTCTTTCATTTCTTTCTCACCTCTACAAAAATGGAGTCCCTGGTAAATCTAGCAAAATCTCTATGAGTTATCTTCTTTCGAAAATTGATGGAGTTCGATGCTTTCTTCAAAAATTAGGAGCTTTCAACCTTTGATTGGAACCATGAGCAATGACAACCTTCGATTTAATTAAAGAAAAAGGTTGGTCTTTTTAACATCATCTAAGGTTTATTTTTTGTAAAATTTGTTCTAATTTTCAAGATAATTTTTACTCGTTAATTTTTTGGATCCCTAATACGCAATAGTTAATTTCTTACTGGTATTTTACTTTTACAGAGTGCTCTGTTTTTTTTTTTTTAATTCTAGAAAGAATATTTTCTTTGGTAAATTTGGACTATCACCTTGATCTTTGTTTTTACTCTCTACTTATATAGAAGAAGAATAAGATTTTGTGAAAAAATAGCGGTAAGTTTTTGCGCCAAAAATTGATTTGACAATTACCGATTAAAATATGAAGTATTCTTTATTTTACCAGTCAATAAAATGGCAGTGTATTCACCTTTGCAAAAATACATAGTAGTAACTTCTTTTACAGTACTCTTTAGAAAACTCTTCTATACATCTTTAGTTTTTTCGTTTTCTTAATTGAGGTTTTAGAGGAAGATAATCCCAATGATGTTCAAATATCCAAGTTTGTTAAGAGAGTGCCTAATGATAAAAGAAAGATTATATTTGAAGCTTTATTGAATTACAATGTTGAAGGAAAAGTAAGACATGGAGAAATTAGAGATGTTGCAAGTATATACTCTCTTTCTACCAGGACTGTTAGTCAAATATGGAAAAAAGGGGATTGATTGTGTTAAACATGGTGTGCCTGTTGATACTTCTTTGAACTTGACAGGAAATGTTGACAGAAAAATGATTCAGATTAATCCTGATGAAGTTTCAAGAATTCCTTTGAATCGTCGTACAACAATTCGCTCAATGGCTACTACTCTAAATATGTCAAAGACAAGTCTGCATAGAAGAGTTAAAGAAGGATCCTTGAAGTCACACTCATGCTATAAATTCATTACTAACAGAGGAAAATCGAAAGGTTAGATTACAATTTTCATATCTATGATCGATTCGAATTCGCCTCCGCATAATTCATCTTTCATAGATATGTATGATCGTGTTCATATAGATGAAAAATGGTTCTTCCTCTCTAAATCTTCTCAAAAATATTACCTATTGTCCGATGAAGGTGAACCATACCGTACTTGTAAAAGTAAAAAGTTTATAGCTAAAGTGATGTTTCTATGTGCTGTTGCCCGCCCACGATTTGATTCAGAGAGAAATGAAATGTTTGATGGAAAATTTGGAATATTCCCATTTATTTATAAGCAGCTAAGTGTAGGGGTAAAAATTGAGAAGCCGGAACATTGGTAACTAAGCCAATTGAATCAGTAAATAAAGAAGTTACTAGGAAATGGTTGGTTGATTATGTATTGCCTGCAATACGGGTAAAATGGCCACTTAGTAGTTCAAAGTCTATATTTATTCAACAAGACAATGCAAAGCCACATATTAGTGTAAATGATGCTGAATTTCTTGAGGCTGCCCAAAAAAATGGCTTTGACATTCGCTTAACATGGCAACCTCCAAACAGTCCGGACATGAATGTGCTAGATCTTGTTTTTTTTAGAGCTATTCAGTATTTGCAATATCAAGAATCCCCACGTAATGTTGATGAACTTGTTGTTGCTACTCAAAAGGCTTTTGATGATATATCAATAGAAAGTCTAAGTAATATTTTTTTGACTCTACAACTATGCATGGTTGAAGTCATGAAAAGGTTTGGAGGGAACAATTACAAGATTCCACACATAAATAAGCAAAAGTTGGAACAAGAAGGTCAACTACCTACTACCATCTCCTGTGATATGGAAGTTTTAAATGAAGAAATTTCAAGCCTTCAACATTAATATTTGATGTACATTTTGTATTTTGTGGTTATCATTGCAAAAGTAAGGAATAGTATATTTTGATGTAAATTTTATAATCTGCATAGTCAATGTTTTATTTTGTGTTTAACTGTTTAAATATCTAGTAGGACTATGGAGATATTGTAACATGGAACTATGGTGATTAATGACTTAGTACTGTATTTTGTTTTTTTTTTTCTAAGCCAATGGAATACTTAGAAATTGAATATCTTTTCAAGAATACTTTGAGCTAATTAATGACTTAGTAATTTGAACTATGGTGATTAATGACTTACTGGTTTTGTTTGGAATGTTTGCTAAAAAATGGTGAGAGTTACAGTGTTGGATGATGCTCTCAAGAGCATGTACATCGAGTTTGGGAGGTACAACAGATTTTCTGATTTTCTGAGAGATTTCCAACAAACAGTTGTTGTGTCTGTATGCAGTCTTGTAGCACTCAACCATGAATCCAACGCTATCCAAAAAAAAAAAAAAAACCCTGCGTGATTTTCATTGTCATCTTCTTCCCACGAGCATCACAGAAATTGACTTCACCATTCACCTTTAATTTAGTGAAATTCTTGGCTAACCACATACAGAACATTATCAGGTGATTGTTAAGTTTCTTTTCGTTATGCGAAAGCATGGGTACATTGGGGTGTTTGAGTATGTGGATTATTACAGAGCTAGAAAAATTTGAGTAGAGTTTGTTGTTTTTACTAAGTTTCTTGTTGACAATAATGGTTGAGATCTATATGTTTGATTTTAACTTTCTTTTTGTTAAGATTTGAGTACAGCTTGTTGCCTTTATTTCATTTTGGAACGATGTGTTCGACTAATACGTTTAGCAAAATGTAGATAATTTCTCTGTTAAAAAATTACAGAGTACTCCGATAACTATTTTAAAATATTCATAATTGACCAAAAGTCAAAGTTTGGTTTTCGGTTCGTTATGTCGATTATAAAAAAAATCAAATGTCATAACCCATTAAAAACCTATTCAGCGAATAATCGAAATTTTAAACGTCTATAATTAATTCTCAAATAATAAAAAAAATTACCGCAAATTTATCAATTAAAATTAATAACCGATAATTGACCAAAAACGAAAAAAATATATCGATTCGATATCGGTAATTGGTTTCTTCATTTTTATAATTGACCAAAAACAAAAACAAAAATTATCGATTATTCGATATCGGTTATTGATTTTGTCATTTTTATAATTGACAAAAAAATTTATCGATTCGATATCGGTTATTGATTCCGTCATTTTTATAGTTGACCAAAACAGAAAAAAAAAAATTTTATCGATTCGATATTGCTTATTGATTTCATCATTTTTATAATTGACCAAAATTTTTTTATCTATTATTCGAGATTTGTTATTGGTTTCGTCATTTTTATAATTGACCAAAAAAAATTATCGATTCGATATCAGTTATTGATTTCATCATTTTTATAATTGACCAAAAAAAAAAATTATCGATCCGATATCGGTTATTGATTCCGTCATTTTTACAATTGACAAAAAACAAAAAAACAAAATTATCAATTATTCGATACCGGTTATTGATTTTGTTAGGAATATATTGTAATTGTTTTGATGAACCAAAAATGTAATATTAGACCCCCAATTTTATTTTGAGTCTAGTATAGGATTTACGCCGAGTACAAGCCTAGAAAATTGTGTGGAAATTGTAAAAATATAAATTTTTAATTTATACTTGCAAATCGTTTGCTTACACTTTACAAATTGAGAAGATTTTGAAGATTGGTCAAGTCTCGTGTACATCCTTGAACGTGACAACATTTGGTTCGAATTGCATGAATTAATTCTTTGAAAGAATTAATTTAATTCAAGGTGAGGATGTTGCAATTAAAGGTCAAAATCAAGAAGTCAACTAGAATGCGTTCTGTCACAAATTATTTGGAGTTGAGGATGACCTCTTGAAGATTAAGTAGTGTGGCTAAGCTTAATTTAATTAAGGTAAGGATGACCTCTCACAAATTAGAAGAAGGCTAATTTTGTGATGAGGATATGACTATGCACAATGAGGACGACCGTGCCTATTTAAAGGAGAAGAGGCTGACTTGCTCTTAATTAAAGGAGAGGATGCCCGTGTGCAATTAAATATGAGGATGACTTGCAACATTAATAGGAGAATGAGGCTAACTCCTTGGAGAAGAGGCTGACCATGCACTAAGTAAAGATGAGGCTAACAGTGTGCACTATTTTGAAGGTTGAAGCTGATTTACATTATTTAATGAAGGTCAACCTATTTCCTATTATTATAAGGAGGCTAACTGATTTATCCCAAAAAGAGGATGACTACGACATGATCAAGGAATAAAAATAGGATGACCTATTTTTATTTATTCTCAAGGAGGTCAATTGCCAACATGAAGGAATTCTAAAAAGGGAAATATTATTTTTCCTAATATGGCATGAGGATGACTCCTGAAGGTGAATTAGTTGCTCCCACTGCCCCCATATTGGCTTCGCCCAGCAACTATCCCCCTCCCTCCACCCCACCTCACACACACACAATTTAATGCGATATATGTATATATATATATAAAGGGAAGAAGTGGAGTGAGGTGGGGTCGGGGGATGGGGATAGTTGCTCCCACTGCATGCCCCTGTAGTGGCTTCGCCGCTATAGTGACTTCGCACCTATATGCAATTGCTCGTCATTAAGGTGTGTGTGTGTGTGTGTATATATATATATATATGTGTGTGTGTGTGTGTATGTATGTATGTATGTATGTATGTATGCATGCATACATACATATATATATGGGCACACTCAGGTGAAAACTCTCGTCCATGAGAGAAATAAGAACGATTCACAACCGTCCACGTGTCTAGATCAAAGAATCAGATGTAATTTTAAAGAAACGCCGCGGTGGAATTTTCATAAATAACTCAAACTTTGGTGCAAGCAAATGTGCTATAAGTGCAAGTACTTGGTGCACTTTACAATTTACTTGCACTTGTAATACAATTTACTTGCACTTAGGTTCACTATATGAAACTGCTACTTACACTTCTAGTATATTTTACTTGCACTTCGATGTTCAATTATTTACGAAAATGTCATCGCGTTTTTTTTTTAAATTAGTGTTTCTGATCCGTTAGATCTGGACACTGGACGGATGGCATGCGTTCTCATCACTCTCTCTTGGACAAATAGTTCACAACTGAACGCAGTCCTATATATATAAGAGGTCTACACCGGCCCCCTGCAGGGACATCTTTATCTTTTCAGTACTCCGTTCTAAGAGGTCTTGTACCTCCGACTGCTTAGGACTTGAGACCGTTTTTTCTATCTAATTGATTAATTATATTGCAGTTCTTTTGTGGCTCCATAATCAACTTGAATTAATTTAAACTTAAAATATTAGTTTGGTTTTTATTTTCAAGAGTCATTTCCATTTTTGGCTGTTATTGGGGCATTGCTAATTTTAGTCCACTTCATTAATTTTTGCCACATTGAAGCCAATTTTATTTAGTCCTTGTCACTTTTAGTCCACCGTTAAAATTTTTGTCAAATGACAGTCCAAAACAGGAGTATTTTGATCTTTTGATGCTTTGATAGTCTCTTTTACCCTTTGAAGTGGTTTTCCTTACACATTTTCATCCAATGAAGAGGTCCGACGAAAGCCATGGCTTTGTAATGTGCTCACATGGCTTTCACTGGACCTCTTCATTGGATGAAAATATGTAAGGAAAACCACTGGAAAGGGTCAAGGAGATGACCAAAACATGAAAAGATAAAAAAAAAATACCTCTGTTTTAGATGACCGTTTGACGAAAATTTTAACGATGGACTAAAAGTGGCAAGGATTAAATAAGACTGATCGCAATGTGGCAAAAATTAATGAATTGGACTAAAATTGGCAATGCCCCATAACAGTAGGACCAAATATGGAAATGACTCTATTTTTAACTAGAATAGTCTTCAAGTGATACTCTGGATAATTTTTATGCACAATATTGTTTTTATTAAAATTTATTTTATTTATTCGTTTCATACAATTTGTTTCTTTTCTTTATACGGAGTATAATAATTGGGAATAATGATCAAATATTTTTAATATGCCAACCCTTGTAGTCTAGTGAGTGGCACAAAGTGACTCTCTCAAATGAGAGGTCATGTGTTTGAGCCTTAGTGGAAGGATATTTACCACTACATTTTGTAACAGAAAACGACATTCCAAATTAAACCTAACCCATAAGTTGTATAGTAGTAATTACATGTTTTTATTTTTACACCCAAAAGTAAATCAAGATTTTGATTTTTGCTTCTTTGTTCTTAAAATCAATTCAAAGTATTTTGATGTCTAAAATATATTACGAAATTTGAAAGAATTGGAGATTGGATTTGGGAGAAGAATTGGAAATTTGATGGGCTCCATTATTGGGCCTTGTTCATTCGATAGTTGTAAATTTGTTCTTTTTTTTCCAACATTGTTGTGTTAGGCCTATCAGGCCTATTTTTTTTTTCCATTTTAATTTGATGGGCCTAGGAATAGAGTTTTCCCGGTGTGAGGGTGCTACTGTGCTAAGCCGAATTTCGAATTTTGATCCCAACACTTCGTCGACTTGTTGGGCAAATTATTGTGTGGACCATGAACATAAGGTACATTATTTTTGTACTGAAAGTACATTATTTTATACTGAAGGTATATTATTTTATAGTACTATAAAATAATGTACCTTCAGTACAAAAATAATGTACCCTAAAATAATGCACAAAAATAATGTATTTTTAATATATTAAAAATGTACTTTTTATTTATGATCCACACAGTTGTGTGGACCATGGTCCATGCAATAATGATTGTACTTGTTGCGACTAAAATAGTGTTGAATTTGACAAAAGATTTGTGGTTTGTTTGGTTTATACTTTATTGGA
>CM008332.1:18304145-18317955 GCA_002525835.2 Ipomoea batatas
CGTATATTATTATATTATATATTATATATTATATATTATTTATATACAAAGTATATAAGAAATTAAATGTTAAAATCCTAGAAGTTCATTTGTTTTGTTATGTACTTATATTTGGACTTTGGACTTTGAAGGAGTTTGAAACAATTTAAAGTGTTTGGGCATTTTATGATTATGTATTTTTGTTTAAAAGTTTGAAACTTTGGATATTTATAGTAATTTTAGAGTTTGAATATTTTAATTTTATTGATTTATGTATGTTGAATTTAGGCTTTGTTTAAGGATTCAATGCTTAGTTTCTTTTTTATAGTATTACTTTTTTTCTTAATTTACATAATTTAAAAAACTCCCTGTGGGGATTCCCCGTCCCCGAAAAATCCCCGCGGGGACGGGGGTGGGGAATAATTCTCCATCCCCGCCGGGGAAGGGGGCGGGGACGGGGACCCCATTCCCCGCCCCGTTGACATCCCTAAATGTAATAATATGAAGAATGGTAAAATAGTAATTCACCATAGAATACAATGCCACAAAATTAAAAATTGCAATTCCTATGGGGACCCTAGGAATTGCAATTTCATGTGGAATTGTAATTCCATGGAGTTTGGTAGGAATGGAATTACAATTCCATCCTACCAAACACCCCATGATTAGTGGGATTCTGATTTCTGGAAATTTAACCTGTCGAATGAATTTTTCCTTTTTAAATAGGCCTGCCAAACTCGTGGGTTTAGGCGGGGCAGACTAAAAAACCTACTATAATACGGGCTTTAAAAAAAATCAAAGCTCGTCCCACCCTTTTAGCGGGGCGGGTCAAGCTAGCCCAGTCGGCTTAGCCCGTTTTTAGTTTTGAGAAATCTAATTTGCTTACTGGTTTTTTATGTCATTTTGAAATTAATAGCTTTTTAAAGCTAGTCTATATATTGGCTTTGTTTGTCAAAATTTGTTGGATTTGATTTATTTTAATGATTTGAATAGCTTTTTAAAGCTAGTCTATGTATTTGCTTTGTTTGTCAAATGAATTTGTCAAAATTTGTTGGATTTCCTATTTTAATGATTTTGATCAAATCATTAAAATAAATGTCTAGTAATTGGCGATGTGATTGAACAAATAGCTATCAATACGCTGATTCTGAAACATTAAATGGAGCAGCATTCTAATTTCTAAATTCATTAATTGAATTTATTTTGTTAAAAAATTTCTTTGTCCACTACTTGGTAAAAATTACTTCTCTTGTCATTTTTTTTTGGAGCAATTCTCTTGTCATCTTATATATTCACCCACTTTCAAACTTAACTTCCTCTTTGTATTTCTAATATTGATTATTATTATTACCCACATTTTAAAAAAATATATTGAAGATTTGTATTTCAAAAGTACTTATTATTATTGAAAATTTAGTCATTTTTTTTTTCGACCATCCAAAAACTAGAGAAAGATTATTTAAGTTTTTTCCTTACCTTCACCAAAGGTGGATGGAACCTTAGATGGATGATAGGAAATAATTTAATTTTGGTAGCATATTTTAAATTTTGAAAATTTTAGTTATATGTGTGTGCGCGCCGGGGCGGGGGAGGGGGGTTGAATAAGGAAAGAATAAAAAGAGAAGAGAAAGAAGCAAAAGGGATGGGTGGCAGTTCTTATATCGTGGACCGCGGTCCTTAAAACGACGTCGTTTTGATTAATGAAACAGGCGGATGAATTCGCGCCACTCACTTTCTTTTCATATATACTGCACTTTCTTTTCATATATACTGCACTTTCTTTTCAACACAACTGCAGTTACCTTTCAACACAACTGCAGTTACTTTTTGATATAACTATAGTTTCATTCGATAATATACAACTGTAGTTATATAAAAAAGTAACTGCAGTTGTGTTGAAAAGAAAGTGCAGTATATATGAAAAGAAAGTGCAGTATATATGAAACGAAAGTGAGTGGCGCGAATTCATCCGTTTGTTTCATTAATCAAAACGACGTCGTTTTGGGACCGCGGTCCACAATGCATTGTGGACCACGGTCCACGATATAATTTGCGGATGGGTGGACAGTGGAAGCAAACAGCTTACTTTTAAAGTATCACTTCATTTTTTTTGGGAAGAAAGTATTACTACATTTCTACAAGAGTCTAGCATTACTTCATTTCTTTTGGGAATTAGGGTGTGTTTGGTTGACATGTTTAGCTATCAGTTATTGTTATTGTTTAGTTGACAGGTTTTTAGAACACTATTATAGGTTTTGATTACCCCATTAATTACAAAATTCATTATATTCCCAAATAAAATAAGAGTTTTATTTCCCTTCCTCATCCGCTTCTCCAACTATTAATAATCATTCACATTCCACCCTACCACCAAACATGCAAAGTATTTTCACCAAAACCCATTACCATTACCAAGTATTTGATACCCATTCCGATTCCGATTCCCATGTGCGAACCAAACACACCCTTCATTTCTACAAGAGTCTAGCCGAAACCTAGGTTTTTCTAAACCTCATCAAATGTACGGTTTTTAAAATAAATAAACCGCCGGTGGACCAAAACTACAAAATACAACTATGCTTGACGACTTAGTTCACCAAAAGTTTCTAACCACTGATGGTAATTGATGTTTCCAAGCGATTAGACTAGGATGATTACAGTGAATCAGGGACACATGAGACTCCTTATATAGTACAAAGACCCTCCAAATATTTGACAATTGTATAACCTTGGTTTGTCTTTCATCAACACCATACGAAATATTGATTGAATCAAGTTCACTCTTTGGTTCAATCAGTTGAATAGTAAAAATTTTAAAAACTACATACATGTCTATTCCCCCCTTCTAGACTTGTAATCCCTCCCACTGAGACAAACAATTAATACTAAAGGCTCGTTTGGTTCGTGAAAAATATTTTAGGAGAAGTGGAATTGAAATTCCATGGAAAAGTAATTACTAGGTTGATGAATTTCATTGTTTGGTTGGTGGAAAAAAATTACTGTGAATACTAATTCCGTTGTTTGGCTGGATTTAGAATTGTAAGAAATAACGAGTATAAAGACCTATATGCCTCTACAAATTAAGAAAAGTAAAAATAATTATGAAAGAACACAAGGGGAAAAATGGTCCAACTACCATACACCTATTTTTCTTCTCATCTTCAATGGAAAACAAAATCCTTGGTCCAACCAAGGATTTTGTTTTCCTCAAATTTAAGGAAGGAAAATGAATTCCATGAACCAAACATCAAAACCCATTATTTTCCCACCCTCTAAGGAAAACAACTTCTATAGAAAAATTTTTCCACCCAACCAAACATCGGTTAACATTTTTAAATAATATATACACTTAAATATATACATATTTCTGCAACTTTATAGAAAGCAAAATATATATTGATGACCACCCAAGAAATAATCACACTTCAAACCCATTTTGATCTGTGTAAAAATCATACAAACTTTTCTAATAATTATTGGCTATACAGCCTATACTAATAAGCATGAGATCGAGTGTGCTAATAAAGTGAAGGACAAGACTTGGGATTCTGAGTGCAACTTTACCTATCATCCATACTTGCCAGATTTCAAAGAAATATTATTTCCTTCCTCTTTTTATTTATTTATTTATTTTATAGATACACAAAAATAATTATAATAAAATAATAAAAATAGCCACATCAATTTTTTTTCCAAATCAAAATTGGAAATTATAAAACAATAGAACGGTTCAAAAGTCAATGCAATGCATTTGGTGGCATCCAGCAACTTACTTACATGATTAATAACGATGGAGCCCCTAATCCTAACATATGTTCCCACTTTCTAGGGAGAACTTGAAACAGCTGATCAGGAAATAACATGCTTTTGCTAGTTGTTGACAGTTCATCCCATTTTTGTACCAAGAAAATCCAGGACCCCCCTTCAATATAACCCTTTTAAGTTTCTTTTTTTTTTTTTTTAAATCTAAATATATCAAAATCTCTTCACATGGACCTACTCCATTTTGGCACGTCACATGATCGATCGATTTATATTTAGCTTAATTGAGTGTATTTGTATCCAACTTTATCGTTAACTTAACTTACCAAAAACATGTTATACAAGACTTCTTTTACATGAATCTTGTACAAACTAATTTAAGTAATTTTAGTAGTTATAAATAAAATATTTTTTCAGCTACATAGATGACACCTTTATTATTATTTTAAATAGGTAGTCACATGATCGAACCCTGGTTGGTAGGCGGCATTGGTTCTTTGGGCATAAAGAATCATGGGTTTGTCATGAAATATTCAAATTATGTGCACAAACTTTGTGTAATGAAATTGTATACGGGCTTAATTGAAATTATTCTTAGAGAATACTCCCCACCTAGCTAGCCAACCCATTTCAGTGTTTTTTGACCGGTCATTTGATTAAATTTTGATTTTTAAAATTTTAAAAGTTAAAAATAATACTCCGTAATAAATATCAACAAACTACGTGAAAAATGTTACTTTGATTCACGAGAAAGTTCACAGCCAGTCACTACCTGAATGTGCAGGTGAAGTTCACATTGTAACCTCAATTTGTAAATGACCTCAATGAGGTAAACTAGTCTAACCAACCTAAGTTGCTCATAGTTGATTCACTCATGCTGAGAAGGAAAGCTAACAGGCAACTCTCACAAGAAATTCGACTTGAAAATTTGTAGGTACCAAGCCAATCATCGATCAAGTCGACTGGGGTTATCTCACGAAAAATATAAATTTAAGATTCAGAGTATAAAAAAATAAAATAAAAAATGAAACAGTTAATGCAATAATGTTATTTGCATCAAATTTTGAATGATCATTTAATGTAATTTATTTGATTATGACTCATAATCATATCAGCTAAGTTATAAAAATAAACAAAAAATGAAATGTTATAAAACTTTTAAAAGTATTATATGGTATGCGTAAACTTTAATGTTTTTTTTCTTTAAAGAAATTTTTCTTTGGATGAAGGATTCATTGAGTCTCATGTTAAGATTAAGAAAATATTGAAAATTAAGAATCATATTAAATTAGGATAGGTAAAAGGTCGCAGTTTACTTAGCAATTAGAGAATGATAAGAATATTAACGTAATCACACTAATATTGAATGGACCATAAATATTAAGAATCCTACCGAAAGTGAATTAAATAAAGAAATCAAAAAAGTAAAAGCAACTGCCGCAATTATGCTTATCTGGAAAATTAAAGGGCACCAAAGAATTTGGGATAATGAGAGCATTGCCACTATGGGTATGGCAAAGGGAGAAAATGAAATTACAACAATCAATATAATGATTAAATTGACCTTCCCCACAATTCACGATTAATGTCGCAATTCATTGGATTTATTTGACCAAGACTCTACACCGATTTTACCAAATTTTAATTCTTTCCAATGAATATTAAATGAAAGAGAAAATTGCATTTTTCATCTCTAATTTATGGAGTAATTGTATAATTCGTCGCTGAATGTTGGTCATGGTCACTTTTTGTCCTTAAGTTATCATTAGCGTTACTCTTTTTCGTCTTTTCGTGCTCACTTTTCGTCCTGGAGTTATACTAAAATTGTAAATTCCGTCCCTAATGTTTTATTAGTAAAGCGACGAAAGTGTAACGCCAATGATAACTTAAAAACGAAAAGTGGGTATGATCTATACTTAAGGGACAAATTCTACATTTATACTATAACTTAGGGACGAAAAATAAAATTCTTCCTAAATAAAATAGTTCACCGAATCTTAACTTTTTAAATTGAATTTTTTCAAAAGTGATTATAGTTTGGTCAACCTTACCCCTAGAGTCTCTATAGATGTAAATCGAAGATCGTGCAATCAGTCTACCGGATGTGTTCACAAAATATTTAATTTAAATATTTCAACGTCCATATTATTAGTCATTCAAGCAATCAACCAACTACGCTAAATTTCGAAGGACTAAATTTAAATTTTTTATGATCTTAGATCGTTTAAACTACTCTTTTAGACACGTTATGAGATGGAAACAAGTTTGAACGAGGATGGGCCCAATCGTCCGATCACAGCCGACGAACTAAACCGTTTGTGAAGGAAATGGGGTGGGAATAAGTATCAAAGGCTCTCACAAACTGTGACTTTCGTGTACACCACTACACCGTGTTTGGAAAGCAAGGAACCATTAAAAAAAAAAACCCAGAAATATATTAAAAAGTCATTCTCAACGGGCTCACCACCACACCAATTTGATATCTTTAAGTAATTCCATTGGACAATTCTTCAAGGTCTTATCTTCTCTCACAATCTACCCTCCAACCAGCTATAAACCATTACTCTTTCATTATCAATAACATTATTTTTAAAAAAAAAAAATTATACCCCCGAACTTTTTTTTTTCTCAACCAAATCAAGAAAACCCAAAGGCGTAATCCTGAAGCACTGATTTATTCATAGAAAATAAATACCCTTATTTGACTTGGTTACACAAGTGTTTAATTAAATAATTTTTTTGTAACTTATTCCTCTAAAATACTAAAATTAAAAAATATATCAAAGTAACCTTTTTATTAATTTTTTGAAAAAATTAATTTGCATATAATCAGCTATCAACTATACATCAACCTAGTTGAGTCATAGTTGATTGTAAAAACTACACACCAACTCAATCATCTAACAGCTATTTGCTATTTACCAAACACCTCAAAGTCTCTTTTTTTTTTTTTAATTATTTTATGAATTACAACTTATTAAAAAAAATGGAAAAAAGGGTAGTAATAGATGTTAATGGTATAATTAATTTTGGTTCATCATATCATATCACCGTCGACAACAATTCAAGAACATATATGATGACAAAGAAAATGGAATGGAAAAACAAAAGCCATAACCGTAACAACTTTACAGTTTACACCGTTTTGAATCAGCAAATATAATCATAATTAAGCCCTGATCTTGAAGCACCAGGAGTGGTGGTGATGGTGGTGGTGGTGCGCGTGACTGTGATGGTGGTGGTGGTGGTGGTGAGAAGTGTCCTTGTCGATTATACCCTGGATATGGCGAAACTGCTCCACGTGGCAGGGGATATTAATCGGACCGTCGTGCTTGAATCCGTACTCCTCCTCGGCGTCTTTCAAAAGCTGCAAGAACAGAGGGTGGTTGATGTAGATGACGGGGATTACGAAGCGCTGCTGCTCCTCCTCCCCCTGGCCCACCATAATCGCCAGGCATCCTTTCGGTATGCTCCTCAGATCCTCCTTCTGCTTCACGTGATGAACGTGAAAAACATCTCCGCTACCCATCTCGATCGAAAAATTCTGTTATAACGGAAAATAAAAGAAGAGAAATCGGAATTCGAGATCGATCTAGAAGTCGCTGGACGGGAATTAACTATGCGGATGAAGAAATCGATGGAGAAAGGGTTACAAGGAGATGAGAGAGAAAGGCCAGGGATCGGAAGCGGAGATGGCGAGATTGAAGAGGGTGAGAGAAGAATCGGTTAGAGACTTTGGAACGTTGCTCATGATCTATCTAAGCTGTGCAGAATGGAATTGCTTTCTTTGCATATAGGGAGGGGAGGCGTTACTGTAATTGTAGAATGGGTTGTAGATGAGAGGGTTTATTAGACTCCACACGCCTATTTATATATGCCAAGAGCTAGAGGCGGGTCGGGGTGGACATGGGGGTTGGGTCAAAATTCTTTAGCTTCTCCAAATTACTACATCATACCCGCCTATTACATACTACGTAATATTTATGAAAAATGACATACTTCCTTTTTTACTTAATTTTCTTATTTTTCTACCTATCAGATCAAATGTATCGAGAGTTAATATCCAAAATAATCATCGATTATACTAATTTTTATCAATTTGATCATAAATGAATTTGATGACCTAATATAGTCTCAGATTTTGTGTGTGTGTGTGTGTTTTTTTTTTTTTTTTAAATTTAATCCTTCGTTTGTTATTCCGTCAAATTGGTATTAAATAAAGGAACACTCAGTAATTTTAATATTGACCTCTCTTTTAATTAGAACTCTTTAACGGATTACATTTCCATATTTACGTTGAGACTATTCATAAAAGAGGGGTGTATTTTTTTTTTTTAGTTCTACTGACTCTGTTACAATATAGTATCTGTTCATAGCTACTTTCTCAACCTACCGAAGCACAAAGAGTCAACAGTTGCCTCCACTGAGGCTCGAACATATTTAACACCAAGGGGCCTCTTCACTATAAGTGAAGTGGGACTCTATTTCTAGTCTTTCTTCTTAATTTCACCCCTATAACCAACTGAGCTCTTTTCAAATTCCATCCTTGTGACCAACTGAGGTGTCCTTGTGAGTAAACTATTTAAAATACTTTTGCATATAAAATGGTGGATTTGGTAAGATATCCATAACTAGAAGTCATTTCAAACTAAACAAAATTCAAATTTGAAATTTGATCACCGAATTTGAATTTCTCATAAACTCAATAAACCAAAACTAGCGTTGTATTAAAAATCAAATGGGATATTACTACATGTATTATTTTATACCAAATTTTGTTCTTGTTTCATTATTAAAATGCTTATTATTCCTCATGAATTTTCCCTCTTGATATAACTTTCAATCATTATGTGCTCATAAATTGACTAAATCATCATTAACTAAAAGGATAATTTAGTAACATGTCACATTATGAAAGGATAATTTGGAGGAGAAAAATACGTAGGGTATTAAGCATTAGTGCATTACTCTAATTAAGGAATAAGAGTCAAATAGGCTATCAAATATGTTAATTTTAATTTTTAAGAATTATTTTTAAAAAAATATTTTAAATTTGGAGTGACTTGTTAGAAACTTGAAAAACTTACAAATTGGATTCAATTGTAATTTTTTTTAAAGTTCAATGAATTAATTATATTATCGTGTGCAGTTTGATGGCGTATTTAATTCTTATTTCCTCTAAAAAAAATAATAAGAGGATTTTAACGTGTTTAATTTTGTCAAATTATGAAATATACCATATATTTTTAGTATTTTGAGTATCAAGTTACAATCATCAAGAATAATGTAATATTAAATTTAAAGGCAGATGATAATTTAAACAAATTTAAAAAAATTATTTAACAACGATATTGATTACGTCATAGTATTAAAAAAAAAACAACCATATTGATTATTTCAATTGAATGAGAGTATGATTACGTCATAGTTTTGAATAGATCTGGCGTGTGAAGGTTTGAGAATACTTGTGTAGGTGATGAACCGTAATTTTGAAACGTAAGCGTTTTCTGGTTGGGGTGGGGTGCGCGTAGGGCTGGGAGGTGAGAACCAATGTAGAAGCGGTTGGGCGCGTGTACGGATATCTTTGAGAGACAAAATGCTTAAAGAAATAGTCTGCCTACTTTACTGTTTACGTGGTCAATTGCCCTTTGCCTAACAATTTTGAAATTCTTCTTTTTCCATACCTTAAATCCAAAATGACTAATTCAAACAAAAATTCACAACTAAAAATCAGTTTCGTACCTGAAATTATTCATAATTATTTAACAATAAATTTTTATATTTGTAAGCTATAGAGAATTAATTAACCTTTTTACGAAGTAATAAAATAAGAAAATGGAATAAAATATTTTCATGTATTAATTAAATTAAACTAATTTTATACGCACATTGCGTGAATGGGATGATACTTAATGTTTATATTTAAATAAATATTTCAAAGTATATCAACGCAAAAATTATATGAAAAAGTTCATACATAGATAATTGAATATCGAATTTGTTTATTTAAATAGGTAACTCAAAGTATATGAATGCAAGATAATATCGGAGATTCATTATACTTGTCATTAAAATAAATATTTGCAACTTTGTAAAATCGATAGTCTAAATAAATACTATTTTTTATTTGAATTAGTAAGTTACCAGTGCGATGCACATAATTTTATTAGTTTTTTTTTTTAGTATTACTAACCTTGTTACAATGTAGTATCTATTCATAACTACTGAATTTTTTTTTTGAGTATTACTGACCTTGTTACAATGTAGTATCTGTTCATAACACTACTTTCTCAACCTACGCCTCCACTGAGACTCAAACCCACCCCTTCCATATGGGAATGTAACCGGGTGCCACTAGACCACAAGGTCTTGGCAAACAATTTTAATATTTATATGTGTACATTATTATAAGATTAGTGCAAAAGTATTACTCAATTAATATGTAATATGATTTATGTAATTATATTATTACTAAAATGAATATGGGAAAAGTGGGAAATAATTTAATTATAATTATTATAAAAATAATATTTTTTGTGTACACTAATATGAAGTCTGGATCATTCTTTGATTAATTAGTAATATATGTATTGTAATTTGTCTAGTTATTGACTTAATTACCATATATAAAAACAACCTATTAAAAGGTGTGAAATGGTGTAATGATTAATTAAAATTACTTTCTTAATACCTTATTTCTTAATATTATTATAGTACAATCATTTCGAATATTAATATGTAAAAATTTTTATTTTGTGGACAACGTAATAAAAGGTGAGAAAATGACTTAATTAGTAATATACGTATAGTAATTTGCCTAATTATTGACTTAATTACCATGTATAAAAATAGCCTATTAATTACCATATGAATAATAATAATTGTATAGTAATATGAATAATTATTAGCGATATTAAAATAATAATTATTAGTATACTAATCTGACCATTATTAGCTTTACTACAATTAATTTCTTAATTAGTAAAATAATAATTTCTTAGTTTTACTAAAATTTATTCAACTAATTCTTTAATTTGATAAAATAGTAATACTTGTATAGTACTATGAATAATTATTAGCTTAATTATAATAATAATTGTTAGTGTGCTAATCTAACCATTATTAGCTCTACTACAAGTAATTCCTTAATTTTAGTAAAATAATAATTTTTTAATTTTACTAAAATTTATTCAACTAATTCTTTAATTTCATAAAATAGTAATAATGGTATAGTATTATGAATAATTATTAGCTTAATTAGAATATATATATATTTCTTTAAGTCTTCGTAATTCTCTTTTGGGTAGGATTGTCATTGTCTTCATCTTCACTATTTGTCCTCTTATTTTTTTTTGTTGGTAATGTGTCATTTGCAATTAGGTTACTGGTGGTAGCATATATGACAACATCAGACAATGAGATTATAGTGTGGGAAACTGTGAATTTGCCTTGTTATATATATGACTAAGATCTTAGTTGTACTATGACCTCTTGATCTTGCAAGCGTATGTTGATATTTTGAAATGGTAGTTTTTTCTGTTTCATGTGCAAGTATTGAATAAAATATTACTCCGTTATATTTATTATATTTGTAGAAGGTTCTTGAGTAGTACCTCTTGTTCTATTTTTATAACTTATTTACTTGATAGTAACAACAATAACTCTATAAGTAGTCCAAATACTGATGCCGCAACGTGTCCAGTTTCATCAATAATTTTCACATTCATTTTGCACATATTCATTATGAAGTTCATATTTTTGAAATTAGTATAAATGAGTTTAGTATTTGATTTTGTGTGTTAGTGTATTTTTCTTTTTAATTTTATTGAATTGATACTAATCTTGAAGTTAAATTATTTGTCACTTTGTGCATAAAATTTTGTTAAACAGTGGCAAATCCTATATACCAAGTGTTTTTTTTTTTTGTCAAAGTTGATGCTGATTTCGCCTTTAATCTAAACAGGTTGAGTGTAGAAGATGAAATGAATTGTAAATTTATATTAGCTCTAATATATTTAATGAATGCAACAACAGTGACTATTTTGGAATTTCTTCATTTTCTAGATTTGCCAAATTGATTGAACATTATTGTAATCTCAATACGTTGCGGCGGTAGGCAGTTCCTTCAGATGGCGCAAGCACCGCCAGGCCTCGGCGGAGATCCACCGGATACGCCTATGGAAGAAGGAGAACCACAGACACACACAGCGAAGAAGAAGCGATCTTTTGCGGATGCAGTTGCATCCTTTGAGACCCCTGCGACCGGAGAGTCATCAAGGGTAGAAGCCAATGAATGGGCTTTCGAAGACATTGATGTCGAATCTGACTCCGAACCTGATGCTAACGACATGGCAGATTGCAGACCAAGAGTAACGTTCTCTAAGGAATTACGCAAAGAGTTATGCAGCGCATGGAAGATGGCGTTAATCATAAAATACCTGGGGAAGAACATTCATCTCAATGTGTTGAATCAACGACTTCCGACCATGTGGAATCTGCAAGGTAAGATGCATCTTATCGACATAGGCTATGGCTGCTTTGTCGCCCGCTTCGATAGCAAAATCGACTATCTCCATGTTCTCCTCGACGGGCCATGGAAACTCTTTGATAACTATCTTATCACTCAACGCTGGGAACCGGAGTTCAGGCCACGAACGGCAAAATTCTCCAGAATGGCGGTCTGGGTTAGACTCCCAGAATTGCCAATGGAGTATTTTCGTGATGATACCATCCGAGCCATTCTGGAGAATGTGGGAAAGCCGCTGAAGTTGGATAAAACAACGTCTGTGGCGACGAAGGGGAGATTTGCCAGAGCTGCAGTGGAAATTGATCTAAACAAGCCCCTAGTCTCTGAAGTTGTGGTCATGAACTACGCTCAACTCATTGAATACGAGGGGCTGCATGTTATCTGTTTCAATTGTGGGGTGGTGGGGCATCGTGAACAGGCCTGCCCGGAGATCCAATCGACGGAAGCAGAGGTTCCTTCCGCTGAACTGAATGCTGAACCTGAAACAGAAACTACAGAATCCCGTCAACCTGTATCACCATCTCCCACTCCTCCGGTGCAGACTAAGCCCAAGTATGGAACCTGGATGTTGGTCACTAAGAAAGCAAATCCGGCTCCTGCTGGTAACAATAATCGACAAACTAGAAAGGACTCTCATGGCACTGCCAACCGTGGAAACCAGTTCGGCATACTGGCTGATATGCACGAAGATAGCGCACCGCACACCAAAAAGAACAATACAGATAAGAATAAACAGAAATCAGGATCCAAGTCTGGATCCAATGGTAAGGCTTCGACTCCGAGGAACAATCCCCACATTCCCGCTTCGTCTCAGCAACCGACGACCGCAGCCCTTCACGTTGGTAATGACCCAAATCTTGGTTCGAGAGGTCGAGGGGGGCGTACCGGTGCTGGTAGAGGTAAAGGGAGGGGAACAGGGAGAGGGCAGTCTCTTAATTCCAATATTTCTATGTTAGATCCTTCTAATGTCCGCTGGAACACGCGGACATATCCTATCTCTTTGTTTCAGTTTGGTGGTCCTCAGAACTTGGCAGGTAATGCCACGGGTGGTAGTGTCACCCAGTTCGCAGCAGGTTCGACTTCACGCTCTACGCCTGGGGAAGGCGGTGACCAAACTTCCCCCGCGCCTTCTAGTTTGACATGAAGATCTTAACCTGGAATTGTAGAGGTATTGTCAACGGACGTGTTAGAAAGCATGTCAAACAGCTTTTGAACACGTCCAAAGTTGACGCTTTCTGTTTACTTGAGATCCGCTCTTCTAGAGCAGAGAGGATGGTTGACTTAGCTTCTAAGCTGGGTTATAATAACCACTTTTTGGTGGACCCCATTGGGTTTGCCGGAGGTCTTTTACTTTTTTGGAAACAGGGTCTTATTGACCTTGAGGTTGTTAGTCACAATTCTCAGGCCATTCATGCTCGGGTGATCCGGCGGCCTGACAATTGTTTTGTCACCTTTGCTTATGTTAGACCTAATCTTCTTGCTAAGTGCAGGTTTTGGGATCATTGTAAATCCCTGGCGAATTCTATGCGAGTTCCTTGGATT
>CM008332.1:18318137-18329733 GCA_002525835.2 Ipomoea batatas
TGTAATCTCAATACATTTTCAATGGGTCAAGTGTGTCACGATGTTTTATTGCCCTACATTGACATTTTTTAATAATGAGTTTTAAATGTAGCTACATACGATAATGATCTAATTAACATTTGCATATTATTATCAACATAAAAGCATATAAGTCATTTAGGTGTTCTACTCGGGGTCATTTGGTTCAACCGTTATGTTGAATGAGTTAACGTTCTTGGAGAAATCCTAGCTTATGGAATAAGCTAGATTTGATAAGGTAGTAAAAATTTAAACATTTTAACGGTGTGTTTGGTTGACGGGTTTTGGTAAAAGGTATGGGTATCAAAGTGATTGTTATTGTTTGGTTGATAGGTTTTAGAATACTAGTATGGTTTTGGAATACCTCATTAATTGAAAAACTCATACCCTTATTAAATAAGAGTTTCATTTCCCTTCCTCCTTTCTTCCCAAACATGCAAAATACTTTCACCAAAACCCATTACCCTTACCAAGTATTTGATACCCATATCGATTCCGATTCCCATGTGCGAACCAAACACATCCTAAATCATCTTAATAAAGAAATACAATTTAGCTTTAAATGAACAACTATGATGTAGTCCAAAAATATTACGGGTAGTTTGCCGCTTCAACTTCTTAACTTTTAGCCAAATGAAAAAAAAATAATTTTCTGACCTTCAACCAAATTAAATACTCGAAAATTAAAATATTTTCTAAAAAATTGTCATTTTTTTAAAAAAAAACTAAAAAAAATATTTTCCAAGTTTTTAAACGGACCATTAATAAATTATAATATGTTAGAAGTAAATAATACGATGTGTTAAATTATTGCATGGAAGGTGAAATATCCTTATAAAATTGTCCATGTCCAGCATTACAGGTAAAGTATAATTTTCAATGCGATGCTTAATAGAGATCGAATCAGTGAATACCTTCATTAGAAGGAAAGTAATTATAAAAAGTGAAAAAACAAAAAAGGAGAATTGCATTTAATTTTTATACTCAGTTAGTCAATTTCGTATCTCATGATCTGTGTTTATAAAATTAGTTTAATGTATTAACTTTGTACTGTTTTAGTCCTTTGTCAATTACGATACCCACTTTTAACAATTTTTATTTTCTAATTTAAAACTATAATTGCATGTTTGTTACTTTCCATCAATTAAATTATCGATAAATAATTGTAGAAATATATATTTGCTATGAATAATTTTGTTAGAAAAATTCATTAACATGTTTAGTGTTACTATGAATCATATCAATTAAATTAGCATGAAAGTTATCTTAAAGTGAAAATTGTAATTTATACCCCTTCATAATGTATGAATTATCAATTTCACCCCTGAATTATTAGTGGTGTAAATGTTGCCCCTCAATTTTCAAAACGATACATATATTGCCCCTCCCAAGTGTAAATGTTGCCCCTCAATTTTCAAAACAGTATATATATTGCCCTTCCCGTACGGTACGAGAGGAGCAATATATGTACCGTTTTGAAAATTGAGGGGCAACATTTACACCACTAATAATTAAGGGGTGACATTAATAATTGACATATATATTATGTAGAGACATAAATTACAATTTTCACTTATTTTAAATATTTGATTCGTTTAAACTTTCTTAGAATTTTGTTTAAACCAAAGACAAAAGAATGATAAATATGTAGTTGAATAAGTTTTATATTGTCACCTTGGGGAAAAAAATCCTACTCTTATAGGTTGTATTTATTTTTCTTGATTTTAACTTGTCTTTATTTTCATTGATTTTAAGAACTGAGAAAATGTTATTAAAACGACAACGTCAAGTATTAAAAAAAAATAAAAAAATTCAAAACACGAAAGGAGTTAGGCATGCCAAACCCCGAACCAGACTGAGAATCTGTAACTTTAATCAAGTTATAAGTTACCCGGTTCACTGACCCAACACCCTGCCCAAACAGAAATTGAATCACAAAGACCATAAACATGAACCAAAAACCAACTGTCAGCACCTACACCATCCTATGGCTGCTGTAATTAATGAGCACTTCTAGCTTGTAACCATGCAGCCCGTTGATTTTAAGGAGACGTAAAAATAATTTTCACCAAAAGTCAAAATTTTTACTAAACGTGAAAATATATTTTTCACCTTTTATATTATTAGAAAAGTTCAAAAATTTTTAACTATCAAACTTCCTCTAATATTGAAGTGTATTATGAAAAAATAATACTTTTATAACAAGAAAAATTACTTTTTAGTTCCTTAATTATGTACAAATTTAATACAAATGAATATCATATTTCCATCCCACGGCTGACTAGGGAATAATCTGATACATAATCAAGAGACTTGAAAGCAAATATCTAGTATAAAAATGTGTTTAAATTATAATAGTTATAAAGGTTAACAATAATTATAATAAAGAAGCGTAAATTAATACGGAGTAATTTTAACTCGTAACTTATTATAATAAAAATAAATACATGAATTTATAAGCATAATAATTCTAAACTAAAGGCAATGAAAAAAAAAAGTTACTTTTCTTTTTTCGGATGTGGGCTTGGCTAGGTTAAAATTTTTATTTTTTGACTTGACCAAGCCTGACTTATATTTAGCCAGACATTAGTAAATGCAATAACCAAACATGGTCTTTATTTTATGGCTCAACCATATCATATTCATATTTTAACCGAACTAGTTTAGCGTAGTTTAAATAAGAGTTAATTCCATTTTTGGTCCTAGATTTATAGGTGACAATCCACTTTTAGTCATTTTTTATTAGAACATCCACTTTCGGTCCTAGTATTATTGTGGCATGACCAATTTTGATCATCCAACAACAAAATCGTTGAAATATCGTTAAATACAAAGACATTTCAATCTCTTTTATACAAAGTATGTTGAACCGCTATATTTTTTATGTTTATTTTTTTGAAAACATTCATAATTGAAGACCGAAATGTCATTTTATTTAACGATATTTAAACTGATTTGTTGATAAAGGACCAAAATTGGTCATGCCACAATAATACTAGGACTAAAAGTGGATGTTTTAATAAAAATGGACTAAAAGTGGATTGTCACCTATAAATCTAGGACAAAAAATGTAATTAACTCTTTAAATAATAAATAAAAGATGACGAACAAACTTGCGCAGTTGCGCATTTAACACCACTCAAAGAGAGAAGGATAGAGAATTGAGTGTGTGATAGGGATCTGACAAATGTCTTCTAAGTAAAAATCTTCTAAGGCGTTTTTCATCAAAATAAATTAATTTTCTTTAAACTAAAATGAATAATTTTCGTTAATAGTCAAAAGCCGAAAAATTTAGAAAATAACTTTTGAACATTATTTCTTGGATTTCTAAATTGATCCTAAAAGTGCAATTCTCTAAATAATAATAATAATACTCCTTAGTTAATTTACAATAAAATTCTTATAAGAGATCATGTTATACAGCATTGATTTTTGTCTGAGTTGTACTTCACAAGTACAAAATGTGTTGATGAAAAATTATCGACTAATATATTGATCAACCATTAAAAAAAATGTTTTTTTTTTACTCACGATATTATCAATTGACTTTTCCGCCCTCATTAGTGCATTAAGAAATAATTTTCTTTTTATATATAATTGGAAAAGTGATGTGCACTTATGCAAAATTTAGTGGAGATATGATTAGTAACGGCTTTCCGCAAAAGCAAAGCGCCTATAATGCAATGGAATAAAATAAAAAAAATAATATTCACTTTCATTTGAATAATGGGCACCTAATAAAGCGTAAAGAAAAAGTACAAACGAAATGAATTAGTCAGTCATTAAACACCAAAGATCTTGTGATTTAGTGACATCCAATTTACACTCCCACATGGATGGAAGTGGGTTTGAGTCTCAGGAGAGGTAACTGTTGACTCAGTCAGTAGTACTAGATAAAAAAAACAGGAGTATTTTATTGGAATGCCTGAGCAAAAGTATATGCTAAGTAAATAGTAAAAAAATTCTCTCTTTTATTATTATTTTATTTTTTATCATTTTTAGTTGTAGGGTCAACAACTAAGAATTTTACATATCAATAACTACTTACAACTTTACAAGATAAAGAATATATAATACTATTGAGGTCTCAATCTTATACACAACAAGGCAAAAACATTGTATCATAGACCATAACATCATTGCACGAATCATTCTCATTCACTACCTCCAGCAAATAAGATGCAATAAAGACACAACCAGCAAAAAGGAAACTCAACTTCATTAAAGATGGAGAAGATGAAGACAATTTCGAGCCTCGGCAAATGCGCACTAAGAAAAATTAATTTACTCTACTCAAATTAGTACTCTTTATCCAATTGTTTTCTTCCATTAGTTGATCATGATAGATACTCATCTATAGTTACTTAGTTAGTGGTTTATTTGTTTCTACTTACTTTAGTTGTAATTTAGCTATTTACAATTTCATTATGTTTTATTAAAATATATAAGTATCGAGACTATTTCTTTGATTTTTATTAATTTAGCATTTTTTCCTCTCTCATTATTATATGACTACTTTAACCAATTAAGGAACACTAATTTAAAACTAGGCATTGGACATTGGTTTAATCGCGCAACGCGCGTGTAATAACTAGTAGATTTATAAGGATGTATTTAATAGAGGTAATTTCACTTTTAGTCTCTTAGAGTCTTAGTTAGTGTGGATGGTCACATTTAATCTCTAACTCTTACGAGATGTTTGGTTGCAATGAGGGAATTAGGGGGGAAAGAATTGTAATTTTATGGGGGGAAAATAGTGTGAAAATAAGGGTGTGTTTGGAAACCCGAAAATGATTTCTGGAAATTATTTTTCAGGTTTTTGGTGTTTGGAAAGGAGGGGAAAATAGAGTCAATGGAAATGAACTTCTTGGTCAATGGAAAATAAGCCCAATTTTATGGAAAATGACTTCCCTTTTTTTTGGGGGAAGTCATTTTCCGGAAGTCTGCTTCTTCCTTCTCCTTTGCTTCTTCCATCTCCTTAGGCCTCCTAAATGCTTTAAGTTCTTCATCTTCTTGACATCTTCAACTTTTTCTTTTTGTTTTTAAGTAATAATTTATTTTTTTATTATGAGATAGATATTATGAGTTTTATTTTTTTTTATTTGACATCTGAAATCAGTCGGCCACTTTTATTTTTTATTTTTTTATGAGATAGATATTATTTTGTTGTGATTTTTTTTTGTGATTATTTTATTTTTTGGATTGTATATTTGTTATAAATGTTGTTATATTTATAAAAATTAATTAAAATATTCAATTATATAATTCTGTTCATTTTCCTACCCATTTTCTGGAAAATGAGCCAAACACACCAACACATTTTTCTGTTCTACAGCCAAACACAAGAAAGGAAAATATTTTCTGGAAAATGACTCATTTTCCAGAAATCATTTTCCAGAAACCATTTTCATGCTTTCCAAACACACCCTAAATTTAGAATTTAAATTTCAGTGTTTAGCTTTCAGGAATATAATTACTATGAATTTCAATTTTAATGTTTGGTATCCATAGGAATTGGGATGAAATAAGTAGTATAAAGAATAAAATGCACATATTTATTATTATTATTATTATTATTATTATTGTTGTTGTTGTTGTTGTTGTTGTTGTTATTATTATTATGAAAATTAATACCAGCTGGGGTTGCACACTTTTTAAAAAATGCCAATTACACATATTTTGCTTGTTTGATGATTTAATTGCACTTTTTAAGTTCAGTGACCCAATTGCATAAAAGCAAAAAATTTAGTGGTCTATTTAACACTTTTTTCTTAGTTATTTTCTCGATTTAGTCCCCTAATTATTAAAACGTTACCTTCTTAGGTCCTTTGGTAGAATTTTTTCATTAATTGTCCGTCAAAGGCAGAGATGAAGTCATGTTTTCAAGCTTTGGGCATTAAATAAGTTATGTTAAGGTCAAAATAAAAGTCAAAATCCACAAATCCATAATCAATGTATATTGTGCCTATCTTTTATGGACTTTATTAATATTGTCACATTAGATCATTTATTATAATTTACGTTAAAGTAATGTTAATTTCTAAGACAATTTGGTATTTTAAAAGCTTAATTTTCTCTTCTTGTTAAAAAGTACTCATAAAAGATATAATGAACAATAATTGGATAAATTTTTAAATGAAAAATAATTTTTTTTCTATATTATAACATTTTTAGCATATTTTGTATAAAAATACAATATTAAAATTGCCAAATTATCAAATGTCCTATAAATTAAGGTTAATGGAACAAAAAGTGTAACAGAGAATTAAATGTGACAATATTAACAAAGTAATGCAACCAAATGTTGTTAAATTGCCAAAAGACTTGGTGGTCAAGCAGCATAACTGCGCCTCTTCCAAATAGGGGGTCAAATGTTTAAAAAGTATAATATATGGACAGATACTACATTGTAATAAAATAAGTAGTATTCATAAAAAAATGTCGTTAAATTAAAATTGATAATTAAACACCGCAATATTACAATAGTTATGGGATTAAAATTAAAAATTTCTGCCAAAGACCTTGTGGTCTAGTGGCACCCGGTGTCCCGGAAAACACTCCGCCTCAGTGGAGGCAACTGTTGACTCTTTGTGCTTCAGTAGGTTGAGAAAGTAGCTATGAACAGATATTACATTGTAACAAAGTCAGTAATACTCAAAAAAAAATTAAAAATTTCTCCATTTAATATATTGGGATGATCGTAATTTGAATAGGAGAAAATAGGAATTTTGATAATTAATTAATGGAGAGGATGCCCCGATAGTTGCGGTGAAATGGGGCATGCCACGGATCTTGTACCTGATTTTGTTGCGGAGCTTTTTACGTCAAGAAAGCGTAAGTATGACCCGATCTCCGCAATCATGCATGTGCAATTCCGGACTCTAATGCCCCTCCTTCCTTCTTTATTATTATTATTATTAAGAAAAATTGTATTTTTCATTCTTAAGTTATAGAATAATTGTAAAATTTGTCTCTAAGTGTTGGTCATGTTCATTTTTCATTTTAAAGTTATCATTGTCGTTGCACTTTTTGTCTTTTCGTGCTTACTTTTCGTTCCTGAATTATACTAAAATTGTAAATTTTGTCCTTAATGTTTTATTAGTAAAATGGATGAAAATTGCAATGTCAATGATAACTTAGGGACGAAAAGTTAGTATGACCAACACTTAGAGACGAATTTTTACAATTACGCTATAACTTCGAGACAAAAAATAAAATTATTAAGGAAAATACTATTAACAAGAATAGTAATAATATATATGTATATATATATATACAAACACATAGTCGCGTGCGCTTAAGTATTTTAATTTTTAAAATAAAGATTTAAGTTTTTAGATTTTTATTAAAATTATATTAATTTAACACTTAACTATGAGTTGACCGGAATAAAAAATATTTTTAATTCTTTGCCGAAGATGCGATCAGAATCACAGAAATAAGAATCAGGAGTATACTACCCGCCCCGTTGTCCTCCTAAACCCCACCATACCCTATTCTCATCTAAAAAAACCAAAACATAATTAATCAAAAGTACTTGCCGTTTTATTCCTCCGCATTTATTTGGATTATATAATGCTCCCTCTTTCAAACACACTCTCATTAAATATTAACTGCAATCATTATTCTTATAATCTTATCTGATGGCTGTAGCTGAATCAAACTCGGCACTATCTTTTTACATGGGTGAAATATGTCGATTTACTTTTATACCCCTCCCCCAATTTGACATGTATATTTTTCTTGAATTATGGCTCTTCAGTATCATATTTAATAGTTTTTTTAGAATAATTTTATGCAACCCAAATTTGAATATTTGTTTCTTTATTTTCAGGCATATTAAATTATAAAAATGTAAATGTTCTGATACAATACAAACAATGTAGTATTAAATTGTCAACATGTAATAGTTCAGATATAATTATTATAACAAGACATAAAATTCATTTCAGTTGTTTTCATCAATAAATTTTGTTATTCAAGTCTTTTAAAAAAATTATATATGGTACTTGAGCATCCTTATCAATGTAGTTTATCCACGGTTTTTGAAAAGTTTTTGTAAGTGTGATTAGGAAAGAGAAAATGTGAGGGGATGAAAACAAATAAAACAAAACTGATTTTTAAAAAAAAAATAGAGCTGTCAGGTGCGCTTGACGCGTCCGCGTTCGCTGCTATGCGCGATACGCGCACAAGACTGCTTCCTCGAATTTTGTAGACTGAAATACTGATCAAATAACCCATATTTATACAAGCAACTCTCCTTTCTCTATCCTATCCTCTCTTTCTTCCACTTAAGCAAACACTATTCCAAAAACCACCAATAATCCATTGGTGTAGATGCTACAAATTTAGTCAATTATTCCAACTTCTATGTTCTATACCATGTTAGCTACAGTTTGTTTAACTACAAACCTAATATTTCTTCCTTCTCTGCAACCCTACTTTTGGTCCATGACTATAATGTCACATCAACATTTAGTCACAAGAATGATTTTTGTTATATTTGGTACAAGACTTTACAAATTTTGTCACATTTGATTCTTTCAACTAAATTTTCAGTAAAAAAGTAATCAAAACACATCACATTTATAATTCAGAACCACACACTTATCTAGAAGTATTGAAATGTTTAAGTCGATATGATTTTGAGTTGAAAATATGATATATCGTAGTCCTTTTTGATAAAATTTCTTTTGATCATAATGACTAAATATTGTGAAATAAAAAATAAAACCATTCATGAAATATGACAAACTAAATACTTGAGAACCGAATGTGAAAATAACTTTTATCATCTTTGAAACTTGAACATTATCAACAACAAAAATAATCAAATGAAAAGATTTGCCAAATCTAGGCCACACAAAATACAATATATAACAAGATGATTGAGTGAAATTCACTCTAATTTCACTCTTCTTTGAGCTCTTGATGAGCATATAAAAAGTGGCAAGCATGAGCAATATCAAGATCATGAGTTTTCAATTCAAATCTAATTACAACATTTGTTGTTAAAATAAAAGTTATTTTTTTTAATCTTACAAATAAAGTGTAGTGACAATTTCATATTTATTTTACGATTTTTAGTTAAACTACGTTTAGTTTTATATTTGAAAAATTAGTATATATTTAATATTTATTAATTCTAGTTCTTAACCCCTAACCAATTTGGCCAGCACTTTGTCTTTAATTGGGCTGGCAGCTTGGCATGCAAAGCGAGATTAGTCTGAATTTGGTATGGGCTTAAAGGTATTTCCTACAGTTAAGGTCTACTCAGGATACCTTGTGGTCTAACAAAAAAAATAGAGTTCATATTAATAGACAAAAAGACGAGTTAATTCCAGCAATGGTCCTCCGACTATGTTGATTTTCCAAAATTAGTCCCCGACTTTTAATTTGGACAATTTAGGTCCCTTGACTTTCAATTTTTTTTCCAATGTTGATCCTTTCGTCAAATTTTGGTTAAGTTGAGGTCAAATGAAGGGGTAAAAATTGTCCGTTCACTTGTATACTTGTATATCTCCTGTCCTATACGATATATATATGAATATAATATTAGTCGAAGAGACATCGACTGAGATTATATGGCTTCGATTGAGACTTCGACTGAGATTATATTCATATATACAACGTATAAGACATGAGAAATACGAGTAATAATACATTAAACAGGTGAACGAACAATTTTACCCATTCATTTTACCTCAACTTAACCAAAATTTGACGAAATGACCAACATTGGAAAGAATTTGAAAGTCAAGGGACCTAAATTGTCCAAATTAAAAGTCGGGGACTAATTTTGGAAAATCAATATAGTCAGAGGATCATTGCTGGAATTAACTCACAAAAAGACCATTCACAATAGAAGATATATTAAATATTTATTTCATTTTTATTACTTAATCCAATTAAACACTAGAATATAATTTATGAAGTCTATTTTTTAATTTAATTTTGTTTTTCTTCTTTTATTTTTTATTGTTGTTTTTGCAAACCAAATAATAGTTAGAATAAAATTTATATTATATTCTTTACGTATTCCATTTCTTATAGAATAGGATTTTCATTCCGTCTCCAAAATTGATTCAATCAAATGTGTTGTAAAAACGAATAAAGTTGTGTTTTTCATTATTTTGCTATGTAATCGGAATGAAAAGAATGTATTAATGGAAAGTATTCCATAAAAAAAAATTGTTTGAATTGAAGGAGACATTAAGTAGTTTTTGTGGTAATAATTACTTTACAAATGTGTGAATCTCAAATTGTAGTACCATACTGATTAATAGGGGTGTGCATTCGGTTAACCAAACCGTTTTAACCGAACTGAATTAATCAAAATTTTAAAACCTTTAACCGTTAACTGAACCGAAGTTTGTGTTACCGAATTAACCGAACCAACATTTTTTTCGGTTAATCGGTCGGTTAACCGATTAATCGAACTTTTAAAACCTAAAATATAAAATTCTAAAAATAACACCTAAAATAATAAATTCAATTAAAATAAAATATAAACCATCTATAAATTCAAATATTCAAACATCCATAAGTCCATAACTTCAAATCTTCAATCCAATTAGTATTTAGTATTTATATTTAATTATATATATATATATATAAATTCGTTTAACCATTCGATTAATTCGGTTAACCGACCTTTCGAACCGAATTAACCGTTAACTGAAGTTTCAAGATTCCTTTAACCATTAACCGAACCGAATTTTTCGGTTCGGTCGGTTAACTGAAAAATTTCGGTAAATTGCACACCTCTACTGATTAATCAAACACAATTAGCAGTAGGGGTGTGCAATTTACCGAAATTTTTCGGTTAACCGACCGAACCGAAAAATTTCGGTTAACCATTAACCGAACTGAAAAATTCGGTTCGGTTAATGGTTAAAGGAATCTTGAAACTTCGGTTAACGGTTAATTTGGTTCGAAAGGTCGGTTAACCGAATTAACCGAATTAACCGAATTATATATATATATATATATATATATATATATATATATATAGATAAATAATTAAATATAAATACTAAATACTAATTGGATTGAAGATTTGAAGTTATAAATGTTTGAATATATGAAGTTATTGATGATTTGTATTTTATTTTAATTGGATTTATTAGTTTAGGTGTTATTTTTAGAATTTTATATTTTAGGTTTAAAAAGTTCGGTTAATCGGTTAACTGACCGATTAACCGAAAAAAATTTCGGTTCGGTTAATTCGGTAACACAAACTTCGGTTCGGTTAACGGTTAAAGGTTTTAAAATTTCGGTTAATTCGGTTCGGTTAAAACGGTTCGGTTAACCGATCGGTTAAGCGAATGCACACCCCTAATTAGCAGTCTCACATTATTTGCACAAACTTTATCTTTTAACATGAATATTATCAATTGCAATGTTATAGATTTGAATTGCACACTCATGATGTTGATATTGCTCATGTTTGCCACTTTTTATATGCTCAGCAAGAGCTCAAAGAAGAGTGGAAAGTGAATTTCACCCAATTATCTTGTGGGTTTACTATTGAATTTTGTGTGGCCTAGATTATTTATCAAAATTATGCGGTGGTTAG
>CM008332.1:18329793-18344767 GCA_002525835.2 Ipomoea batatas
TTTTGTGTGTTTTTTTTTTTTTTTTTTTTTTTTTTTTTTTTTTTTTTTTTTTTTTAAATAAATCTTTTTATGTTTATTTATGTCAAAATGATATGGGGTTTTGTTGAAACAATGTGTATTTAAATCTACGTATTAGTCCAAATTAAAATAATACATGTAAAAAACAATACATATTTATTCTAAAACTAGTTTTACGTGCCCATTGCGCGACTGATTTAATCTCCAATGTTTGTATTTAAATAAATAATTCAAAGTATATTAATGCAAGATTATATAGGAGAAGTTCATTATAGTTCGCATTAAAATTAATGTTTAATTTGTACTTTTCTAAAAACAATTATCTAAATACTTATTGTAGTTGGTATGATAATAGGTAGTAGATACTGCTTTTGGTTGGGATTACTCTAAGTTTTGTTAATTCGCTTTTAGATAGATTTGTCACTGTCTTCGTTTTCATTGCTTGTCTGCTTCTTTTTTGTTGGTAGTGTCTCATGTGCAATTGGATGAATTACTGGTGCTAGTTTGCAAAAAGAACATATTTGGTCTAATTAGTTTTGTTATATTAAAGAAATAGATGCATGAAATCCCTAAGTAGATTCTCTTATACTAATATTTATAAAATTGTCTCCATAATTTTTTTAGCCATTGATCATTCTAGATGGATGGATCAAATTAGTCCACACTAATCATGAGAAACCTAGTTCGGAGGTGCATTAAGTGTTGTTGAGTGGTGCACTTAAGAGTGCTCAATGGTGCACCACCAAGTGGCTGAAAATAAACCAAAATGAGAAAAAAAAACATGGTAGCATTTTTATAATTTTATGCACAATGTATATTTCGATGGTGCACTAAGTGCTGATATATGATGCATTTATGAGTGCTTTGTGATGCACTGATGAGTGAATTGTAGTGCACCACCAAAAATGAAAAGAAAAAAAAAACTAGGCTCAATGGACCTGTTGAGTGATGCAATACTAAGTGAACCACATATCACTCAAAAGTACACCATAGAGAACTCACAATTGCACCACAGAGTACTCATAAGTGCACCACAGAGCACTCATAAGTGCACCACATACAAGCACTTAGCGCACTACAAAATTACACTTGGTATACTTCGGTGGTGCACTAAATACTAGTGTGTGGTGCACTTATGAGTGAATTGTAGTGCATCACCAAAAAGGAAAAAGAAGTAGTGTGTTCAATAGACCCATTGAATGGTGCAATATTAACTGCACCACATATCGCTCAAAAGTGCAGATTCGAGCACTCATAAGTGCACCACACACTAGGACGTATTGCACCGCCAAAATATACATGTTGTAGGAAATTACGAAATTATCAACATGTTTTTTTCTCTTTAATGATTTCCATCCGTTTGATCTCAGATGAGCTCATCTTACGGCTCTAGCATGCTCGCATGACCGCACGAAAAGTAGTAGCCGCACCATATCTTACACTTGTGTGTGTGTGTGTGTAGAATAGAGATCAAATACGGTAATAGGCTTTAGGTAAAAGATAAGGTTTAATCTCAGCCTTTGATCAAATGAAAATTAATAGCCCAGATTTAAGAAAGCTTAAAAAAACGCAGTGACAATTTAGTCTTTTTGCGTATTAGCCAAACTTAAGGTGCGTCGTTCTCCTTCTTACGGTGTGTCATTTTCTTTTTTAAGGTGCGTGGTTTATGTGCTTAAGGTGCGTCAGTTCTTCAATTGAGAACTTAAGGTGCGTTTTTTGTTGAAACTTTAAGGTATGTCAGTCTAAATCTTTAGGTGAGTCTTTCCATAGCTTAAGGGGCGTCGTTTTCCTTCTTAAGGTTCGTATATTTAAAACTTAATGTCCGCACTTTTCTAGTTTAAGGTGTATTAGTCTAAAGTTTTAGGTGCGTCTTTCCATAGCTTAAGGTGCGTCGTTTTCCTTCTTAAGGTGCGCATATTTAAAGCTTAAGGTGCTTCAGTTTTCTAGTTTAAGGTGTATCAGTTTAAACTTAAGGAGTGTTGTTTTATAGCTTAAGCCTTAAGGTGCATCAGTTTGAGACAGTTGATCATTTGCATGTATGTTGGCAGAAGCGCGTTTAAATTTTTTTTTTCTTGATTTGAATCGTTGATCTCGATTAGATTAACAACTCAGATTTCAACCCATCTTTCAGTTAGGAGAGTCTTTGCACGTGAACTGATTCATAAATAAATAAGTAAAGAACTAATATATATATATAGTGAGGTTCCTATGAGAACCAACCTCCTCATGAGTCCATGAAAACCAATTGATCTCATCCATTAAAAAAATAGATCTATGTATGCGATTAATTGGGGATTAAAAGTGCGTGTGCGCATATTAGACATTATGATGTGTGCATATTAAGCATGTGTTGTGTGCAACATAGGTACATGCTTAATATGCACACATCATAATGCCTAATATGCACACGCACGTTTTTAATTCCAATTAATCTCATCTATAAATCTATTTTTTAATGGATGAGATTGATTATTCTCATGGACTTGATCTCTAATATATATATATGTGTGTGTGTGTGTGTGTGTGTGTGTGTGAGAGCTTTGTTCCCCTAAAAAATCACCCACCTGAAATTCATACTAACATGGCTTATAACAATTGGATGTCATGAGTTGGGACAATAATGGCTTATTATCAAAAACTAAATTATCAAATGAATAGTAGTGTCATGTCAAGAGGGAGATTAGGAGAGGTGGCCTGGGTAGCATTACTTAAAAAATCGAAAATAGTGGACACCACATATATTTGTACCACAAAGACACTTAAATGCCATTTTAAAGCTAATATTCCAACAGGAATTCACAAAAAATTGAAAAAAATCGACACTTATTAAATGCCATTTTAAAGATGCTCCTATTGAGAATCAAAATTTAAAAGTCACCCACCATAACTAACATACTAGCAAGTAGTCACACTATTCAACTTTTAAAATGTATTAAGCTCAAATATATTATAAATCTTAGAATTAAATTTAGTTAGGTCAACCCGGTAGAAAGTAATAAACTAAGAAATTTTCATTATATATTGTTAAGCATAATATATAAAACAATAAAGGTATTTTTTTTTTAAAAACAAACAATAAAGGTATAGTTTCACTATAATTTAATCTTTTAATTGAAATTTTATAAGTATATACAGAGTAGTAAATTTTGGTGAAATTGTATACAGTGGTGATTGTTTCCGCCTTTACAAAAAGGTAATATAATACTATATGTATGTGGAGAATCTCTCCCCCGTGAGATAGTATTGAAATTGAACTCTTCTGGTTTAAGAGATGATGAAGAACATTTTATGTACGTCCACTGTTCTCTTTTCTTTTTATTCTTTTATTACGAAATCTTTGCAACTTGGCGTGCCTGGATTATCATCATATCCTTATTCCTTTTCCCTTTTCTTCTCTCTATTTTTCTTCTCATCTTTTCTTACTCTTTTTTTTTTTTTTAAATTATTTTATTTTAGGATGTTCATTATTATCCCCATATTTTAAATAATAAAAGTACAAAACAAAAAAAAAAAAACTTCAATCAAGTAACCCCTCTAATAATATAATAATAGCACGAGTAATACTATAAGTATTCTCAATTTTTATTATATTCTTACTCTTTACTTAAATGACATGTTCGGATTAATCTAGAAAAAATGGGTAACATTTTAATTACCATCATTCTTTTTTATTAATACAAATAACATGTGACATGAATTTTATTTCTTGAAAGTACATATATCATTTTCCTTATAAGACTTCATATAAACTTTTAAATCAATCCTTATTATGTTTAGTTGACAACAACGACAACAACAATATCAACAACAATCTATACTATATATAAAAGTAAAATCCTTCTATTTCATTTTCCGCCCAAACTTTTGTAGTCAATTAATTAAATACTTTATTGGTAAAATAATTAATAAAACTTATTTGGTAAGAAAATGTAAAATGAAAATTAACTAATATCTATTAATTGGTAATATTGTTTTTATATTCACGTATTAACGTAATAACTAATAAGATAATACCGTGTAGAAAAGACATATTAATCTATATCTATACTGTATACTATATATAAAAGTAAAATCCTCCAATTTCATTTTCTCGTCCAAACTTTGTATTGAATTAATTAAATATTTATTGGTCAAATAATTAATAAAACTTATTTGGTAAGAAAATGTAAAATTGAAATTTACTAATATCTATTAAATGGTAATGTTATTTTTATATTCACGTATTAATGTAATAACATAATACCGTGTGAAAAAGACATATTAATTAGGTAATAACATAATAACATAATTGGTAATATTATGTATGGTATAATTGGTCTTCTATTTTGACCAACTTCCATATAGAGGGTATATATTTTGTTTTCACTTTTTATTTCCGTATATATGGTTGAAAACAATAATAGAAATCAAGAATATTTGGATGCTTATTATATTTTCATCCATTATTCAACTCTATACGCTAGGAGATCACGAATTAACATAAGCAATTGATATATATGGTAGAGGCTCACGATAATTACCCAAAATTAAAATTCGTGAAATATTTAATAATCTTATAATTGATTAATTATATTCATAAATACTAATATTTAATATATAATAATAATTTTAACATATACGAATTGATATTCCTATTAAAGAAAAATAATTAATTTGCACAATGAAGAGTAAATAATATAAGTAAAATGCATTTTTCAAAAAACAAGTGTAAATAAAATGAGATAGAGAGTGTAGTAAACTAATAATAAGAACATAAATTACATAACTTTATTTTTTCGTAATGAAATTGAACAATAAATATAGAATATATTTCTTCTTAATTGGTGTTTATTAAAAATATCAATAAATAAAATAAGATAAGGAATGAAAATCAATTTTGAGGAAATATATTTAATATTTAATAACTATATAATATTTAATATTTAATAAATTTAGTATACATTAATAAAATAATTAATCTATCTAAATATATACAATAAATGTACACATTTGATATTAGATTTTTTTTAATAATTTCATCTTTAATTTTATTATCTAAATATATAATAAAAAAAATTTATATGTGCATCGCACGGGTAATTGGACAAATATTTGCTCTAATTCAAGCCAGGAAAATATCAGAAAACATAATTGATCAAATCAATTTTATCAATTGTACTATATAATATTCGATGTTATAATTTATATAATTGTATATCGATCCAAATATTTTTAAAATATTATAACAAATATTATAAAATATTATAACAAATCATTATTAGACATGTGCGACCTAACTACAAAGTTATTGACTAGAAATACAACTATACATAGACTCTAAATGATAGGACCATTGTTCAAAGAATTGACAATGGTGACACCCCACTGGCTCTAATTGAACAAGTTTACACATCATTCTAAGAATTTTATCAATGCATGAAAAATTCTAAAGAAATTTGTAAGTTAATTTATACTATATCATTATAGCAATATCTATTATAACCATTTATTTATCCTCATCCTCTATTGACAGCAATTGAAGCAATTGTTCTTGACAAATTTCTAAAACAATTTGTATCAATAACGAATGGAAATAAAAAAAAAATTGATGACTTCATTGTTGTGGATGAAAACTAAGTACCACTCTATTACTCTTATTAAATTAAATAAATTAGTAGCTACAACAAAAAATAATGCATATGTTTTTTTTTTGTTTGTTTTTTTTTTTTGGGTAAGAGAAGAGGGGGATACCCAGGAGAACAAGTTACATAGAATTAACAATCCCTCAATGCAGAGGGACCTCCGGTGGAAACTAGCGCTCATCTGATCGTCGTGAATCATCTCCCTCAGCTCTCCCGGAGCGGCATCCAGAATAATCAGACCCCTGTTGAGGTTGAGAGCCCGTTTAGCAAGGGTGTCGATTGATCTGTTTTGCTCCCTATAGACATGATTGAACTCAATAAACTCAAAATCACTCTTCGCCGTAATGCATCTCTGGATGTTGTTGTTATAACTGCCCTGTAAGTCGCTGATACCTCGCAGAAGGGCAACCGTAGCCTTAGAATCACTTTCAACAATAAGCTTCTATACTCCCAAACGCGACGCAAGCGCAGGCCCTGCAGAACGCCCCATACTTCCGCCTCCGCAATGGATCGGAGCAACAGCCTATGTGATACGTGAAACCACTATCCAACAGCCAGTGTGATCCCGCAGCATACCACCACATCCAGCGACGTTGTTGTCCAGAATACAACTCCCATCCACGTTGAGTTTTGTCCACCCCTGCTGCGGTTTCTTCCAAGAGACAAGGGAATCCACGAAATGGCTAGCTCGATCCCAAGGAATCCTCTGTTTAGCAAAGGCTTGGGAGATTTCCACCTCTGCCTTCGCTATCCAAGAAATCTTTTGGACAAGAGGAGTAGTTCGTCCATTAAAAATCGCATCGTTCTGCCACCTCCAAAGCCACTAAAGCCGGATAGCAAATCTTACTGTCCACTCAGCCTCTAGACCCAACCTGCTATCGCCCCTAATATTCGCTGAAAGCCAATCATCCCAGCTCAAACGATCGAGATTAGCTGAGACCCTAGGTTGTAAAAGCTCGCTCCATACGCCCTTCGCCTCCATGCAGCGACGAAAGATATGCCCGTAATCCTCCTACTACCCTGCACAAAAACCGCAGAAAATATTAGATGTAAGATGTCGCCTTTGCTCTTTCAATATTAGTCAAAATATTCCCATGCATGTTTAACAAGCCATAAAAACAAACACATTCTATTAGGGACTTCAATTTTCCAGATCCTTTGCCAAACATCACTATCACGCAACGGTAGAGGAGGAATAATTGCTTCATTCTATTAACAGGAGCATATGCTTTCCTTTAATTTAGAATTAGATGTCTACCATGCCTTTAATAAAAAAAATTATCTATCATAAAAAAATTAAGAAAAGGGATATAATTTCATTAGTTATATTGTCTTTATTTTCTACAATGCAAAAATTCTTTACTTTCGAATTTATTAGTTAATTATATTCACTATATTGTTCATTGTCTTCTTTTCACATTATCTTGTAATTAAATATCAAAGTTATAATACAAAATAATGTTATATATTTATTTACCAAGTATTTTATTATTACCATGAAAAAAATAGTTTGAAGCCAATCACAGTAACTACCTGGGGAGGATTTGTTGACAAAGAGTGTATTCTTTGGACTACATCACAGTTGTTCACTTTAAAGGTAAATTGTATTTCGTTATTAAGATGATTTAAAATGTATAAATTTTTACTACCTTATCTAATCTTATTCCTTAAGTAAACTATGAATTCCTCTATCCACAATAACTCATTCAACAATAATGGTTGAACCAAAAGTACATTGAGCAGAACACCTAAATAACTGGTATGTTTTTATGCTAATAATAATATGTAAATGATAATTAGATCATTATCTTACGTAGCTACATTTAAAACTCATTATTAAAAATGTTAATGTAGGGCAATAGAACATCGTGACATACTTACGCATTGAAAAGATGCCGAGACTACAACAATGCTGCAATCAATTTTGCAAATCTAGAAAATGAAGAAATTAAATTTCAAAATAGTCACTGTTGCAGCAGTCATTGATCCTGTATGTAAATGCTTATTGTGCATCTTTTAAATATATTATAATTAATATAAATTTACAATTCATTTCATCTTCTGGACTCAACCTACTTGAATTAAACGCAAAATGAGCATCAACCTTGACAATAAAAAACACTTGGTATGTAAGATCTAGCCACTGTTTAAAAACGATTTATGCACATAATGACAAACTATTTAACAACATGCATTGTGGTGAAAATGTATAAGTGGGCACTCCAAGGTTAGTATCAATTCAACAACAAAAAAATTTCAAAAAACACACTCAAAATTAAGTACTACACTCATTCATACTAATTCAAAAAATATGAAGTTCAAAATGAATATGTGCAAAATGGATGTGGAAATTGTTAATAAAACTGGATACATTGTAGCATGAGTATTTAGACTACCTATAGAGTCATTATTGTTACTATCAAGTAAATAAGTTATGGAACTAGAACAAGACATATACTACTCATGAACCTTCTACAAATATAATAAATATATATCAATATTTTGTTGAATACTTTCACATATGAATCTAAGACACATCTCACAACACATGAAACATGTAGGGGGGAAAACTACTACTGCCAAGTATCCGCTTGCAAGATCAAGAGTTCATAGTACAACTAAGATCCAGTCATTTACACAACAAGGCAAATCCACAGCTTCCTACACCATAATCTCATTGCATGACGCTGTCATATATGCTACCACCAGTAACCAATTGCACATGACACACTACTAATAAAAAAGAAGATGACAAGTATTGAAGATGAAGATAATGACAATGCTACGTACCCAAAATAGAATTAAGAAGACTTACAACACCTTTGGTTCACGGAATGAATTTTAAGGGAATAGGAATACTATTCCATAAGGAATGGAATAGGTAAGGAATAGAATATGAATTGTATTCCAGTGTTTGGTTCGTGGAAGGAATAGACTTGGGAATTGTATTCCAGCGTTTGGTTCGCAGAAGGAATAGAAATGGAATATATATTTAAAAGACATAAATGCCTTTGTACACAATTATTATTATTATTATTATTATTATTATTATTATTATTATTATTATTATTATTATTATTATGTATAATGGAATCTAATATTCTTTCAAGACTGTTCATTATTGAATCCTTTTGAGTTTTGACTTATGTGATTCAAAACTACGTTAGATTTGGATCATCAGTTATTCAAGAATGTTTATACATGATGGAATTTATGTATGAATTAAAATTCAAATAATTTTCATAATCAACTGCTAATCAATATATTATAAGAACATTTATTAATATTCAGAAGAAGAATAACATAAGTTTTTTAAAACAAAATATTGAAAACAATTCAATGATAGTAGCAATGTTCATAAAATATAAATATGAATAATGATTAATAGCCAGCAAGAAATCTTCTGATCCACTGTAGTCTTCGATCAGGATCAAGACTGAGGAAAAAAGCGACTTTATTAGGATGATCAGTGAGCTTTAACGAAACAAGGTCCATTTCATCTAAAGTCAAACCATCGACCTCTTGTAATACACAATCAAGCTTCTGAAACATATCCATATCACGATCATATTGAAGGCCATCAGACAAGTTCTTACCAACTTCTAACATGGTATTGCTTATTAGCTTCGCAGCATTAAGCATACTCTCAGCAGATATCTCGATAGCTTCATCATTAGTCATTTTTCTCTTACTTGAATTGCTTCTTTTTCTTCCATCATTTTGTGGCTCAACCTGTGTACTCATGAAATCAGAATCATCCAAACCAACAAATGCACTATCATCTATATCAACTCTTATATCATTTTGTTCTTCAGCTTGTATTTCTTCAACTACATCATCCGGTGTCTGTGCATCTTTTCCAGTTGCACGATCTTTAGAATATATTGCAGATAACTCATTATAAAACCTAATGCTTCTTGTTCTAAAAGGTGTAGCTTCTTTATGACTCTACAATAAACATATAAAATAAATTATTAGTACGTATACATTAATAAAAATAAATGTAAGTAAAACAAATGGTAAATACTTAAAATTAAGTATGAATCCCAAATTGCATCTTCAGCATAAACCATGTGCCTTTGCTCATTCCAACCGAACCCACTAGTGTCTTTACCTTGCACCATATCATGAATAATGCCCCATTCTTTTTTCAAAGTTTTAATTCTACTCTTAATATGTGGCTTAGCTTTTATGGTAGTATTTGGTATTTTTTCCAAAATCATTCTTTCAAGTTCTAATAAATAACCTGTCTTAAACCCTGTATCGGAATTATATTTCCCTACATTATGCATTTCGGTTAAACAAGACACTAATATAATGTCTTCTTCGGGTGTCCACTCTCTTTTTGTTTGCTTAGTAGCACTTTGAGAGCCAATGGTTGATGTAGCTGGAACTGGTTCAGGATCTTTGAATAAATGATTTCGAAGTTTCAATACAGCATTTAATACTACATTAAAGTATCGACTAATAGTTTCACCTGACCTTTGAAAATTATTTTGAATGATCATATTTTTTATATGATGAGCAATAATATGTAAAAATATTGCTACTTGCTCATCAACAAACATATTTCTTGTTGGCCTTAACCCTCCTATAGTTTGTAACACTGTACATAACTTTACAAAAGCATGTCGATTCATCCTAAGTTGAGATATGCATTTTTCATCACAAGAATAGACAGTTCGTAACATATATTCTCGAGACGCTAAAGCATTAATAATATAAGATTTCATTCGTTTTTTATTAGAACACAAAATTGTCAAAATATACATTATCATTATAAATAATGAAGTCACAGAAACACACATATCCAACCATATACGCAACACAGATACACATCTTTTCCTTCTTTCAGTACGAGTTATTAAACGCAAACGAGCCATAACTGCAAATTAAATTCAAACCTAACAGTACTCAAAACTATAAAACAATAACTCACAAATAATATATCAAAAACGTATATATTCACATACAAATTACAATAAAAATATAAAACAACACATATATACATCACAAAAATATAAAACTAAACCCTAGAATATATATATATATATATATATATAAACCTACTACAGCTGCGGCGTGGTGCAGCAGACGCAATAATTATTATATAATTAAAATAATAATTCGTAAAAACAAAGAAGATTAGAAAAATACCTTAGAAGAAGAATTCAATCTGCAATAGCAAAGGTGAGATGCGTGTGATGACAGAGAGATGTGATGCGATGAGTTTTAGGTTTAGGTGATGCGACAGAGAGAGGAGATGCGATGAATTCAATGATGCGATGAGTTTTAGGTTTAGGTGATGCGATGAATTCAATCTGTAAAAATTAGGGTAAAAAATTTTAGGTTTAAAAAAGGTTAAAAAAGAAATTATAATAAAATACCTATTCCTGAGAGGTCAGGAATAGGTTAATACCAGGGGGGCCCTGGTAATAACTATTACCCTTGCAAGGGTAATAGCTCATTCCCAGGAACAATGTTCCTAAGAATACAAATGCGAACCAAACAACGCAATAGGTTATTACTGGGAATGCTATGCCATTCCTTACCTATTCCGTGAACCAAACAGCCCATTAGAGAAATTCAAACCAAAAGTAGTTTTTATTTAGACTAACGATTTTACCAAGTTGCAAACATTTATTTTAGTGACAATTATAATCAATCTCTCTTATATTATCGTGCATTCATATACTTTGAATTACCGATTTAAATAAACAAATTCAACATTCAATTACCTATGCATGAACCCTATATAATCTTACATTGGTATACTTTGAAGTACTTATTTAAAAATAAACATTGGACATTATCACATTTGTGCAATGCGCGTGAAAAACTAGTATTCAATTAAGGTCTAATGTAACCTGCTTGTGTTGGCTGACATGAGTTTTTAATGTTGATGTATGTGTATCTTGTGTATTTTTTTTAATTTAATTACGACCACAACTGTATGAAAAAAAATGACCATTGTTATCTGGTGAACTAAGCTAGCAGTAGTGGATTGAAAGAGAAAGCACTTGAATGAGAGAGAGAGCTTGAATTGAACATACTGTCTTGATTATTGACTTAGAGCAACTGCTCATTATTATATATGCTGTTACAATACGGTTGAAACTAACAAGCATGTTAAAAGACAAAAAGCCCTTATTTGAAACTATATTTACATCACTTTATCACCCCCCGTAAACTGGAGCGTGAAGATCTTGAAGGCCCAGCTTATCATAGAATGTGTCAAACATCTGTTTAGGCAAGGCTTTGGTGAAACCATCTGCTATCTGTTTGTGTGATGGAATGCTTATGAGCTTGATAACTCCTTCATGCACTTTTTGTCTCACCACATGGCAATCTATCTCGATGTGTTTAGTACGCTAATGGAATACATGGTTTTCTCCTATTGCAATAGCAGATTTATTATCACAAAATAAGGCAATAGGACCATGGCTACTTGCTTTCAATTCTGCTAATAAGTATAGCAGCCACTGAATTTCACACACTGTGGATGCCAAGGCCCTGTACTCTGCTTCATTAATGAAACTATTCATAAAAAATTTAGTTCCATTATCTGATCTTACTGTTTTAATTTTTGCTGAGAACTGACTGCACACATAATTGTAGAAATTCTGGAATATGGACTTAACTTCAGATTTGTTTCTCATTAAATGTAACCAAGTGAACCTACTGCAATCATTAACAATGGTTAGAAAATAATGTTCCCCCTTTAGAGAAGCCACAACAAAAGGACCCCAGACATCTATATGAACCAAGTCAAAACAATTTTTAGCTCTAGAAGTGCTAATTGGGAAGGTGGACCTTTTATGCTTAGCAAGATGGCAAGCCTCACACATGAAATCAAACTTTTTATCAACAAAACAGATTTCATTCCATTCAAAAAAAGGTATCTTAGGGATAGGGTAATGCCCTAATCTGTTTTGCCACACCTCTACTGTCAAACTATTACAATGAATTTCATCAGTTTTATCCACTGTTTCAGCCTTCTTCATGATAGGTGGTTCACTCACCAGGTATAGACTATCCTTCTCCCTAGCAAAACCAACCATTGTTCCAAGAGGTCCCTGAAGATCACAAGAATCAGCGTCCATGACAATTCTATAACCTGACTTCTTGATCAACTTACTGACAGTGATAATGTTGAAATCAAAAGAGGTAATGCACATCACATTTTGAAGCAACAAATCCTTATTAATTCTGACTTGTCCTATGTGAGTAACATTCACTACTTCTCCATTAGGCAACTTAACAGATATTCCATGAGTTCTATGGCATATTTCAAAATATTCTAGAGAACAAGCAATATGGTCTGTTGCTCCCGAGTCCAAAATCCAAACAAATTGGAATTTAAAACAACATTAATATGAACATTAGGGATGAATCTACCTTCATTGTGGAATTCCACATATTCTTTGAAATCTGGCTTGATTCCAGAGTTGGCAATTGTCATCACAGCACTGCTTGAGGCTTGATTTCCCTTGTTCTGATTCTGCAATAGAGATAATAGCTTGTGAACTTGGTCAGCAGACAATCCTATGTCATTCATCTGGCTCACAGATACACTTGACCCTTGTTGCATTTCCTAATGTTGACTGTTCTTGGTCTTATATCCTGCAACCCAATCGGGGGGTACCCATGCTTCTTGTAACATTTTTCAATTGTGTGGCCAAGCATACCACAGTAAATGCATTTGGGAACATTCTTCCCTCCATTATTGATAAACTTCTTCTTGAAATTGGAAGAGGATACTGCTACAATAGATTGATCTTCCCCAGCTTGCATTTGACTACTCTGAACGACATTAGATTGAACAATTTCTCCACATTTTTGACTCATGGATCCTCTTATTTTCCTCTCAACCTTCAAGGTTATATTGATGACCTTTTCCATATCTGGAATAGGGTCCATAACAAGGACTCCCGACTTAATGGTTTCATACTCCTCATTCAGCCCTTCTAGGAATCGAATAATTTGGTCCTCCTCTCTCTCCTTCTGCATTCTATGCAGGAGAGTACAGGAGCATCTAGGAGTACATTCACACAAGAGCAAAGGCCTTAAGGCATTCATCTGTTGCCATAGCGCATTGCTCTTGGTGAAGTATTCATTTACTGTCATACTACCTTGAGTATTCTTAAAAATTTCATTCTGAATTTCAGAGATTTTGTGTGGATCAGATTGCGAATACTTCTTGTGAAGTGCGTTCCAGATGTCCGAGGCTCGATCAAAGTACATCACGCTGTCCGCGATGCTAGGACTAAGTGATCTTAGAATCCACGAAGAGACGATTCGATTGCACCTTCTCCACGACGCAAGCCTCGGATCATCTTCTTCTAGACATGCAGTAGCTCCCGTGGCGAATCCAAACTTGTTCTTAACCTCCAAAGCAATTATCATTGACCTACTCTAAGAGAAGTAGTTGAGCTCGGTCAGTGGAGCTGAGACGAGACTTGCATTCGGATTCTCTATAATATGAATGTACAGAGGATCGTCAAAGTCCTCGCCTCGCTGATTCTGATTCACTGGATTCTGATTCGACGAAGCTCCTGCGCGATCAACTCGATTTTCGTCACTGTCTGCCTCCATCACCGCCGCCGCCGCCGCCGCGTAGCTCTGATACCATGATGAACTAAGCTAGCAGTAGTGGATTGAGAGAGAAAGCACTTGAACGAGAGAGAGCTTGAATTGAACATACTGTCTTGATTATTGACTTAGAGCAACTGCTCATTATTATATATGCTGTTACAATACGGTTGAAACTAACAAACATGTTAAAAGACAAAAAAGCCCTTCTTTGAAACTGTATTTACATCACTTTATCATTGTCTTAATCACAATCTAAAAAATTTTGAATTATTTTTAGACAGTCATCGTTGTTATCCAGATCCACTTGAGGTCTATATCTAGACCTTTGTGACGAAGGTGGTTGTGTTGCCTTCGTTATGGATGGGAGACAAAGGCAATTGGCGGTTTTAACCACCTTCATCTTCCTTCATATAGTTGTAGTTGTTGTCAGCAATTATGAATGTCTTCTTTTAAAAAAATTCTGAAAAAATAAAAACAAAAACTACACAATTTTAGAATAAATTTTTTGTTTGTACACTTGGATTTATTTAATTTTTAACAAAATAAAATTCAAAAGTAATTATTTATATACTTCTCCCAAACTTAGGTATTTATAATTATTTATATACTTAGATCCACTTAAGTACGACTTGTTTGCCAAATAAGCAATAACCTGTCGAATAAGTCATTTTGGACCTAATTGCACATCTTTGTAGTTTAAGTCGTCTTGATGCAACTTTTGTTTATAAAAAGTTAGGGAG